>CM060174.1:102389834-102989834 GCA_030549775.1 Tamarix chinensis | reverse complement strand
GATTAATGTAGAGATTTTTTATGCATGCTTGATTATTTTTAAGATTGTAGATAGGTAAGAAATTCATTAACTACTTATAATAATTGATGCTTGTGTATTATTTTTGTATGTATGATAAAGTATACTTGATTATTTTTAATTAATGTAAGAACTTATATATATATATATATATATATATATATATATATATATATATGATCATGTATATACTTGATTAGTTTTTATAGACTTTAATTTCTATATATGCATGGGATACACAAGATTGATACTTGTGTATTAGTTTCAAATTTATGTATGCAAGTTTTATATATGGTGTTGGAAGTATGTAATTTTATTTTTTTAAAAATATTTATAGATGAAAATTTTAAAGTATAATAGTCATCTATACCTAGGCTAGATGTTAAAAAGAAGAAGATATTTTTAGGGTATAAGCAATAATTTTAGTTTACAATTGTCATCTATACTTTAGCAACAAGCTTTATAAAAATTGTTGAAAGGAATAGATGAATGTTATAAATTATAACCATTGTGATTTTAAATTAAAACTACTGCCTATTCCGCCACACATTTTTAAACACCTTTTATAATTTTATTTTATCTTAGACAATTGTGTTTTGAAAAGTCGTCCATAGTATGGAAGACTACAGTCTACACGGTTATTCAATACTATTATTTATTGCCATTTTCCACTACCTTCTATGGATGTTTCTGTATCAGTGCCTATGGTACACACTACCAACCTCAATATTAGATACTACCATATTCATAAATTTTAAATTCTGCAACTCTACCCTTAATAATGCCACACTAGATGCTCTTAAGCTTAATATCACCATGCTAATGAACTTGATCTCATCAAATATAGAAGGTGTCATGGTGAGGGTGTTCATCCTCGATTCCAAGCTATTGGCTATGATCAACCCAATACCCATCTCCTTGAGCTCTTAATATAATGTATCTAACAACATAATCATACCCATGGAGTGTGTTATATTTTGGATAAGAGCATCTGCCATTATGTTGGCATTATCTTCATGGTTGGTTAACTCCATATCATAATATTTGACCAACTCCAACCATCTACACTGCCTCAAATTCAATACCCTATGAGTGAAAATATATCTTAAATATTGCACCACAAATTACAAAGATAATGTCTCTAGATCTTCAACGCAAACACCATTGCAACAAGCTCCAAATCGTGAGTCAAGTAGTTCCACTCATGTGACTTCACGTGTTAAGAAACATAAGCCATTACCACCCCATGGTGCATCATAAAACACCCTAAGACACGCTTATAAATATCATTATACACCATTAAACCCTCTAATCTACTGATCATCAAAATTATTAGAGCTGAAGTGATACATCTCTTTAACTCCTTGAAAGCCCTAATATACTTCTCATCCCACTAGAAACATGTAGTA
Source organism: Tamarix chinensis (assembly GCA_030549775.1). Taxonomy (NCBI): domain Eukaryota; kingdom Viridiplantae; phylum Streptophyta; class Magnoliopsida; order Caryophyllales; family Tamaricaceae; genus Tamarix; species Tamarix chinensis. The sequence goes on along the minus strand of CM060174.1, from coordinate 102,988,407 downwards.
TTTTTTAGCATATTCATAAATGGGTGAGCTATCTTGGAGAAATATTAGACAAATATGCATTAGTAGCCAACTAAACCTAGAAAACTACACATCTCTTTAACTGATGTTGGTGTTGGGCACTATAAAACTTCCTTAAATTTTGAAGTATCCACTAAAACACTGTCCCTCAAAATCATAGAACCAAGGAAAGTAGCTTTATCCAACTAAATCTTACACTTTGAGAGCTTAGAGTATAACTGATGTAGTCTCAATAATTTCAAAATTTATCTCATGTTCTAGTTCTACTCCTCCTGACCACTAGAGTATATGAGAATGTCATCGATAAGCATCACAAAAAATTAGTCTAAGGACTACTAGATGATCTAATTCATGAAAGTCATAAATGCTATTAGTGAATTAGTGAATATGAATGGCATTGTGGTGAAATCATAGTGGTTTTGATTGGTCCAAAAGGTTGTATTCAAAATGTCTTATTAGGTGATCCTCAACTGATGTATGCATGTGGAAGATTAATTTTCAAAAACACTATGGCCTCTTTGAGCTGATTGAAAAGGTTATATATAGGAGTTAAAGGGTAACAATTATTCACCAAAATTAATTTAATCATTAGTAATCAATGCACAACCTCAAACTCCTAACCTTCTTCTTGACAAAAAAGGTTCATCTTCCCCATGATGATACACTTGGTTGAATGTATCCCTTCTCTTAAAAATCCTCAAGCTAAGATTTAAGATCATTAATCTCTATAGGTGCTATAAAATATAAAGCCATGAACACTAACCTAGTCTCTAGAAACAATTCAATGGTGAACTCAACATCTTGAAAATGTGATATACCTAAGATCTCCTAAGCAAATACATCTAGGAACTCTCAAATCATCAAGATTTGCTCAAATATCATCTTGGAAACCTTTGTATCATGAACAATACACAAGAAAAATGGATTCCCTTTTCAAACCATTTTCAAACAAAGATACTAAGAGTGATAGCATACACAACCTTCATTGAGGGCTTAGGCTTACATCTATAATGAGAGACCCTATCATCCTTTGATCCTTAATGAACCATTCACTCTTATATGTAATCTATAACGACATGATACCATCCCAATATATCAATGCCAATGATCACATCAAAATCAGACATCTCTAGCTCTATGAGATGTATAGGAAACTCAATGTCACTAACAACTAGGAAAATATCTTTATAAAGCCCATCAAAGAAATCATATCCCTCAAATGCAATACAGCAGAAGTAAGGAAACTAGAAGATAAAGATAGAGTAGCTCTAGAATGAATGCATAGTAAATGAAAGAAAGAGATGAAGCAGAATTGAAAAGTACATCATTTAAAAAAAGATGAAATGGTGAGTATACTAGTAACAACATCTACCTAATAGTGTGTCCTCAGTAGTTCACTCACAAAATCTATAGAGATGGAGTCCTATTTCCATCTTGGAATATCTAAAGGATGGACCAATCTTGCTAGTCTACGGTGTTCTATCTTCACCTTCTAATAGATTAGACACCTTGATACAAACTCTGCTACCTTTAGCTTCATACGAAGCCATTCGTAGATCTGCTTGAGGGTACCTTGTACAACTTATCCCCTCCTAGATGAAAAAAAAAAAAATACAAAGTACAATGACCTTTCTCTAAAATCTAGCAATTCGCTTTAGTGTAAATCTAAGGTACACACGATCAACTCTTGTAGAGAATCCTACCATCCTCATGAATTTGAAAACCCTTAGCTCAACCATCCTATATCTTCTATTGGATACTCTCAAGCTTAACATCCTTATGGAACCTAGCTCAAATCTCATCAAAGATAGTTAGCTTAATCATTAAAGCACTAATCCAGAACTCTAAATCACCCTATTAGATCAATTTTACACGATGTTACTGAGCTCCTCAAGCAACCGATAAGCCACCACATAAGAACTTGAGGAGTGTGATGTTTTCCTATGCAAGTCATCTGAAGCGTCGTTAACCTTACCCTCATGGTAGGTTAACTTGATATCATAATCCTTAACCATATCTAGCTATATCATTTACCTCATATTCAATTCCTTTTGAGTGAATATATACTTGAGACTCTTATGGTTGGTGAAGAATCAACACTGTGTCCTATACATATAGTAATTCTAAATCTTCAATGCGAAGGCGACTATAAACAACTCCAAATCATGTGTCGATTAGTTATAATCATGGTGCTTTGAATGATGAGAAGCGTAAGCTATGACCTTAATATACCACATCAATACACAACCTCGTATGTGCTTTAAAGCATCACTGTAGACCTCTAATCTATCTTATCCTTATGTTAGATTCAAAATCAATGTCGTAGTCAGAAAGTTTGTCAAGGGATGAACTACCTTTGAGAAGTCTTGAATAAAATTCTTATAGCATCCAGCTAAACTAAGCAAAATATAAACCCTGGGAATGTCAATGGATGCCTTCCACTTTTTAACGGCTAAAACCTTTGGCAGGTCCATGGCGCCTCCTCTTGCTAAAGCCATACGACCTAAAAATGGGACCTTCCGAAGCCATAACTCGCACTTAGAGAGTTTGGCGTACAACCTGTGCTCTCTAAGAAGCGTCAACACAGTGCAAAGATGCTACTCAGGCTCATATCCACTTTGAAATATAATAAAATATCATATATGAGGATTGATAAGCATGAATTATGTAAATAATATGGACTTTAACATGAAGATTTAATATGATTAAATGATGATTTTTTTCATACTTTATTCTATTTGTTATTTTTTACTGCTCTTAATCACATTTTTTAGGTATTTCAAGAATATGGGATCAAAAGAAGATAAAACGCAATAGCTAGAACAAAATAGAAGCAAACGTGAGTGCTTAAAGTATGAAAAGGAATAAAGAATTGAAAATCCAAACATGATTCAATATGAATTTAGAAAAGTGTTAAACATTAAAGTTATGGATATTTTTGTTATCTTTCCAACGCATTAAAAATTAGCTCAATCTAAATTCAAATGGCTGAAAGAAAAAATATGTGCAAAGCTGAAGCATCGACACGACATTACAGTGTTGATTTACATGGCCGTGTTGATGGGCAGTTACGTATATATAATTTATTTTTCATTCATTTCAAGGGAGAAGCGAATGGGATAAGAAGATGATGACTTTGAGAGCACTAAAGAGAGATCTAGGGTTACTTATTTGACATCACTCAATCCAATCCCACCTCTAGTTCATCCACAATTTTCCATCTCTTAATCTCAATTTATTGTTCCTGATTAGATGGATATAACGGTGAATTTATCATCTGGAATAAAGAGGTTATTGTATTTTTCCTTAATATTTTTTTCAATTGATGCAATTCTCTATGTTTAAGATGTTGAGCTTAATGAAAGCTATGACTAGCTAATTGGTCTGTGCTGAGGTGAAGGGACATCCCTTGATCCAGATGTGTTAAGAATATGAACCCTACCTAATATAATTCCTTGTCATATGTGTTGCACTAATTATTTAATTAAAATAATAGAGAAAATTGATCACTTTATTATTATTATTATTTAGAGAAACCCGGCGAGATTCAACAGATGAGTCGGAGTAGGCTCCATTAGCATGACTAGAAATCAAACCACATAGTAGAGAGACATTGGTTGGATTCTACAACCAAAACAAGGGAATATGATACATAATGCATGACTTACTTTTGCATTCATACTAGAGATAGATGAGTCTTAATAAACAATAGGGAGTAGTGGCTCCAAAGAGCATTACACTGCATACTTTGGTTGGCATTTATGAAAAAGTGTTTTGAATCGGAACTTGGGGTCAATATTCAATCACATTGGGGTTGAGGGGATTGACTAGAACCTCAACATTTTCTCTAACTAAATTTCACTTGTTCTTATATTATAGTTGGATTTAGTTTGCACATTTTATTTTCATTTAGAGTTAGAAATCATCCGCCCCTATCATTAGTCTAGACATAGGAGATCTTTTCACCATCCCATTACTCACTTCCTAGTCTCTGTGAGATCGACCTTACATGCTACTTTAACACCTTGAACTTGTGATTAGAAGTCATTAAGGACCAATAAAATTTCCTTGTCATCATGTCCATAAATATGGCATGTGTATTGTGGGACTAAAAGACATCACTATAAATTCATAGTGCTTATACCATGTATAAAAGGCCATCTTCATGATGTTTGCCAGTGATGCATAGCTAATGATAGCCTAACCTCAAGTGAATCTTTGAGAAAATCAAAGCACCCCGAATTTGATCAAATAAATTGTCAATCCTAGCAAGCAAACACTACCCCGGAAAGGGGTTTTAATAATGGTTATTTTATAGTTTTAATAACGGTTTTCAACCGTTATTGAACCGTCCGTTATTAAATATTTAATAACGATTCCTAATCGTCATAAAAAATATGCAAAAACCCACGAATATGTGCGTAAACTTCATATTTAATAACGGTTTTAAAGTAAAAACCGTTATTAAAAAAAGGTTTTAATAACAGTTTTTTAGTAAACTGTTGTTAAAAATAAGGTTTCAATAATGGTTTATAAGAAAAAACCATTGTGGAAAACCTGGTATTAATAACGGTTAATACAAAAACCATTGTTAAAACATCATTGAATTAGGGTTTCATTCATTGATTATGCATTTATCAAACCCTCTAATACGAATTAAATGAGCATAAATATGAGATTAAATGGACAGTTTTAATAACGGTTTTGTATAGAACCATTATTAAAAGTCTATCTTTCAATTAAGGTTTCAAGCACTGATCATGCATTTATTAAACCCTAATACGTATTAATTGAGCATAAATTTGAGATTAAATACATATTTTAAATAAAAATTCTTAGTAAGAACCGTTATTAAAACTATAGGTTATTTTAATGATTTTTTTTGTTTTGTTCCTGCCTATATACACAGTTGTATGCTCAAATAATTACCAAATCTGCAATGTAAAACAACATCAACTCATACCAAATCTGCAATCACAACATAATTTCAATCAATCTATAATTGGTATGCATGTCTTAATACACCGACCATACTTAGGAATAAAAATTAGTAGGCATGCCACAACTTGGTAGCTCTACACCCCAAAGTAAAGAGTTTAGAGATCTAGGCTAGAAGACCAAAAGATGTAGACGAAATACAAACCTAAAAATGCATGTAGAATATATAGATCACTACCTAATACCGAATGAATGAGTGCATGTGCTTGGCCCATTGGTCTCTAACTTCATCAATTTTATCAACATTGTATTGCTGGCCTTGTGTATAGTCATCGGTGAAAAACTACAACGCCCATGTTCCAATTAATATACAGTTAGCCATTAGGTCAAAAATATATATATCATGACTCATTAATAGAAAAATATGGAAAAGCAAACATACATAGCTTGGATCTATGTTGATCGATCTATTCTGGAATATAAGATTCATTGCTCTACATACATAGTATCCACAATCATCGCCGTTTTGCTGTTGTGGACACTGTCAAATGAATTCAGTTAGCTCTCTAACTATTAGATATTCATTTGAATTAAAACAAAATGCAAAATAGTTATCTTCCTACTTACCATGATAGGCTCATATTGAAGATTCTTTGGGCTTGGGACACCATTCCCACCTCTCCTTTGATATGCCGTCCGTAGTGCCCTAATAAATAGAGTTGGATACATAATATTGTAAGTATATATACCTCAAATAATGAAAGTAGAATATATATATGTATAGATAAGCTAATGAAGTAAGAAGTAAAAAATATACTAACATGTCGATAGATTCCTTCCCACCACGACGAGCAACCTCAAAAGGCACATCATAGGTTTGAAGGGAATCAAACACATAGACTTTATTAAGATCAGGTCGGATGACGTACAAAACCCAATGCTCAGTTGCGAGGTGAGGAATGAGATAGAGCTTGTTGTGTCCCTCAATCAAAATGCGATCCGCTAAATAGTTTATGTGCCTACCCTATATTATTGTACTACCATCAGCTATGTAGTATGGGAACAAAAACACAATAGAGGACATCATTCCCTCCATCGTAGCGCGACTAGCTACCAACCTATGGATGACAATAACAATGCATATTTGTTAATAACTAATAACTCATATAAGAGGTCATAAAAATTCCATTTCTCCAAGAGTACTAAAATCTGAAATATAAAATATTGCTTACGTGACATAAGTGGCGACACTCGCGGTTGACATCCATTCCTGATTATAAATGTTGCTTATGTCAACTGTCGATACCATATAAGTAGCATTGTCCCTCCCAACATACTCAGGACGACAATTAATGAAAATATAATTATTCCCGAGGTATTTTTAGGCATAGAAATACAATAAAGCTAATGCTGGTGGAGGTTGGCATATTTCCGAAGAAGGAATCTTTTATGGGGCAACTGATTTTTTAGATTTATCTCTCTTTCCATTAGCAACGCCCTCTTTTGTGTTGCTCGTTCTACTTGTACCTCTCTTGGTTTTACTAGCAGGAGCAGTCTTCATCTTTGATTCCTTAATTGATAATAATAAACAAAATATGTATTGAGCATATATATATGAAAAAGGTATAAACAGTGTAACTACTAAATAAGGTCTAATGAAGATGTCGAATGTTAATACCTCTTCAATAGTGAGACGTATCTGATCCGCAGGCCAAGGCTTGAAGCTTTCATGAGCTTCTAGCACTGTGGCTGCCTCATCGCCCTCTTTATAACAAGGTAAGGGCACACTGCCAATGATTAGAGTGTCAATACTCACCGGCCTTATATTTAGGGCTAAGTTGTACCTGTGGATAGTTTGCGTTTAGGTACTGTGACTGATGCAGACCCTTCCTTTCGCCAAAAGAGTTGAAAGGTCATTCGCTAACAAGTCACATTTATGCAAACCCTAAATGAAATATTACACATTATTAATTATTTATGACACCGAATATATTTAATAACAATTCATAGTTATGTAATGCTTACCTCAGAAAGAGAAGAAAGACGTGCATCGGCTTCACAACTGTCTCTAACGCTATTTACATTAGGTATGTGAAGATGATCATGGTCGACTGAATCAAATGGCTTATACCCTTGAGATTTAATAAATGAAAACTCTTACTCCATTGTTTCCATCCGTTCAAATGCTACGTTCAATTTCTAGGTGAGGATGGTGACTTGCTCATAAATGCTACGAGAACCACGAGATTGACCACGTACGCTCGTTCTTGTAACACCTAATCCAAGACCCATGTATTTTCTAGGGTATTCTACAATACCTATAGCCTAGTACACAATGTTATATTGGTCTACCCCCTCCTCACCATCTGACGCTTGAAGTTCGTCCTGTAATGTATATAATATATGTAAATTTAGCTTATATGAATAAGCATAATATAATAGTTTTCTAAAAGAAAACTAAGTAGGGTTATAGATATCTACAAACTTACAATTTTTGTGGCTACAACATCTACATCTTCATTAATATATCCATCTCTTGTTGCTCTAGACTTCTTCCATAATGTACCAATATTAATGGACGAGGTACATGGGTCTAAGTCTTGGGCTATGAGCTATAAATCAAAAATTATTCTTATAATGTACCAATATTATAAAATTCATCAATACGCTATAAATAGATAAGTCACAAAATACGTACCAACTCCTCTTCAAGGCCTGCATACCCTTTGCGAGCCATATTATGTCGGTATTTATTTTGCTTTGCAATCTCTTTATTTTTGGCACTTTTTTCCTATGTGACAAGCCAAAACATAGTGACATGGTTATTTCAATATTACGCACAATACTAGGATCGATACAAAAAGTTTAATTGTTATCTAACAAATACCTTAAAATCACCTGTAAGACGATATGCAATAAATTGGTTCCAACTTTCTTGATCGATGAAACCGTATCGTTTGGGTGGATTCTGCCGTAGAGAACCATCCCTCTTTCTGTACATTTTCCTACGAGCTAAGTATGACCTAAATGTTCTTAGACGCTCTCCAAAATGTCTAAGAATCCATTTCTTTCTACTCTCTGGCACATTAAACACTCTCTGCAAAATAAGACATATAAATGTATACTGATGTTAATGTATTAAAATTAATAACATTTGACATACAAAAATGATTACATAAAATAGTACATTTACCGTTATTTTCTGCCAAATATACTCCTTATGACCCTTTGGAACCTTCTTCCAATTATTATAGGATATAGGAACATGGTTACGTGTCACAAGTGAAATTTAAGTCAAGAATATGTCTGCATAAAGGCCAATGGGAATATTGTAAGTATTCCATCCCAACTCGACCAGTTCTCCTTTATTCCTCATATCTGTGATGATTCTCATAATCGTAGGTCCTCTTTTCCCTTCTTCATCACCGCTGTCCCTATCAATATTTTTGTTGGCCATATCTCTAAAAAAAATTAATAAATAAATTATGTTAAAATGTTATGTATTGAGCATAATTGAGTTGAAAAATGCATTTAAAAAAACCAAAATAGATATTATATGTTACAATATTATTACCCTCATTGTCTTCTTTTCCTTCTTTTTTCCCCTTGTTTTTGGATTAGATTCAGGATCTGATACATATATTACTTCATGATGATCATCCCTGATATATATTTCCTCTTCATTAATTTTGTTGTTATCATCTTTCAATAATTGAGTTGCTTGCATAGCTGAGACACACTCTTTATTCCAATTGGCATCCTTTTCATTATCACATTCATTAGCATTTCTTTTTTTTTCATAGATAGTACCACATACCATCTGTTATCAGCAGGGTCAGTGACATAGAATACTTGTGTCGCTTGTGATGCTAAGATGAATGGGTCTTGTTTATGCCCTGCCCTATTAAGATCTACTAATGTGAATCCATCTTCATATCTAACCCCACAGCCATTATCAACCCATCTGCAGCTGAATATAGGGATTTTAAATATAGTGTAATCTAACTCCCATATATGTTCAATCACACCATAATAATTCATATCTGCACAAGTTGGATTATTGTCTTTCGCATTAGCAACATGCATTGCCTCAGCCACTAAAGTTATGCCACTGTTCTGCATTGTACTCTTCTCATCTTGTTCTTTTGTATAAAAAGTGCAACTGTTGATCACATAGCTGGTATATTGAAAAACTTCATAATGAGGTTTCTGAAACAACCAATGCAGGGTTTTGGAAATTAAAGTTGGCGAATGTCCGATGAGTGGGATGATGCGATCTCTTATCCAATCAAAAAAGGAAAGATTATGTTTATCAATAATCCATTTCTTAGTCTTTGATGGATTTTCAATCCGTAAAGAAGTTATATGCTCTTCAATGTACAGCTGAACATCATCAGTATTGTGTAATACATATAGATGTGCTATACGGAACATGTTAGGATCTACACGCCCAAATTGTTTGCCTCTAATACCCTGTCCTTCAAATTTGCCTACATGTCGAGACTTAGGAATGCCAAGAGCTTCAGCATTTGACAAGTAGTTTGTGCAAAACTCAATTGCCTCTTCCACGAGGTAACTCTCAACAATACATCCTTTTAGCTGATATCGATTCTTCACATAACCTTTTATCAACTTCATAAACCGTTCAAAGGGGTACATCCAATGCCCATGAACAGGTCCTAATATCTTTATCTCATAAACTAAATGAACAGTTAGATGTATAATAATATCAAAGAATGACAATGGAAAATACATTTCAAGTTGGCACAAAATAATCATAATCCCTTTTTGTAAGGCGTCCAAACTATCAGGATATATAACTTTAGAGTAGATGGCTTTAAAAAACTAACAAAGCCTCGTGATAGTAATTCAAACACGTTTTGGCAAAATTCCACGTATAGCTATCGGCAACAAGTGCTGCATCAAGATATGCATGAGACTTTATGTTAATTAATTTCAACTCTTTCATCGACATGAGTCTTCTAACATTTGAAGAATACCCTTCTGGAACCTTGACACTGTGAAAGAATTCATAAAATGAAATTTTCTCTTTTCTGGAAAGAGTATGACACGCCGGTGGTAAATATGTTCTTCTTCTGTTATCTCGCGGTATCAGTTCCCGTCTAATAACCATTTCTTCCATATCCATTCGAGCATTTATGCCATCTTTAGTCTTGTGTGGAGCATTAATTAATGTACCAACAAGACTGTCACATATATTTTTCTCAATATGCATCACATCAAGGGCATGTCTCACGTAGAAAGATTCCCAATAAGGAAGGTGGAAGAATATTGACATCTTCTTCTACCCAACTGATGGATGCTTATCTTTATTCTTCTTCCCAAACTTGACACTCAAATGTTTGTTCTAAAGCCACACTTGTCGACCCGTCAACCGGATTGGTGCCTACCCTTCTTCTTGGAATCCATTGAATGCTTTTCTTTGCCTATGATAATGATGATTCTTCGGTAAAAACCTACGATGCCCAAGGAACACAGTCTTTTGGCCATGTGTTAGCTAAACAAATGGTATTCTCCTCACATATCAGACATGCATAATGGCCTTTCACACTATAACCTGACAAGTTGCCATACGCCGGAAAATCATTTATAGTACAGAATAACATTGCTCTCAAAGTGAAATTTTCTTCACTATATGCATCAAATACTTCAATACCCATGTCCCATAAGAACTTCAAATCATCAATCAAAGGTGACAAATAAACATCAATATTATTCCTAGGTTGGTTTGGCCCGGAAATAAGTAAAGACAACATCATATACTTGCGTTTCATATAGAGCCACAGAGGTAAATTATATATAACAAGAATCACCGGCCATAAACTGTAGGTGCCTTGATTTTGTGGATTCATTTCATCCGCAGAAAGCGCAAGGTGCACATTTTTTGATTCTTTACCAAATTTAGGAAACAACCCATCAATAGTCATCCATTGTGGAGAGTCAGATGGATGTCTAAGAAGCCCGTCATCTATCTTGTCATCAGCATGCCATCTTAGGTTCTTGGCATCTTCAACATCATTAAACATCCGCCTTAATCTTGATATTATAGGAAAATACCATAACACCTTAGCAGGCACCTTGTTCTTCTTGTATCGTGGTGCTTTGCATTCAGGATTAGGACAACTATCCAAAGATGCATTGTAATTGCGATATAAAATACAATCATTAGGGAATGCATGTATCTTCTCATAATTCATGCCCATAGAGGATAGAATCTTCCTAGCTTCATAGGTACGATCGGGTAGAACGCTATCATTAGGAAGCATATCATTTACAAGTGATAATAATTATGTGAAACTCTTATCACTCCATCCGTTACATACTTTTAAGTTGTACAACCTTAAAGTAGTGGATAATCGCGTAAACGTCTTACAATCACTGTACAAAGGTTTCTCTAAGTCATTCAATAACTTCTCAAATATTTTTGGACAATCCCGAACACTTTCCTCAACCTTTTGAGTCATCTCCTCTAACAAATGTCCCTCATAGTTATTAAATGATGATCCACTACTATCCCTCTTAACATCGTCATTATCATATTTAGAATCTGTTTCCCCATGCCATATCAAACAAGTGTAACTTGTATCAATTCCATACACAAACAAATGATCTCTCAAATCATTAGCATTGACACGCTGAATATAAGCACACTTCAAACAAGGACAGACTATTCTACTAGAGTCCCGAGCATGTTCAACTACAAATTTGATGAAAAACTCCACTCCTTCATTATATTCTCTAGACAGACGATTTGCAGACAACCATTTTCGATCCATAGTTTTTGAATCTAGATATATCCCACATCAAAGTAATTATTAAAAATAAATTGAATTATAAGTTTAATAATTCTCAAATCGCTCATGCTTAGAAAGAATTAATCTCAAATGTATCATGCTATTCTGTATATATATACAAATCATGCTAATACGTTTCCAAAATTATATTAATGCTGATCAATGAAACTGCTCATACTTACAAAGAGTTCATATATACACACACACACACACACACACACACACACACACACACACACACATATATACGTAGAAAAACATTGTACAATAGTTCAAATTACAAAAGATATACATACTACAGGATTTAAGCAATAGCAGCACTATATACATCAAAATGCTGCTACAACCCAAATACCTAAAAAACAAAAACTCATATCCCTAAAACTAAATCCCCCGATAGCCTCGTTGAGCCCAACTAAAAACTATAACTCTGAAAGTCCACTCATCACGATATATCATCTGATCCTTGACATCATCACAAGAGAGTCTACTCACGGATACTCTAGGGTAACTGGGGTGGATACTCCGAGGCAAGCTATGGCGATACCTCTACTCATCATCGATGACCATCAGTTCTCTCAATATCCTATCATACTCTCTAGTAAACAGCTCACCCTCAATAAATCTCGGGTGTGGTGCATCAGTGTGGTAGACAAACCACTACAAAAAAGTAGACGTAGTCGACGCCGATGGCTCTATCTGAGGCAGGGTCAACAGAAGGTGATAAGATCTGAAATGGAAGGGGTGATAGGATGAGCCACTCGCGTACAAATGACATAGCTCATCATATAACCATATCACATGAGTCCGTACATCTTTATGTGGCGCCATATGAAAATACGGTGGAGGGTATGTCATCTCACTACCTAAAAATGAAAACCACTAAATCTTATCATCAAGGTTGTTCTCAAAATGATCTAAATAACATAATATGTAAACTAATCTTCAACTAGCTAGACAAATCATAAATATATTCTAATAGATCTTAATCAACTATGTAAACTTAACAACATCAAACTATTTAAAATAAGGTAATCTTTAGTTATATATTTAACAAACTGAATAAACATCAAACTATCATCAAATCATTCAAACTACGCATAGGTAAATCAAGTATATATTACTAAGATAATACACACACACACACACACACTGAAATGCCCCGAAAATTCCTAATTCTAAATATTACATTTAAATGAGGTATTATCATAAAGATTAATTAAATAAATTATTTTAATTAAAATAAAATAAAATTAATTATGGCAGATCAAGACTAAATTTATAAGTATTTTAATTAGGAGGAATTTGGGGTATTTTAACTAATCAAGGATTTTAATTTGGGAATTAATTAAATAAATTATTTTATTTAAAATAAGAATGAGAAAATAGTTTTAATTTAATAATAATTTTATAAATAATTTAATTGGAGGAATTTGGGTGTTTTGCTAATTAAAATGGAATTTATGGAAAATCTTTTAAAAATCCTAATTTAGCCTAAAAAGGGATTTAAATATTATTTTATTTAAATATTATTATTTTTAAATATTCTAAATATTCATATTAATTTAATTGACCCTAACCTAATTATTTTTCTCCTTTCCTTTTTCCCTTTTTCTTTTTCTTTCTTCCTTTTTCCTTACCTTTTTCTTTCTTTTTCTTTTTCCTCTTCTTTTCCCCGACTGGGCCTGGCGCGACCCAGTTCTTCTTTTCTTCTCTTCTTCCTTCTTCGGCCCAGCCCGCATGGTGTCCTTCGTTTGACGTCGCCACGTCGCGTTTTGCTTCCGTTTCGACCAAAACTCACCGTTTCATCTAATCCGTTACCCCTCGCGCCGTCGCCCTTCTTCTGCCCCTCTCTGAGCGGCGTTCCGTTCGTTATTTCATGGGAACACAGCGTTCCATTTAGTTGCACCCTCGACCGCGCCCGAACCGCCCGATTCTTCCTCCTTTTCTTTCTTTCTTTTTCCTTCGCGAACCGCCCGACCAGCCGTCTTCTTCTTCCTCCTCCCTCTTCCGTCGATGACGCTGCAATGTTGGCCGCCATCAATGGCATCTCTGGCTACGGTGATTAATACCGGCCGTTTCTTGCCTCATTGTCTTCCTCTTAAATCCACGAATAAATTTGATTAATTATTGGACGTTAAATCTTTCCCGTTTCCTCTCCCCAGCCTCGCGAAATTTCGAAATAACTCAAACGTTAGCCGACCGTTTTCCGCCGCCGGCTGCCCAAATTCTCGCACCCCATAACTTCTTGAAGACACCCAAAACCCTACTATACAATCTAAAATCTATAAATAGCTGGATTGTATGAGTTTTTGGAGTTAGTTCTTCCCCGAAACCCTCGGCCCGAGCTGCCGCCACCCCAACTTCAGAAACCTCTTTCGCCGCCTTCAGCCAACCTCAGCGCCACTGAAACATTCCATTATCTTCCCTGAAATTTTCTCTAGCTAACTAAACCATTTTCACCTCTCGATTCTTCTTGCACGGGCCTCCATAGCCGTGCCAAGTTGGCTGCTCGTTTTCGCCGGAATTTTGACCCCGAAGCCTTAAACCGCCTTCCACCGCCGTGCGCCGCCACCTTTGGCTGCACCACCACCATCATTTTGTCCCTCTCCTCCTGGGCAAAAATAAACACCTCTTATATCACCTCAATTCTCCCTATCTTTTTCCCAACATCCATCTTTCCCTCTTTTCTTCTATTTTTCCGGCCACCGCCGCCGCCTCCGTGAACCACCGCCGGTGCCACTTATCCCCACCAGCTTAAGGTTGAACCCTAGACCCTCTCAACCATTTTCCATATTATTATAAGCCTTGATTTAATTTATTTCAATTATTTGCATATAATTACCATTATTATTATTCTTAATATTTATATTCTTAATATGTGTTATTATTATTTGATGAGAAATGTTATGCTGAATTGTACTTGCAGGGTGGAGAGTGGTAATAAAACAATTTTATTGTTAGTTTTGAAGTTTAAGTTATTAATTGAATTATTATAGGATTATTATCATTCTTCTTCTTCTTCTTCTTATTATTATTATTAATATTATAATTATTAGAATAAGTATTATTAACGTTTTATTATTTATTCTGAAAAATCTTAGGCCCTAACTTTGTATTAACATTTGCACTTATTTATTTGAGTATTATTATTTCTACTATTCTTATAACCATTAATAATAATAGTATCATTATCTTTATTATTTTAATATTATTATATATGTTATTAATTCTATTATTAATACTAAATAAATGGTAAGTCATTATCTATTTGAAAACTTATATTTTATTGTTATTGTTATTATTATTATTATTATTATTATTACTATTGTTATTATTATTTATATTCTCATTGATAGTAGTTTTATTAATTTTGATATTATTATATTAGTATCATTATTATTATTAGGGTAAAGTCTTTAACCCTATATTACCAAGGTTTATAATATCTCTATTATTTTTATGTCTTTAGTAAAGTTAGAATTTTGTTAAGGTTATTTTATTAGTATGTTATTAATTGGTCAAAGCCCTAAGGAGGCGTAGGAACGTGCTCCGAGACCGGTGTCGTTAAAGCTCTTAAAAGATACTAATTACTTACAGTGGAACACCATGTGAGTAGGAACCAAACCGATCCACCGGTCAGGAATAGTGGTGTGGACTTTGTCCCGCAAGTGACCGGCCCACCGGCAATAATAGTGGGGTATTCCTGTACTTACATGGATTGATAAAAGGCATGGTGTGAATCAGATTCTACTAAGAGATTAATTAAACAGTTAATCTGGATTATATGGGCCTTTGTACTTTTACCTGAATTGTTCATATACCTTTATATTGTTATTTTGGATTATGCCCTGTTATTAATCTGCATGGATTATGTGCTTGTGTGTCGGCCTTAGTGCTCGGTTACCTTACTCAGTACGTAGCGTATTGATCACCCCTTTTATGGGTGCTGCTCATTCCCACGAGTAGTATGCCCTTCTGGTTTGTGCAGGTAGGCGAGACATCAGTTGGGGCTGAGTGTTGAGCATGTTTGGCTCGAAGTTTGAGAGTGACGTGGCTGTCTTCATTCTTTACGCGCTTTCATTCCTTTTGTTATTTCTTTGGTATAGTATTTACCATTTTCTGATTCATTACTCGATTGAGTATTTTAATGAATCTTTTATCGGTTGTAAGTTTAATTCTCTTTTGGAAATAAATTACATTTATTGATGCGTACTCTGACTTTTGTTTTACAACCGTTTAACGATTATTTGGAGTTTAGTTTGTATTAATTTTATAATTGATTGTTAATCTCTTCTTTAGCCTTAGCACTTGGTACTGGAACGGTCGGAGAGAACCGGTCTAGTACTAAGTGTGGCAGTAACATTTCCAAAATTCACGGGTTTTAAGTATTTCTATTTTAATTGCTTCCGCTTTTCAAAAAAAAATAGTGAATTTTGGGGTGTTACACACACACACACAGTACAACCTAATAAATCCTATATGATGATGATTATTATTATTATTATACATAATTATTCATCTCTATTTAATTTTTATTACAACACCGATGCCCAACCAACCTCCTCAACTTTTCCCCACAATACCCTTATCCTTAGGATTTAACCCTAAAGCCCTAGTTTATATTTATTATAATAAACAATAAACCCTAACCCTCCCCCTTCCCCCTCCACCTAACCCTAACCCTAACAATAATTAACCCTAATAAATTATAATAAAAACTAACACTAAACCTCATAAGATAATGATCCTAAACCTAGCTAACCCTCCCCTAACCCTAACCCTAACACTAACACTAACACTAACCCTCCCCTAACCCCAAAACTAACCCTAACCACAATAATTTTAGATTATAAATACACATCTTATATATAAATATATTATAAATATACATATAATATAACACATATAAACAAACATTTTACGGAATATAAATACACGTCTTACAAAATATATATTAAAAATAGCATATAAATACACATCTGCATAATAATGTGAGTGCTAAAAAGAATATATATATACACCTTTTATACTTAGAACGTACATATCTTATGATAATAATATATATTTTATGCTTGTGGCATGGATTCTCTTAAAATAATAATACATATTTTTATAAAATAGATTATAAACACATATATATATATATATATATATATATATATATATATATATATATATATGTAAAGTTCTCGGCCACAATCAAAAAAGGACATCAAAATTTTTCACCAACACATTCAACAACAGATTTTCGAACAACAAATCGCAATTTTGCAATAACAAACAAACACAACCCTGTAGCAACATGCATGCATTTTTATATATATATATACATATCAGTGGAGACAATGCAACGAGGGAAGAACAAACACATACGTAAAGGGAGCGACAATGTGTAAGAAACCGACAGCGAGCAAGTTGAGAGCAGCAACGACACGGCAGACGATGAAGGTATAAGTTCTGGCTACGTTCACAAGAATGACACCACACACATGGAAAGCCAACAATGGTAGAGGGGTGGTGGAGAGATGGCGGTGCGAGGGTTTCCCTTAATTAAGAGGAGCCAGAGCGGTGGTGCAAGGGTTTGCAAGAGAAAGAGAGTACGAGAGGGAAGCGGCGGAGTCTGAAATTTTTGGCACCAAACAGAACTGAACGAAATCAAAAGGGCATTTTAATAACGGTTCTTACAAGAACTGTTATTAAAACATTGAAACTTTTGACAACGATTCTTGTTTGAACCATTATTAAAATATCCATGCAAATATTAACTTTCCACTTTTAATAACAATTATTACCTATAACCGTTATTAAAACTATCCCGCGCATTAATTTTCACGCATTTGATGACGGTTTTTGAACCACTGTTATTAATATCCCGTTATTATTTCCTATTTTTGTAGTAGTGAAATAACAATTATTCACCAAGTTTAGGCTATGATAATATATGCACAAACAAAGACTTCTATCCTTTTTCTTCACGAATAGAATTAGTGTTTCCCATGGGGACATATTCGAGTGAATGTAACTGCAAGCCACTAAATTCTCTAGTTGTGACTTCAACTCTTGTAACTCTACTAGTTCCATCCAATAAAGTGCCTATAAAAATGGTTTGGCTCCTAGTATTAGCTCAAAGGTAAATTCTATCTCACTTACCGACATCATACCCAGTATCTTCTTCAAAAACATGTTAACAAACTCTTAAGCAACTCAAATGTCCTCTAACGCTGACACATCATTTTTCAACTCTTGAACACCACACAGATACACTAGGTAACCCCTATGCACTAATGAGTACAATGTATGGGCAGATAAATCTTCATCGTAAGCCTAGAATTACATCTCCTATAAGAAACACTATCATCCCTAGGTCCCTACAACACAACTCATACCTGAGTACAATCTATAACAACCCAATACCTTCTCAACATATAATCCCAAGGATAAAATAAAACTCTTGTAGGTAACAGGAAGTCTACTATACTTATATCTAAGGCCACTTCTGAGTAGAGTCTAATGTAATCTAGTTTATCCTAAGAAGATAAAACCACATTTTTAGAGACACTAGTAGATTGAGAAAAAATAGATATATCAACAAAAATGTTAGATATAAATGACAAAGATGCTCCCAAGTCAAATAATATATGTATAGGAAATGAGAGGATGGTAAACATACTAGTAACCACATCTAGCTACTGATCAACCTTTTTTTGGATGATGACATCCCAACACTCGTCTGACAATCTTTCTTGGTATCCTCCATGATACCCTCAAGAACCCTAGGTATATCCTCTTCCCTAAGTAAATGAGTGAGGCCCCTATGGTCACTCCATATCCTCCCAAGTCTATATAATGGTTGGGGTAGGATCCCTATGTTGATGCTATTATTGTGGCTATGACTATGGCTAGTAAGTAAGCCCATTATTGATAGACTTGTTGATGGGGTACAAGCAATCCCTACTACTAGAACTAAACCTGTTGGCACTTTCACTCAAATGATTGGTGGCATTGAATAGAAGTGCCTTGATAGTCTCATCTTAGGTGATCCTAAGCAAAAAAATGATAAACAAAATATCTCAGTGGTCTCGTAGGTCTATTCTGTCCGCTCGTCTAACCCCCATGCTTATAACTTAGAGATCCACCTTCCCAAAACTAAATTTTATCTTTGGAACCTTTTGTCTCCAAATTATTTTTTTCCCAAAATGAAAGCGTACTCCTAAACTATCATAGCAACAACACATGCCTACTTATACAACATGGGAAAGTCCTAAAAATCCACAAAATCCATCATCCTCTAAATGCTAAAATGAAACACTTGCTCAAATTGATATACTATTGTCGACTCACTTGCCACTATAACTAGAGTGGACATAAGCAACTCTGTGAAATGAGCGTGTTATTGCCGCATTATCATGCTCCTTAGATTAATTATATGAAATCCTTAATATTATCCTTCTTAAGGCTCTTGGGATAAAACTTCATGTGGATCGTTGCCTTAAAATCCTCCCAAGACATCTACGGTACTCCTTATGCATGATAACCTACACACTAGGCATCTTCGTCTCTCAATAGAAATTAGGCTTCTATGCCCACCTATTGAGTAGGTGGATAATTGAATTCTTGGTATGTCTAATACATGTTTTGAATCCATCCCTTAAGGATGAATAGACCCTCTTCATCAACACAGATCAATGAGTAATGATAAGTGACCATCCAAAGTTTTTCCTCTTCAATACCCTCTTGTGAGTAATGTGGAGGTGATGGTGGTAGCAGAGGTTGAGGTAGTGATGAGGAACATCTGAAAAACTCAATGAATGCGTCAAACATCTCCTCCAAATGAACAAAAAAAATATTTAAGGCCTAACAAGATAATTAGAAGAGAGAAAACCTATTAGGATAAATATTCCTATCTTACTAGCATGTATTACACGTAAGCACATTCAAAGGCCGCCTATACTACCTATTCTCAAATCCTCATAAGTTAATTTAGGTTTCAAAGAATTGAGTTTTTCAAAATATGGAATAAATCGATAAAATCAAATGAGTGATAATTTGAAAAGTGAATTTTGTTGAAAATAAAACACAATAGTAAAAACCATAACTTTGATACCTACTTATAATACCCAAAAATTTACTAATAATTTTTTTTTATTTGAAGTGTAATAACAATATAGTTGGATATTACCACTGTAATCAACATAAGTCTTGGTTACTATACTATCCTTACATCGATTATAAGGTAAAATAATAAAAACATAAAATATGATAAATAGAGAATGAGAAAACTTTCATAAACGTAGATAAGAGTTTATAGGTTAACTTTGAGTATAGTATCAAAATACATCAATCCTTGGGAATAAGAGTTTATGAAGGTATTCACGCAAAATCTAATAGCCAAATAGCATGAATTTATACTAAACCTTGTTCCATAAGAATCACTCCTCCATAACTAAAATACCACAAGTAATAAATTCATCCAGTGGGTCCTCATCAACCTTCACAAAATTATACGTGTTTTCTACTCATAGAAATGAGGAACACCCATAAAAAGGATGATTAATATTCTACGTACCAAGTAAGGTGATGATACATCATGGAACAATGAAAATAATATAAGATCATATAAAGGTCTCATCAAGAAAAAAATTTAAACATGATATGATGTAAGAGAATATCCGAGTTCATATTTCCATTATCAATTCATATCACCATCCACTTTCTTATTTACGTCGAGCTTAGGATCCCACTATTCCTAATTTTATAGAATAGATTAAAACATCTCATGAGGTAATACATGCCTGACCACTATTATTTAGCTAGTGGAATGAACTCAAAACCTTCCAAGTGTTACGTGTGACTACTATTCTTAAGCCGGTGGAACAAATCCAACACCTTAATACTGACTCACATGATCTTTCACTTTTAGTGATTAATGCCTTATCCATTGTTATTTATCTCAATAAAATCATATAGAAACACTTATAAATATGCATGTTGAATAATACAATTTAACATAATTATCCAAAATACATAAAACACAACTATACGAATATCAAAACAATCCCTAAGGAAAACACCCCATTTTCCCTAAGAAACTTTAATTTCTCATTATAAGAATAAATCCTTATATAATAAACATTTATCCACCAATTTTAGCACACATTCCTAAAATATTATCATTATAAACATATATGAAAATAAAGTTCAAGCTTTAGCATCTTACACATACGATAACAACCTTATATTTAGAGCTACTATTTATAATCACTATGAAGCCCTAATTTTACAAGACTCATATAATCACCAAATTTAATATAAATTCCTAAAATACTAATATTAACAAAATGTTTGAAAATCATAGCTCTAATATCTTATACATACAATAATAACATTACCTCTTGGGTTACTATTATCAATTTAAGCCATTTTCTAATTATATGAAACTTAGGACATTCATAGTTACTCAAAATATTTACCATAGCATATTTAGCATATTATAAGCTATTTATCACATAAAAATATCAAATATTCTACATTTACCCCATATTGACCAAAAATACCTTAAGGATGCCAAAACACCCATCTTTTCCATAAAAATCCCATAAGTTTGATATCATTTATTTTCAACCCTCAATTTATTACATCACCATATATCTTAACCATAATAATTTTTCACTTACCATAAATAATCAAACCCACATTACCATACCATATATCATACTAATGTGCTTAGGGTTTACAAAATTAGACTTATCATAATAATATCGCATAAGCACATGCTTCCTCATCTTACTCACTTCCATCCTATGAAACCACATTATCGTGCCATAACATTAAAACCATTAAATTATAAAAATAATCATAACAACATGAAAATATACACAATTAACACATAACATTCAAAAATTCCTAACTACGACATCAGTCTCTAAGCACTTATAAACTTAACCTGTCTCCTTTGAGATCTTTAGAAAATCATCGAAGAAACAAAAATAATAAACCATTAGGAATTAAGAGTAAAAACAAGTAAGTTTTAAGGTAAAGGAGGGTGGAGGAAGGAGTAAAACCAAAGCAAACTAAGGCGAGCAAATGTTGAATGGGTTGTGATAGAACTTAGTGCAGTAATGGGGGGGATCAAAATCAATGGGTGACATTCTTAGGGGCTTTCTATGTCAAGGAGTGATTTAACTAAGGCGTGCATGGTGTGGGTTAGTACCATTGGTGGTGGTGGAGTGGCATTAGTTGATGGTATTACTAGGGGTGGTGCAACGTTGAAGTATGAAACTACTAAGGTAGTGTTGGCATGGGGGAAGTGGCATAGCTAGGATTGTGGTAGCGTCGAGTGTTGACATAGCTAGGCTTAGGTGAGGGGAAAGAGCAGAGATTTGCTAGGGAAATAATGGAGGATTTTAATTAGCTGAAGCATGAGGAATTTGAGAGAAGGGAGAGGGAGTCTATGGAGAGTTTTATGAGGCATTAAATGAGGTAATGAGAGAGATTGGAGGTTGTATATATACACATACATACATACATACATATGTACATACTTACATACATAGATGATTCTTGTGCTAATGGTGAAAATCGACATAGAAGAGAGGCGTACACACAAGGGTAGGGGTTGGTTTTGAGCTAATTTTTTAATGACAGATCCCATGGGTTGAGGGACAGAAAAATGGTGATGATGATTTTAAGATAGGTAGGTTATAGGGGTGGAATCTAAGCATGGGGGTTTGTTCATGAGGAGAGGGTTTCACATAGGGAGAAAGGGAAATAAGAAGAGGAAATGAGCGGGGGGAAAGAAGTAGAAAAAGGGAAAAAGAAATGGGGAAGGAGACAAAAGGAAAAAGGAAAAAGGAAAAAGGAAAAATAAAGGATGTTTAAGGTTAGTATTATAATTAGGTTAAAATTTTAGATTAGAGAATTTGGGTAAGATTAAATATGGAAAGCATCAAGGATTAAGTTAAAAATATTAATGACCTAGAATAAAGATTAGTATTAGATTTACATTTAGGAATAAGGAATTAAGGTAATATAAAAATATCAATTTTTTGATATTAGAATTAGGTTAAGGTATTAATTACCTACAATTAAAATTAGATAAAAATTTGGGGTATTATGTGACCTCATAAACCTATCATGCCTTATGAGTACACTGCCTACTAAATGGGCCTTCTTCCTTTCTCTAGGTTTCTAACTATCATCTAACTTCCTCTTGCCCCCAAATTGGGTATTTTGGGTTTGAATCACACAAGAGGCCTTTAAATCATATTCGTACATGCTGACTATGTTTGTTGGGGTAACTCACACTAACAAATCTTGGTACTTGATCTTGAGGTCAATCTTGAAAGTAAACCTATATTGCATCATTAACCCCTACCTTTGAACCAAACTAAACCAAATATGAGAATATCTTGTAGCATTCCTTCATAGTCATACCACACTAAAACAGAGTCATGTATCCCTCATACTTAACCATGCAAATATGGGTGGGATAAATTAGATCCCTTATCACCTCTACAAATAGCTCCCAAGTAGTAGGTTTATGCTAGGCACTCTACCATGTTTCTACTAGACTTCAAATGTAGTGCACTACGACATCCACCCTTCTCTCAATTAGGAATCCACCAGCAATTAAGGTCTTACCCATACCTTTGATCCACCTCTCCATGATTTCAAGGTCCTCTTAGCTATAAAAAAAAATCTGTGGGTGGTGATATCTAACTCTTCTAAGCTAGTCATTTATAGCTAGTGCAATGCTAACACTGGTGGTTGCGATGGTTGCTGTGGAGCATGAATTTAGCCCTATGTGTAAACACAAATATCTCCATGAAAGTCTCCTGGTGCTTAAAATGGAGTTTGACAACCATTTATCTCCTAAAAGATAAAGTCAATTAGGAATAATAGGATAATTGAGCACTAAGGCTCACATAACACAACACATAAGTAAGGAAGTTAATAGTTACTTATGATCCTCTAACTCTCTTATGTGATTATATGATTTTAAATACTTGAAGCTTTAAATCACTTATTGAATAAAAATTTAAAAAATTATAAAAATCTTAGTTTTGAGAAAAAAAAGTAGAGATAAAAAAAATTTCTTTGATACCAACTTGTAACACCTCCATTTTTTACTACTAAAAATTTTATTTTAAATAAAGTCTTGCAAAAGAGAAATACCAAAAAGTAGGGAAAATTGGGATTATACCTCCATTCCTAGCATAATACTATTTCATTCTAGATACAAGGTTATGATACCAACCAAAAATAATAGAAAGAGAATATTTGTAAATATCATAAAGGATAGAAAAAATTTAGTTTACATATCCAAAAACTCAATGTTGATTACAAGTCAATCAAAAGTAGAAATAGAAAAAAGAGAGTTTAAATTTATGAAGGAAATCAAAACATAATACAAAGGTACATTATATACTAGATAACCTAACTCTCTTTGATCACCCACAAGCTCCTAAAACAAAGATTTTCTACTTGTAAACTACTCCTATTACACAGAGTCCTCTGCTCATGAAGTTGAGTAGGTGATTGAACAAATGGGCATGTTGGTTCACTATTTATTTAGTAAACCAAGTTGCTATAGCATATAATTTATGTCATTTAAATATATGAATCCAATTAGGGTAAGTTAACACATTACAAGTAAGGTATGTTATCAAGCTTACACCAAGACATGCTATAGATATATTGTGCAATAACTACTTATTCATGTATAAGTTAACACTTGATGCATTCATCAGTCATGTGAACAAGATTCATGAGTAGGTTAGCATATCGTATATACCTAATCTTATACATGCCACACACTTCAAGGAGTTTCATGGATATTATTAGCAATACTTAGCATAGTATGTAACACAAAGAGAATACAATATCATATAAGGCATCAATACAGTTTCCAATTATCATATTGAGTACAAATGGTCACATAATCCATATTTGTTCAAGAATATAAAACAAGAAAGGTAAGTTGTCCACCAAGAAACTAACCATGGTAGCACCATAAGAAATAAAGTCCCAACCAATAATAATGGGAAAAAAACCCTTAAGTGTCGATACCCCTAAATATGCTTGTAGTTATAACATAGAGTAGAAGAGGCACCAAAAACCAATGAGGATTCCCTTACCCATAGGTGAAACATAATACAAGCTACCCCTAGTTAGCTACTTTGAGAGTTCAAGAAACAAAGGCTCAAATGAACTCTTCTCTACTAAGTGATTTTTATTTTATTAAGGAGGTATACTCACATCATATGCCAACACACACCAAGTCCATCATTTTCTATATATGAGGACCTCACATTTTTCATTACTTACCCATTTATAGTATACAAGGTGATATCTCAGTCACTTAACTAATCAAGTTAGGCCATTATTTAGCCCATTTATTCATTATTTATCTATAATTATAATTATGGGAAAATCATAAGACTAAAGTCAAACATTAGTTTAAATCCTAAGAATAGATCATAAAAAATATGTTCCTGCAAACTAGTTGAATAGTCCACAAAACTAGTGGTCTAGTTTGGAATCAAAATTAAAATATACAACATTTCAGAAAAAATGCTAGTTGACTGGTGTTGGGACTAATTAGTTAACTGATTAGACTAATAGCATAGTCGCATCGTAAATTATTTTAATGGAAACTTACAAAAGTAAAGCACAAAAGGTTCTTACACCAGATTAACAACTTAAACCACTTAACTGGTAAACTAGTTGACCAGATCTCGGCCAAACCTGTTGAATGGTTTCCTATGGTAACCAAACATATAGAGTCTTTGAACTAGCTAATTGGTGGATTAAATCAACTAACTAGAAAACCAGTTGAGTGTTCTTCACCCAAAATAGTTGATTGGTTCCTCAGAAACACAACACACAACTCATGATGAGGCTTGGAAATGCTTTTCTCATTCATTGTAGGCATCCATCTCATGCATACAAATTGTTCTATAACTTTAGATCTTAGATCTAACATGCTATATACTTAGTTATGCTCATTTTTACATAAACATCAAGAATCATGCTTTGACATGTTTAACATCAAACCATAATACGAACCTTATAATATGCTCCAAACTTTATGCAAAATGCTTCACACATTATGCAATTCATGCTATAAAATTTTTGGAATTATCAACATGCTCACATAAAACTTAAATCATAAAACCCTAAAGGTAAATGTTTCTAAACATGCATAACATATCCTATTTTCTTGATGATATACTAATGTTTACACACTTTTACCAAAAACATGCTAAATATCATACTTCTTCACTAATATTCATGATATCACTAAAGTCACACTATTCTTTTATTCTATTCATAGCATAAAAGAACAAGAATGGTTTACCTTCACCACTAGCATAAAAAAGAAGAAGAGCGAAAATGTCGTTATCTAGGAGGTCCAAGACTCCCAACTACTTGAGTACCTTAAGAAAGTATCAAAAATAAACAAAAATTATTAAAAATAAACGTAAATAAGGGTTAAATATCTAAGAATTTAGGAAAAGAAACAACATTCTCAAAATTAAAAAAACCATGAGTAAAACTCAAATCCTTAATATTTCCTAAAGCTAACCCTCTATCGAATAAAGAGAAAACAAAATAGGTCTAGGAGAAATAATGGATACGGAAATGGAAAAGGAGAAGAATCTTGGTTTATAGGAGATAGGTGAGTTAGGTAGGGACATTTCAACACTTAGAGAAGATAGGAGTGTAAAAAAGAGAAAATGTGGCTAACACTTTTGGAAAAAGGTTCAAAGGACTTGATAGTCATGAAATTCCTCCCCCAAACCCAAATAATATTGGTAGATTTCAATTGGAGGGAAAATTTTAGAGGGAAAACTAGATCTAGTCTAAAATGGTGAATATATATGGTTCCTTAGGAGACAATGTCAAATTTTGTTCTTAAGGAATAATAAAGGAGACAAAATAGTTATAGAACAAATTTAGGAACCTTTATAGATGATTCTAAGACTAAATGCCTTGGAAAATATGACCATTCATAGAAGAGAGAAGTAGGAAAGAATAATACAAGTGTGTGATGTTGTCAAGCCACTTTTTGGCAAATATATCCCTCTTATCGGTTTTATTTAGAATAACATTTAAATTGATGGCAAATTTTTTTAGTAATGATTTAGAATCATTTCAAGGATTAATCATCAAGTTATAATAGCATTTGAAAGATATTTGAATCAAACTAAGCATGAAAATGTCCAGCTTAAAGAAAAAATTTAACTAGTATGATAGACGTAGTTGACTAGTTTTCACCGATTAACTAGTCTATTAAATCCAATAAATTGGTTCTTCTAAACCCAAAACACTAAGGGTAGAGAAAGTATTCTACTGGTATAAGCCTACAAAATTTACTAGTTCCCAAAAAAAAATCAAGCATCCCCTCTAAAACCCAAACCCTAAGAACCAAGTCATAAAATGCATATCCAACCCAGGATTAAATAAACTCATATTAAAAAACAGACACACTTGTTAACACACTTTAAAGGAGATGGGTATTATATTGAATATATCCCAGCAAAGATATCAAATATTCAATTCTTTTTATCTTAGATATGCATATGCCTTAGAATAAAAAAATTATGTGAATTAGGTAACATATAGTGAAATTTTCTATGAGTTTTTGAATGGATACCATAAAATAAATATTAGGGTAAGATGCGGTGTTGACATAAATGATGATGAGAAAACATACTTTATAAAAAGATGCAATGGGAAAGAATAATAGGGGAAAAAGGCAATATGAGAGAACATCATGCAAAAAACTTGTCTTATAGCTTATTTAAGATCATCAAAGATGTGGTTCATGGTTTTACTGTAATAAAATATTCTACCCTTTTCTTTTCAAAAGAAAATGAAAATTTAAGACCTAGATAGATAAGCCCCATGGAGATTATGAATCTAGATAATGACCACTAATATTGAGAACAAACAATGAGGAAATTTCACTATTTTAAGACCTTTCATTTTCCTACCTAAAATATGTTATTGGTAGTTGCTTCAGCTCGAACGCGAAACTCACTAGAAAGACGGATAAGACACATCACTTTTGGGATTATTGTGGTGTAATAAGCCTAATTATAATTATGAGACCAGATTGCATCTAGGCTTAATAGAACACTCTAAAAACAATACCCCCCCCAAAAGAAAGAAATCATTTAGAAGAGGTACAATCCAAAATCAATCAATGCATCTAATGGCGCTTCATAAAAAAAAACTATGAGATGTTAAAGAAATGTGCTTCATCAAATGGTGGTCTGGAAACATTAGCATCTAAGTATGATATTTACTCACTAAATCTAAAAGGCCCCGCTTAACACAACACTACAATGGCTCCTCTTGGAAAAATTAAGTATTATTTTGTTTTAGCTAATCTAACATAAGTTACATTTTTTATGATATTCAAAACTACCCATATTTTTATCACAAATTATGATGATGTTAAACAAATAAAGAATGTTAAAGTATATGTAATTTTTTTAATATTCTTCTCATTTTAGTTGATATTATTTTTCCAAAAAAGTCTAAAAATATAGTTAGTAGTTCAAAATGATTTTATTTGGGCAAGATATATGATAGAAACATGAATGTCTTTAACAACCTAAATTTTATTTCAAAATATTGAATAATCTTCGTATCTTATTGTTTTCAACATGTGTGGTAAGCTTATAAGACAATAAATCATTTAGAATTATTTCTTACAAGAATTATTCTATCTATGGTTGTGTATTATTACTAAAAATAACAATACCTATCTTCTTCTTCATAGCCATCATATTTGAATAAGTTGAAGAAGACAAGCTTGATATTATCTTAATTAATAATTTTACTTAGTAAAATATGAAGGCACTAACCATCTTGAAATTTGAATAATTTTTCAGAATGGTTATCAACTAGCATGACATAAAAGAAAAAAGATAAGTTCAGAACATTGTAGGGGATGCTGACAGAAGAATGAAGAAGAATATGTGGGAAGACTGTAGCAGGTGATGTATGTAGAAGATAACGCCTCAATACCCTCCTTAATTCACACACACACACACACCCTCCTCAACATTTTTATATTTCTTGTAGAAAGAGATGGAAGTGAGATTATTGAAAGAAAATGTTGCACAATATTTTACAAAAGAATTTATCTTATATGTGTGTATGTGTGTATTCATATTAAATTATTATTTTCCTATCAAGTTGTTCAACTTGTAGCTCATTTTATAAGCTAAAAAATAACAACAATTCT
This sequence comes from Tamarix chinensis, assembly GCA_030549775.1. Lineage (NCBI taxonomy): Eukaryota > Viridiplantae > Streptophyta > Magnoliopsida > Caryophyllales > Tamaricaceae > Tamarix > Tamarix chinensis. The sequence continues at coordinate 102,959,373 of CM060174.1, read as the reverse complement.
GATATATGGAGCATACGCATAACGTATTACTTGTTCAACTAAGATTTATGGAGCATTGTTGGCGGTTTAGAGACAAACCTACCAACTAATGTTGTAGGGAAAAAGAAATGAAAAAGAAATAAATCTGAGAGGGCTATGTTATGTGTTATCCATTATTGTAGAGGATGCTTTTGTATAAGGATCGAAGATCACACAACACTGGAAGAGGCATGGAATACCTTAGCATTTCTTTTTACAAGGAAGAATGATACAAAATATCATCAATAGGAGAATAACAACATGTCCACAAACAAAAATAAATGAAAGTAAGCTAGTATTTTAACAAAATAAATTTCATTTGAAATGATACTTTAAAATTAGCTCTCAAGAATGCTATTAGTAATGAAAGAAAAATGAGGATAAACATTCATGGGTTGAATCCCAAATATAACAAGATAATTACAACCATAAGAGACTGAGAAAAAGAACAAATTGTAATAGAGATAAAGATTATCTTGGCCAACCAAGTAGCATTAGATGAGTAGACATCTAATGTTTCAAAAAAAAAAGATAAGGCTATCTTTGCTAAAAAGAAAACATTGTGGTTTGAAAGGACACATACAAAACCAATAGATGTAGATGAAAGTTTTAGAAGAGGAAAAAAATATTGGCAAAGAGCCCATGGTTGTAGAATTCTACAACAAAGGAGAGCTAGGAAACCCCATTATAGATTTTAGAAGGACACAAATAAATATCATCATCAAGAGGATTCATGCTATAATTGTGGATGAAAAGGCCACTTTAGTCAAGATTATATATCTCCAAGGGATAAAGTTAATGATATTACTATTACAAAGAATGAGAGTGAAGATAATTGGGATCTTCAATATTTATTTGATGTAGAATATTTTAACTCCATCAAAGAAGAGAAAATTTTTGCATCATGTATGGATGAGTTAGTGGAAGAATATGCTCTAACAACAATGAACGATAATTGCATTGACTATAATGATGAAATAATTGTTTATATTGATTTCTCAAATCATATGACTGTAGATAAAGAGATATTGCTTGATACATCAAAGTATAAAGGATAATGAGTTGTTATAATAACAAATAACTCTAAGTTGTTAATTATGCATATAAGAAAACCCATATCATCCATCGCTTCAATTCACAATAGGTCCAAGTGGTTAATATTTACCATGTGTATGTATGAAGATGGATTACTTATCAATATCAAAACCAACATCTTCAGGTAATTATGTTTTGTTCGAACCTTAAGATGTTAAGGCTATAGAAGTTTGAAGCTTACTAGTCCATCGCTATTAAAGGAAAGACAACTTGAGTATGTCTATGTAATGTTAGCATAAATGGCATAGATGGACAAGAATAGAGAGAATGAAGTAGTAGACTTGTGACATAAAAGTCTAAGCCGCGTGAGCTACACCAATCTAAAAGTCATAATGAAGAAAGAGATGATATGAGGCCATCCATATTTGGAGATAGGAAATGATATTGTATACATAGGATATCAATATGGAAAAACCCAGCAACTATCATATGAATATGTAAGATACAAAATAAAGATACCGTTAGCATTAGTGCATCTAGATGTGTTTATACCAATAAAATAAGCATATATTAGTAGGAACAGATATATGATCACATTTATCAACGATTTCTCAAGATATGTCTGGATACACTTTATGAAAGGGAATTTTGAAGCACTAGAAAAATTTATGGAGTTCAAATAAAAATTGATAAAGAACTTGTAACATCTCCATTTTTTGTAACCATATTTTTTTCACAATACATTTTGTGCAAGATAAATAAGAAATGTAAGGTTTTATTACTGCATCCAAAATTAGAGAGGTAATACTAACACCTAACGTATGCCGAGTGTAAGGCTAAAAAGTAAATTCATTATTAAGAGCCAAAAGTGGTAATAATCTACCCCAATTTTGATACAAGATTTACAAAACTTATAAGGAAAATAAATACAATATCACCAATATCTAACACAGCTTAACTAGATCCAAAGAAAAATAGAACATGGAATTCTAAGGATCCAAACCAAAATTTTTATCATGATGATGAGGGACTCAACATTATCAACCCTATATAAGTGAAACACGAGAAACCTACACAAGACTAAAATAGTGTGGTATCAGAATGATGGGCGTACTGAGTAAGTCCTACTTATCATACATACACATACTTCACACAAAATGCGTTATCACATCATACTAATATCCCAAATTTCCAAGGATGTGGTATAATAACATAGGATTACATACTAGCATCCATGTAACTTGTAAGCAAGAAAATAAAACCTCTAAGGTATATTTAGATATTAGATTTCACTTATTACTCTTTCACGTATCATGATCATATAAGTCTAAGTTCTTATCTTTCAACCCATGATTGCTCAACCATTTTTAAATGTTTACACCACACATATCAATATACATATACGTACATCCCACCTTACCATAGTTGGATAAAATTTATGGGCACAATAATAAGTTTTAAAATCCAAAAGTGCATATGGGCTCCAACATCCTACCACAATTGGATAAAAGCCAATTGGCACAAACAATAGCAACAAGGTATACAAGATAAAGCATATAGGGACACTTTTCCTACCAAAATGAACAATGTAAATAATATAAATATAAGGGAATAAAATATAAATTGACATATACACATCTCATCCTACCACAAATGGACAAAAGCAATCGAGCATAATTAGAAACAATTATCAATATTTACAAGTAGACATCCTATTCTCCCACAAATGGGCAAAAGCCATAGGGAAGCATAAAGCATAAGAGAATATTAATCAAATACAAATGGATATTTAGGTTGAGGGGTTTATATAGAGACTCGAACTACTATGATGTGTAACAGAACGAGCGGTTTCAAAATTTTCCACTTTTATATAGTTTTAGAATGATAAAATAAGGACGAATTCTAAATTGAGGATATGGATGAAGGATCACACAAAGTAATTCTTCAAACTAGCTTTTAAATCCTTACACATATAACTCTCAAATGATCTCTAATGAAGAAACACACAGTAAACTTCATTAGACAACTCTATACAAACCCACATAGGAAATGTATTTAGGGTTTCTAAATTATCACTCACATAGATAAGATAATTTAGAGACAAATATATTTTACGAATCACACATATAACATAAACATAGAATAAAGAAACTCACACAGGGTTTTGATGAGAGAAAATTCAATTTAATAACTCAATTCAACTATCCTCCTCAAATAATGAGTTTACAGGTGATATTTATAAAATAATATCCACCTCTTCATATAACCTCCTTAATAATAAGATAAGCTAAATCTAAATATCATAAACACTAATTAAATTACTATTCACGTGAATAGTAATCTCCTATGATAATAATAATTAAATCCTAACAAAATCTTAAAAAGATAAGATACATCATATGATAAAAGATAACCACTATCTAATTTCTTAATGATTAAGGAAATAAATTAACTAACTAATATCCTAACAAATAAAAACCTACTTAATAAATATGAAAAGATAATGACATCCATACTGCTAATTATAATACTTTATCTATTAGTGTGTAAAAATTCAGCTTAACACACATATGGTAAAACAATCATAACTTTGTGTAGAAAACTTGGATTTGAGATCAGAAAGATGTGTTGGACTCTCGATTTAATAATATTTTTGATGATATCCATATTTTAGGGTGAATAATTATCTTCAAAATTTACCTTTACTTCCTTCTATCATGATGCATAAGATAATCTTCAAAATCTTAGATTTTTTTTTACATTATACTACTTACATTGGAACCTTAGTATATCACCACATGTCAGATATCCTATTTACTACTAATGGGCTCTATCCAAGCTATTCTCACCAAGGTAGCCTAATCCTTAAGATGGATACCATTTATATAGTTCAAAGGATTTTATATAGTAAAAAGGCACAAATCTACTATACGACTAACATACCCTTTTGTTTTATGAAAATAGAAAACAAAAGTCCAAAAAATGTCTGCCAGTTTAAAGGATAACACATAACCTCTATTGGTTTTAAAATATTACCATAATGTTTGTTAGTTTTAAAGGGTTATTGTAACCTATCACATCATAGAGATAATCATTAACATACATAAGTATTTATGGTTAGTAGAAAACCTTGAAGAATGTTCACATATTTTTAAAAATGATGAAACACATTGATCTAAAGGATAAAAAAAAACATAGGATCACTAAAAATCTTTAAGAAAAATATCCAAAATTAAAGTCTGGAGGCCTTAAGGAACACTTTTCATAAGCGACATCAATACACTTCTTACAAAGTAAAAATCCTAGAAAACCAATTGAAAGTTAAAATTAGATCAACAAGGCTGTAAAGTTTAACCTATCATATTGTTCATCTATTTGGTCATTCAATGAACAAAATACACTTTAAAGATCTGAAACGTGATCCACAGGTTCAGATGTAAAAACACAAAAAACTATTTTTTCCATTAAGACCAAAATAAATGAAAATGCAAATAGAAATAATTTAACAAAGTCAAAACAAGGTCCCACACCATATTTAAATTTTTTTACTATTCATAAAAAAATCATTATTTATTGATTGATGTGAAATATAATTTTATACCAAGAAGCTTAAAAATTAAAATATTTTATTATCAAGAATTATAGTTCACTAAAATTTACTATTCATGCTTAGTTGCCACTCATTAGGGTCAGTGGTAAATCGTCAAAGGTCATACCCTAAATCATGTTAAAAGCCATTTAGGGGAAAATATGTCATTTTTATAATTAATTATCTTAAAAATATAATTAGTCACAAATTAAACCCCACTTGTATTTTTAGGACGTCATTTATCGATAAAACTTTGAATATTACAAAGAAAATGATCATGAACACCTAAACCATGTAAGATATCAAACATAAATTTAAGCATTAAAATAAGCATTAATCATAGCATGTTATATATCAAAACTAATCTACAAATTGTAACCTATACCATAGTATGATCAAATTAGCAAAATCATTAAAGGATCAAAATCACACTAAGAACATTCATAACTTCTTTTAAGTAAAAGTCATATCAAACATTCTTGGATCTAAACAACTTTAATATAAAAGATCATCTATAACTCAAGATTTATAATATGGTATCACCAATTTAACCAAAACAACAACATCCTCAAAACCCCCAAGTTTGACCAAAAATCCTCAACCAAATAAAGATGATAGACACCCATCAATTCACAAAAATAAAATATGCTTATATGTAGTAAGAAGATGGAACCGACAACATATACTCTAAATTAGTCAAATACAAGAAATATTAAAGGCCGAACCATACTATCCCATAAGCCTCCTTGAACCAATAAACCATGAAAACATTAGCAAACAAAACCACATAAAAACCAAATCAAAGGAAGTAAAAATCAAAGAGGAAAAGAATATGGGTTCTTATCTTGAATTTGGAAGAAAACTTAGCTTCAACCATAGTGGGTAGGGGAGATTGAGCCACGAAATGGAGAGGAAAAAGAAGGAAGAAGATGGTGAATTAAGGGAAGAAGAGGAATAATAAGAAGTAGAAGACTAAGCAGAAGAAGAAGAAGAAGAAGAAGAAGAAGAAGAAGAAGAAGAAGAAGAAGAAGAAGAAGAAGAAGAAGAAGAAGAAGAAGAAGAAGAAGAAGAAGAAGAAGAAGAAGAAGAAGAAGAAGAAGAAAAGGAATAAAAGTGGAGGAGTTGTGGAGGTTGTTATGGTGGCATAGGGTGGCAAAGATGATGGTTATGGTAGAGGTGGTTTTTTTGGGTTCATAGAATATAAGGAGGCTCTCCATGGTTGATGATGAAGTGTGTAGAATAGATAGGATCATATGATAAAGTGGTAGATATTTTAGAGTTTGTTTAACTTAGTGTATAAGGATAAAAATATAAATGCACAACTAAGATATTTTGATTGAAAAATATCAAGGAAGGAGGGATGGATGTTGTAAGACCCCAAAACTTTGCTTAAACTAATCCTTTATAATTAATACCTTAATACAATCATTATAACAAAAAAAAATTATTTTAGCCTTACCCAAATTTATCAATCCAAAAATCTTAACCTAATCTAAATCTTTGATCCGGATAAATTATATTTCATAACCCGACCTTAAGTCCGGTAGATTTATATCTTTAATATTACCTATTTTAGCTAATCAAAAATTAATCTAATACTAACCTTAAGCCTTTTACCTTATTCCTTTTCTTTCTCCTTTCTCTTGCCACCTTCTTACTTTGAGTTCCTTAACTTATCCTACCTTACGTGTATTTTCCTTATCACCCACAACACAGCACCATCACATTCACCTATCATCTCACCTTATCTCCATTTAGTTTTGCTTTGCCACTCCCTCATGCCCTTACTCCTCTCCCCTCATGCCTTTTCCATGCCCATCATCATCACCCTTTGTTGATCCATCTATTTCATATGCATCTTACCTGTTTTGCATGTCCCACACACACACACATATATATGCACCACTCTCTTCTCTCTTTATTTGCTTGCTTCACTTTTCCCATTTATCTGTTGAGCAAATAGCCTACACGAGCCTTTCTTATTTTTCTTCTTCTCCTCCTTCTCCTTCTCCTTTTTATACTTCTTCCTCCTTCTCCTTCTCCTTCTACTACTACTACTACTACTACTACTACTACTACTACTACTACTTCTTCTTCTTCTTCTTCTTCTTCTTCTTCTTCTTCTTCTTCTTCTTCTTCTTCTTCTTCTTCTTCTTCTTCTTCTTCTTCTTCTTCTTCTTCTTCTTCTTCTTCTTCTTCTTCTTCTTCTTCTTCTTCTTCTTCTTCTCCTCCTCCTCCTTCTTCTCCTTCTCCTTCTTCTTCTCCTTCTCCTCCTTATCCTTCTCCTCCTCTCATTCTTCTTCTCCTTCGTGTCCTCCTCATCCTCCTTCTCCTTCTTCTTCTCCTTCATCTTCATCATCATCATCATCATCATCATCATCATCATCATCATCATCATCATCTTCTTCTTCTTCTTTGGCTGCTCCTACTCTAATTCTTGCATTGAGTACCACCACCACCACCACATCCACCAAGTGCTGCCTAAATCTTGGTGGATCACCACCATGACCATCCTATCACTCCCCCTCATATTCGCTGACCGTTGCTGTCCACCACCGCTATAATTGCCTTCTTTTCTCATGCATTTTTCATGTTTTTGTAAGGCTCATGACTTGTGTAAGGTTTCTCACATGGCCATTCACCACTTTTCTTTTCCTTGTTGCATGCCTGTGTTTGTTATCACAATTTTCCCATACATACTCGCACAACTCATACACTGCCTCAGCACACCCATGTGTTCCTATTCATTATTACTTGTGCATATGTTACATGAGCATGACCGTGCCTCTTCGCACGGACTACCTATATAGGTTCCTAGCTCTTGCTTGAGCATGCACCGCCCACCACATGCCAATGCAACCCCATCTTTTTGGCCGTACACCCCCTTTTCACACCCAAATCATAGCTAAATACCACCAAAATTTTACCATAGTAGCACCATACCTTCCACCACACTTTCAAACAACTCAATCTTCCTTTTGACTTCAATTATTTCCATTTTTACCCTCATTCACCTTAACGTTTCCCTCATTTATAATCTTCGAGCCTAATTGTGTATTATCTTATTTTCGTAGGTGATTCTCCTACGATCTTGGAGGAGGAGATTTAAGATTTATGTACATTGAGACCAATGTATTTTTTGGTAAGGATAAATGTCATAGCTAGACTTTATGTATATATGTATGTAATTTTATGTTGGACATGTTATATGAATAATGTTATTTTACGATATGATATCTTGAGAGTAATGAAATTTTGGAAGTATGTTTTTGGGTATAATGTTGTATATACATCTATGTATATGATTGAGGATATGTATCTTGAATAAATATTGGAGATTTGTATGCAATAGTTAACGTACGTATTAGGTGTTTCTTGATACATATTTCTTAGATTTTGTTACGTTTCATACATAATATTGGCCATTTGTCCGTGTTTACTACTTTTTGCTATCTTTTGTAGGTTTTTAGAGGAAAATTGAGGCTAAGAAAATCTAGATACAACATTTGGAAGCTATACAAATGCATGGAAGTAGAGAAGAGGGAAGAAGATCAACACAGGTAGGTCATGGTAAAGCCCATGACCTAATAGAGAGCAAACACGGGGAAATCATCATGTTAGCCACACTCGTGTTGTGCTAAAGCCAATAATATTGGAAATTTGGCAAGGAAATGCCTGTGTCGATGCTAATTATTGCAATATCTATCATTTTAATGGGCCTATTTAAGGGAGATTAGTGAGGGTTTTTGGGGATGCCTTTTCATCAACCTCTAGCCGCCAACACAAACTCTCATCTCTCTTTTCTTTTACCCTTCCAAAACTTTAATTTTCATTGTAATCTCTAAGTTTTGAAAGTCTTCATTCACGATTGTATACAACTCAACCATTAGAGGTGTTCTCTTTCCCTTTTTAATTTTTAAAAATGAAAGCTTTTGATTTAATTGAGTTGATCTACATAAGAATGAGTGGCTAATTTCTTTTCTATACTAAGGCGATGGGGGATAGCCTGATCCTAATATGATTGATTGATTTACCATTCTCTTTCTACTTAAATCAATTATGTTATGTTATTATTTTCTTATGTTTATGATTGGAATTTGGGTTGAGTTTTGATATTGATTAATTCTGGTGAAGTTCAAGAGAATAAATCAAAATTAGATCTAATAACATAACTAGTAATCTAATTTAGAGGTTGAGAGATATTGATTTAATTACTACAACACTGGGGTGGAATTATTTAAAAGTATTAATGTGTTGGCTACTATTTGATTTCATTCTAGAGATAGATGAGACTTAGTAGATGACAGGGCACAATCGCTTGAGAAAGTATTGCGCTTTACATCCTCATTGGAAATTTTGATTGATTGATTATGAATTGGGAATTGGTAGAGTATCAATATCATTAAAGGGTTGGGGTTATCAAACAAAGCCTTAGCTGATTAATTTGATTTGAGCTAAGTTGATGCGTTGAGTCTTTGATCTTTGCTTCACCTATTTCATCTATTTTAATTTTTATAGATAGTATTCTTCTCATCTTTTGATTACTTAAATATAGATAGATCTAATTTTATTTTGGTGGTCGCTCCCTAGTCCTTATGGGATCAACCTTGAATACTACTCTGATACTGTGCACTTGTGGTCAGGGTTCATCAAGTTTTTGGTGCTATTGTCGGGGACTAGCAATAAGTGACATTGGAACGCATTGGAACTTTTTGTGCTTTAGGCATTTTAACTTTGTTTTTCTTTTGTTAAATTTATTTATATTATTATTATTATTATTATTATTATTATTATTTTATCTAACCTTGAGTCTTAGTGTTTTCCTTTTTGTTTACCCTTTTTATGCAAGGTCTTTGACAAGTGATACATAACAAGGATGACCCCAAGTTATCACTCACTATTATAGACCTTAGAAGGCTTGTAAGGACTCAGGTGAACGTAAACCACAAACAAGCTCCTATAGGAGATCAAAATTAGCTTCTTAGAGACTTTGGTGCTCTAAATGCTCATGGCACAAAATCGCGCATCACAAAGCCCAATGTTGAAGCCAAAAACTTTGAGCTTAAACCTTCACTCATCTTGATGGTTCAACATAATCAATTTGGAGGAGGTTCTATTGAGGATCTGAATCTACACCTCTTCATCTTTTTAGAGTACTATGACACTCTAAAGCTTAATGGAGTAACAAGTGATGCTATAAGACTATGACTATTTACATTCTCCTTAAAGGATACAACTAGAGCTTGGCTACATTCATTACCAATGGGATCCATTACTACCTAGGATCAGTTGTCCAGGGCATTCCTTTCTAAATACTTTCCACTAAGTAATACCGCATATATGAGGAACTAGATCACTATCCTTACCTAGAAGGATGGAAAGTCACTCTATGAGGCTTAGGAGTTCTTCAAGGATATATTAAGGATGTGCCCCATCATGGACTCAAAAGTGGTTAATTGTTCACACATTCTACAATGGGCTCACTTACAACATTTGTATGATAGTTGATGCTGCTGTAGGAGGGGTTTAGATTGACAAGTCAATAGACGAGGCGTACATTCTTATTAAGAATATGGCCTAAAATCACTACCAATGGAGAAGCGAGTGTGGACCAGCTTCGAAAGTTGGAAGGTATGACATAGATTCTTTAGACCACATATCTTCTAAAGGTGATGCTTTATTTAAGAAAGTTGAAATTTTAAGTGTTAATTTTGTGGCATCTTCTTTTGTTGCATGCGAGATATGTGGTTATGTGGGTCACTCTGGCACTGATTGTCAATCAGGGAATCCTCTATCCATTGATACTTATGGTACTAAATAGGTTAACAATATTCACAACTTTAATTAGAAGGGAGATCCATTCTCCAACACTTACAATCCAAAATGGAGGAATCACCCTAATTTGTCCTATAGGAACCCACCATTGAACTCTATACCTCAATCTAATTTTGTTCCTCTTAGTTTCCGTGCCCCTTAACCCAATTATTTTCCTAAAAAATCTAACTTGGAAAATGTTCTTGAAAAGTTTATGATGACACAACCAAAAATAAATGTAGACTTAGGTCAACAACAATGATCCACAAGTGAGGCAGTGAAGCATTTGATCTCCAACTTAGATTCCTTAGCCACATATAACAAAATGCTAGAAACCCAAATCACTTAATTGGGGCAAAATGTTGGCTCTTCTTCTAGTCCTTCAGGCATGCTTTCGGGGCAACCCAAGGCTAACCCTAAGAATCATGTGAAAGCTATTTCCCTAAGAAGTGGAAGATAATATGAGGGGATGAAAATGAAAGTCACTAATGAGTTAAAGGATCAACAAGAAAAAAAGAATGAAAATGTGGTAGACAAGGATAATGAAAACCTCAATGAAAAAGAAGAAAATTTTGAGAAATATGTGTCTCCCGCTCCTTACAAGCCTCCCCTGCCCTTTCCCTAAAGGTTAGCTGAGGCTAAATTAGAATTTTTTTTTAGGAAGTTCTTGAAAATTTTGAAAAAGTTACATATTAACATCCCATTCAGGGAGGCCACCTCTCAAATGCCTTCTTATGCTAAGTTCTTGAAAGAAATCCTCTCTAACAAAAGGAAGTTGGAAGAATATAAGACTATGGTCCTTATTGAGGAGTGTGGTGTTATAATTCAAAATAAGTTTTCCCCTAAACTTAAGGATCCAGGGTTATTTGTAATTCCATGCATTATTGGTGATGTTTCTATTAACCCTAATTTGTGTGATTTAGGCTCAAGCATAAGCTTGATGTCAATTTTTACTTACAAGAAGCTTGGCATATGTGATTTGAAGGCTACCACAATATTGCTCCAAGAGGTAGATAGATCGGTTAAATAGCCGGTAGGTATAATTGAAGATGTGCCTATCTAGGTCAGAAAGTTCTTTATACTAGTTTATTTTATTATCTTGGAGATAGAGGAAGATTTTAACATCCCTATCATATTGGGAAGGACTTTCATTGCCACTACAGGTGACATAATTGATGTAAGATATGTAAGGCTCTCCCTAAATATTGAGGGGGGAGAAGGTAGAATTTAATTTATGTAAAGCTATGAAACTTCCTCTAGCTGATAAAGTTTGTTAGAAGGTTGATGTGGTTGGCGAGTGTATACATGAGCAGATTGCAAAACACCCTTCCAGCGATCCTCTTAAGAAATGGTTAGAGGATAATGGCTTAGTGAATGATGAAGACCCTAAAGTATCCAATTTTGCTCAATCATTGGATTCATTACTGGCCACTCCACCTCAAAGCGTGAAAGTTGAAAGCATAGAATTAGAGTAAAAATCTCTACTCGTGAAGAAGAGGCACCAAAGGTAGAATTAAAACTACTTCCTTCATCTCTAAGGTATAAATTTCTTGGCCCTAATTCCACTTATCTAGTGATCATCAATGCATACCTTAATGAAATTGAAACTGATACGTTACTTAGAACACTTAGGATGCATCGTAAGGTCATAAGATACACTATAGAAAACATTAAAGGATTTAACCCATCAATTTACATGTATAGAATTCTTATGGAAAATGATCATAAGCCCTCTATAGTAGGGATGGCAACATGGCAGGTCGGGGATGGGGATCTCATCTCCATCCTTGAACCCGATAAGAGAAATAATTCCCAAACCTGACCTAATCCTTAATTTTTATTATTATTGGGGATTCCCCGAACCGGTCCCTGTGGAGATCAAATACCCATAAACGATCTGATCTCCGATCTATTTCCCATCCCCAATTTATTCCCCGATCTAGGAACCCAACCTAATACCCGAAACCCGACTTTGTACTCGATACCTAATCGTCAAACCCTTTTTTTATATTATACTTTTATTTTATATTCTATAAAAAAATTATATATATATATATATAATTATTTAAAAAATATAAAAATATATATAAAAAATTATTTGGGGCGGGTTTAGGGATGGGGACCCCAAACCCATCCCCGCCCCGTCCTAAAAAAAATCCTCATTAAAAATCCTCGAACCCGAACCCGAACCTAATCCCTGAATTCTCTCCCTAAACCCAAGCCTAAACAAGAAATCCCCGACGGGGCCCCGAACCCGCGGGAAAAATTGCCATCCCTACTCTATAGAGCATCAATGTAGGTTAAATCCTAACATGAAGGAAGTTGTTAAAAAGGAAATACTTAAGTTGCTAGATGCCAGGGTAATCTATCCAATTTTAGATAGTGAGTGGGTTAGCCTCGTCCATGTGGTTCCTAAGAAAAGGGGTGTGACCATGATTATGAATGAAAAGATTGAGCTCATCCCTACTAGGATGGTCACAGGTTGGAGAATGTGCATTGATTATAGAAAATTGAACAAGACAACCTGAAAAGATAATTTTCCCCTTCCTTTTATGGATCAAATGCTTTAAAGGTTGGCTAAGAATTCTTACTTTTGTTATTTGGATGGTTATTCGGGATTCTTTCAAATCCATATTCATTCTAGTGACCAAGAGAAGACCACCTTTACTTGCCCCTATAGGACTTTTGCTTATAGGCATATGCCCCAACCACTTTCCAACATTGCAGGATATCTATTTTTTATGATTTCATTGAGGACATTATGGATGTGTTTATGGATGAATTCTCCGTATATGGCATTGCTTTTGACATTTGCTTGACTAACTTGTCTCGAGTTTTGCAGCATTGTGAAGAAGTTAATTTAGAATTGAATTGGGAAAAATATCACTTCATGGTAAGGGATGCATTATCCTCGGGCACAAAGTTTCCAAGTATGGAATTGGGGTTGATAGAGAAAAAGTGGAGGTGATAGAGAAGTTGCCATCACCCACTTTAGTCAAAGGAGTGAGGAGTTTCCTAGGACACGCTAATTTTTATCAACGCTTCATCAAGGATTTTTCAAAAATTACAAAACCCCTAACTCAACTCCTTCAAAAGGATGCTCCATTTGATGTCAATAATGAATGACTTGTTTCTTTTTGAAAGTTGAAGGAGGCATTGATAATTGCACCTATTATGCAAACTCTAGTTTAGAGCCTTCCATTTGAAATCATGATCGATGCAAGAGACTATGTCATAGGTGTGGCATTAGGTTAAAGGAAAACTAATGTGGTTTGTGTAATCTACTATTCTAGTTGTACCCTTGATGAAGCCCAAATCAACTACGCTTCCCCTAAAAAGGAGATGCTAGTAGTTGTATTCATCTTTGATAAGTTCTGGTCTTACCTAGTGGGATCCAATGTTATTTTTTATACTTATTATTCAACCATCAAATATCTCTTGAACAAGCAAGATGCAAAGCCTAAATTGTTCCGATGGATATTTCTTCTACAAGAGTTTGACCTAAAGATAAAGGAAAAAAAAAGGGAATGAAGAATTTAGTGGCAGATCATTTATCAAGAATGAAACAAGGGCCATATGATAAATGAGAAAATGAGCTACCAATCGATGACTCCTTTTTGGATGACCAATTTTTACCATTAAAATATTAGATGCCTAATGGTATGTGGAATTTGTCAACTATATAGTGTGTGGGGTCTTATCTTCGGATTTGAGCTATCATTAGAAAAATGAGTTCTTTGCAGATCTGAAGTATTACTTTTGGGATGAACCGTTTCTTTACAAATGGTGCATTGAGGAGATATATCAAAAGTGTGTTCTCGAAGAGGAGGTTCCAAGAATTCTTCATCATTGTCACTCGTCTTCATACGGGAGACATTGGAGCACTTCAAAGACAACAACTAATGTTTTTTCAATTGGACTTTTATTGGCCCAATCTTTTTAAGGATGCAAGGTAATTTATGATATCTTATGATAGTTGTCAAAGAACTATGAACATTTCAAGACAGAATGATATGCCCTTACCTCCATCCTTGAAGTTGAAGTTTTTGATGCGTGGGGAATCAATTTTATGGGGCCATTTCCATCATCATGTAACAACAAGTTTATCCTAATCACAATGGAATATGTGTCCAAGTGTGTAGAAACCATAACTTCCCCCCACTAATGATGCTGGGGTGGTGATAAAGATGTTCAAGAATGTTATTTTCCACAATTTGGTGTGCCATGAATGGTGATTAGTGATGGTGGCTCATATTTCATAGAAAAATAATTCAATACTCTTTTGAGAAAGTATAGGATTACCCATAAAGTCACCATGCCATACCAATCTCAAACAAGTGGCAAAGTGGAGATTTTAAACTGAGAGATTAAGAGCATACTAGAGAAAATAGTAAACAATATAAGGAAGGATTGGTCTTTGAAACTCTTGGATGCTTTATGGGCCTACCAAATAGCCTACAAGACGCCTATAGGGATAACTCTGTTCAAACTAGTTTATGAAAAATTGTATCACCTCCTAGTTGAGCTAGAACACAAGGCGTATTGGACTATCAAGCTGCTCAACTTTGATATGAAGACCGCGGGGGAAAAAAAAACTTCAAATTCATGAGCTAGATAAGCTAATATTAGATTTGTATGAGATTGCTCGTGTCTACAAGGAAAGGAACAAATGATGGCATGATAATTTTATCCTTCAAAAGCAATTTGAAAAGGGGGACTATGTTTTACTATTCAACTCTCAGTTGAAGCTTTTTCCAAGAAAGCTCAAGTCTTGATGATCTGGGCCCTTCCAAGTTCGTGAGGTCTTTCCTAGCGATGTGTTGAAGTAAGGATTGTAAATTTTGGAGCTTTCAAGGTGAATGGGAAACATTTGAAGCATTACCACGTGGAAAAGAAAATCGAGAATACAGTCTCAATTTCCCTTTTCCATCCATTATGATATTAATGAAATAGTTAAGCTAATGACTTTAAATAAGCACTTTTTGGGAGGCAACCCAAGCTCTTCATTTTTGATGTTTTAGTTAGAGTTTTTCTTTTTAGTTAACTTTGATTCTTTGCCATATATGCTAATTCATAGACTAGTATACGATCTTGTGCATGTTTGTGGAGTGCACTTTGAACATAATGTATATACGAGCCGAGAAAGTAGTGTAAAGATTTGAAGGCTAGGTTTTAGGATTTCACAAAGTGTCAAGGTCGCTCATCCATGGCTTCCAGAAAGTATAAAACCTCTCAAACTAGGTCTAGTAGTGTTGGGCAAGGATTCTCCTCTAGAGGTACTCTCTCTAACCCTTTGGTATTGTGTTTGATGGAGAAACTTATAAGAAAAGATTCGTTATGATATGTGATAGACCATTGTATGGTACCAGATTCATTAATGATCTAGGATTGAGAATGTGGGGTCTTGAGCAAGATATCCATAGGCTACTGGATAATATTGGATGGGTTAATTTTTAGGTGTGGGAAGGCCCAACTTATGAGCATCTTACACTTACAATTTTGAGTTCTCTGAATGTAATAGGAGATAAATGTGATCAAAATGATCCTAGGCAGTTGAATTCTAGATTTTTAAATCGAGACTTTATATTTACCCTGCCAAAATTTAATGATCCCCTAGGGTTGCCCTTTAGTGGCCATAGGGCTATTCTGGATGGTTGGAATGCATAGGAATTTTGGAGATAGATAACCCACGGTGATTCCATCTATACCCCATCCAGTTCTAAAGCCTCCTATATTTATAACCCTTCATTTTGATACTTTTAGAGGCTCCTCACACACATAATATTTGTGGGGGTGATAGTTGTGGGACTTGTAGGGAGTCAGAGCTTTTATTTTTTGTATTGTATAGTTATGGGTGAGCTTGTGGACATTGGTTACTTCCTTACTAAATGGTTAGAAAAAACTGGGTAGAGTAACTCGGGGAATATTATTGTTGGGGGTATGGTGAGTATTATTGCTACATCTTGTGGGGTTAACTTTGATGGATTGCGACTGGTAGTGCCAAGCCTAAGATTATATCTACCGAAATGTTTTTCTATGAAGCTGATTGTTAAGAGAGGTGATCTTTTTTTTATTCTTGTTGAAGAATCAACCCCAGTTCGAGCTTATAAATGCTTCCCAAATCAACACCACTAATGAGAAAAACTGGCTCCCATCATCTACCCCAGACAGAACACCCACCTCTTCCACATTGTTCAAACTCCTCCCCTTGTGCCCACTTTAGCTCATGCCACTTCATCCTCTCGAGCTGCCCCTCTACCTCTACATGACTTCTACATGAGATTGTCTAGGCAAGTTGATTTG
This sequence comes from Tamarix chinensis, assembly GCA_030549775.1. Classification (NCBI taxonomy): domain Eukaryota; kingdom Viridiplantae; phylum Streptophyta; class Magnoliopsida; order Caryophyllales; family Tamaricaceae; genus Tamarix; species Tamarix chinensis. Next base: position 102,942,614 of record CM060174.1, on the reverse strand, counting down.
TTTGATCAGCATTCCACGGCTCTCTAGCAATCAGTTAACATGTACGTTGACTGCCTGAAGACCAATTTGGATGTGCGGTTCACTACACAAGATGCCTAGTATAGCTAGATACTCTCGATGCTCGAGCAGGTGCAGACTTAGCATCTAGGCTACCCACTACCCCCTCCACCACCTTCTGAGTGACATGGTTTGTGAGTTCCACTCTTCCATTTCTTTTTAGTCACATTGGGGAAAATGTGTTTTCTTAGCATAGGGGAAGTTTGGGTTGTGTATATATGCACTGTCTTGTTTTGTTTTCTTTATTATTTGTTTTGTGTTCATCTTATCTATTTTTGATGTTGGTATTTTTTTAGTCTGTGCCTTGAGTCTTTGGTATGCTATGTGTTTTTTATTTAAAAAAAATATTGAAAAAGAAAAGAAGGGAAATGAGCTTTCATTGATGATAATTGAAGATTTTTTTAGCATGGGGATACACTAAATCAATTTAACTACTTGAGACCCTTGAAGTTTTCATGAAAATGAACTTAGTTTTAGTGCTAAAATGTTTTTATTACACTATTTTGAAATGCGTGTTATGGTGTTAGTGAATTTGAAATTCATGCTTGTGTTGGAACTTTCTTGTGGTTCATTGTGGTTGACTTATGTGCTGATTCATTCTATGAGTTGAAGGATTAGAACTTGCATTTAATTTTTGTTTGGACCTTGTGAGTTTTTGAGCTTAAAACATTGTTTCATTAAATACAGTCTCATTTTCTTTCTTGTGTGTATTGTCTCACCATGTCTGGTGAAACTAGAACTTGCATTGGTTTTCTTGAAAACCACACATGACTTATGTGTACTTTAAAATAATAGAGGCAAATATTCTTTCCATATTAACATACATCAGCTAGATAGCCTGACCTTAACATTGTACATTTGCGAACCCCTTTGTGCCTCAGCCTATTTTGTTGAATTACTTATGTTTTTAGCCATATTTTTGTATCCCTATCATATATAATCTAGTAGGGTGTTGAGAATAATAATAATAATAATAATAATAATAATAATAATAATAATAATAATAATAATAATAATAATAATAATAATAATAATGTATTTAGGAGTATGGTGAGAGTTAAGCATGGGGGAGGTATGAAATGATGAGTGGTAGTGTTTTACATAAAAGAGAGAGAGAGAGAGAGAGAGAGAGAGAGAGAGAGAGAGAAATGAGAATAAGGAAAGAATAAATAATTTAATAAGATGGTCGGGGTTTTTCTTCTCATGATAAAGATATTTGGGATGATATGATATTAAAAAAAGGGGGTTCCATAAGGTAGAAGGGTTTTGTTAAGGTGTCATTGCTCATATGTTATTGGTACTAGACTCTTAGCTCCATTTCCCAAAAAAAATCATCGACCTAACCTCCGAATCCTTGGTCCCATTACAACCTTAATAAGGCCTCTTGATTATTGCATGTAATAAGTCTTTATAGTGGTGGAGAATTGAGAAGTATTGCAAGCCTATAGGCAATCATGTCCATGAGTGTGTGAGTAAAACTTCAAAAGTGATTCATATAAATAAACACATGAGAGGAGGGTCTCTATACCTCAAGTGAGGTTGCCAGTTTGAAACTTTGAGTTTTGAATGAGCTATTTCACAGTTTCTTGCAACCCACACAACATGTTGTTCTTAACGTGTCTCCCTTTGCATAATTTTGACTTGAGACTAATGCAACTACATTTCTTTCCTAAGTGTGTAATATGAAAGTGATTTGAAGAATTGAACTTTGCATTTCAGTGAGTTTTCAGGTCTTGACAAGTTGACTTGACTTAGTGTGACCTGTGTGCTAAATAAATCTTTCCTGAGAAAGAGATCCATTTGCACTTATGACTTCTCCATCGTGGTTTTGCATGTGGGAGTTGCTTGAGGAAAAGCAACGGTTTAAGCATGGGGGAGTTGATGAGTGTGATTTTAACATACAAATTAGGTGTTTATTGATACATATTTCATAGATTTCGTTATGTTTTATGCATAGTCTTGGCCATTTGTTCGTGTTTATTGCTTTTGGCTATCTTTTGTAGGTTTTTATAGGAAAATTGAGGTTAAGAAAATCTAGACATGACATTTGACAGCTAGAAAAATGTATGGATGAAGAGGAGAGGGCAGAAGAAAAACACCGGCAGGCTATGGTAAAGCCTGTGATCTAATAGAGAGCAAACACAAGGAAGCTTTAGTGTTGGCCACACCCATGCCGTGCTAATTAAAGACAAAAATATTGGAAATTTAGCATCGACACTGGGGGCTCGTGTCGATCGACATTGAAATGCCCCGAAAATTTCTAATTTTATAAATCACTTTCAAATGATATTTATTAGAAAAATTATTTAAATAAATTATTTTTATTAAAATAAATTAAATTAATTAGGACAAATCAAGAATAAATTTATAAGTATTTTAATTAGGAGGAATTTGGGTATTTTAACTAATTAAAGATTTTAATTTGGGAATTAATTAAATAAATTATATTATCTAAAATAAGAAGGAGAAAATAGTTTGAAATTAATAATAATTTTATAAATAATTTAATTGAAGAAAATTGGGGTGTTTTACTAATTAAAATAGAATTTATGGAAAATATTTTAAAAACCCTAAATTAGCCTAAAAAGGGAATTTAATATTTTTTATTAAATAAATATTTTATGTTAAATACCCAAAATATTCTAATTAATTTATTTAAAACCAAAACCTTAAATTTCTCCTTTTTCCTTTTTCCTTTTCCTTTTCTTTTCTTCTTTTTCTTTTTCTTTCTTTCTTTTTCTTCTTTCTTCCGCGGTTGGGCCTGGACGCGGCCCAACCCACCCTCTCTTCCTCCCCCCTCGGATCAGCGTAGCTGGCTTCTTCCTGCGTGCGCCCAGACGTGGCGTTTGGTGCGGTTTTATGTCGAGATGACGCGTCTCGTTTAATGAAGGAGTAACTCGCGCCGACCACCCGGTTCTCCCCTTTTCTTTTCTTTCCCCGACCGACCGGTCCACCTCCTTTTCTTCTTCCTTCTTCCTCCTTTCTCCTCCGTCGACGCAGCTGCAGCTCTCGACTCCAACAATGGCATTGCTGGCTACAGGGACTTTGACCAGTCGTTTCTTGCCTCATTGTATTCCCCTTGACTCGAGGAATAAATTGGCATAACGCTCGTCCGTTATCTCTCGCCCGTTTCCTCTCCCCAGCCTCGCGAAACTTTGATCCAACCCAAACGATTGCTGACCAATTACTACCACCGGCCACCCAAATCCTCGCACCTCATACCTTCCTGCCGACCCCTAAAACCCTATTATACCATCTACAATCTATAAATAGCCTAGTTGTAGGAGTTTTTGGAGTTTTTCTTACCCAAAAACCCTAAGCAAGAGCTGGTCGCCACCCTGACTTCAGACGCTTCCTTTGCTACCGATAGCCAACCTCCGCACCACCGCAGCATTCCAATTTCTTCCCTGAAATTTCCTCTAATTAACTAAACCATTTTCAACCTTCGATTCTTCTTGCACGGGCCTCCATAACCGTGCAAAGTTTGTTGCTCATCTCGCTAGAATTTTCACCCCGAATCCTTAAGCCGCCGTCCACTGCCGTTTCTGCCACTTCTACTACCCTTTGAACCATCCAAAAACTCCCTCTAATCCTCCTCCACCGAACCATAACCTTATTTTATTTTCCCCTGCTCCTTCTCTCTTTTTCTTCATCTTTTCCCTCTTAGATCATTTTTCCGGCCACCGCCGGTGCCGCCCATTCCCGCTGACTCAAGGTGAAACCCTAGACCTTCTTAGTCATTATTTACTATTTATTGTAAATTATTCTATTTTTATTTTATTTATTAGTAATTATTCGAATATAATAATTATTTCCTTGCTATTAATATTATTATTATTTGATATAAAATTTATACTGAATTTTAATTGCAGGGTAGAGAGTAGTAATAAAATAATTTTATTGGTAGTTTCAAATTTTAAGTTATTAATTGAATTATTATATGATTATTATCATTATTCTTATTATTATTAATATTATTATTATTAGAATAATTATTATTATCATTTTATAAATTATTCTGGAAAATCTTAGGCCCTAATTTCTATTTTTTTATAACCATTAATAATAATAATATTATTATCTTTATTATTTTATTATTATTATATATGTATTAATTTTATTATTAATATTAATAAATAGTAGGTCATTAGTTATAAGTAGGGTCGAAACCCCACTTTAAATTTAAAGCTTATATATATATTATTATTTTTTATTAGTATTATTATTTTTAATATTATCTTTATTTATAATATTTAGTTATTATTATTATTATTATTATTATTATTATTATTATTTTATCTTTACTAATATTATTTTGGTGAAGGGTAGAAACCCTTATATCACCTTTTTATTTTGAATTGCATTAGTTTTATTATTAATATTCTACTAGTATTTTGTAGAGTCAATTCTAGTATAAGAATTTTTAATTAAAAATAAGGTCTTGGGATAAGTTAGAAATAATAGCATTCTTAAGAGAAAACCTAATCCTAGTATTTTTCCCATAGTAGGTGAGCCCAACCAAGGCCCTCAAGTGGTATAGGAGCGTGCTCCAAGACCGGTGACATTTTAGGTAAGGGTTTACTAAGGCAATTGTATGTCTATATGCAGTATGTGCTGCATATGCCATGCATTCTATGTTATCATCATTAATTATGTGGTATATGATATGATGTGGAGTTCATGTATGATCTTGGGTTGTTATATGGGATGTGTTTTATTTGTAAGTAATGATATGCGATATGGCCTTAAGACATGCATGTTAGGGTTGTAAAATAATGATGGGTAGTGTAACAATGTGGCGATAGGGTTTTGCGTGAAATGGCATAGTGGTTGGGGTTTTACATAAAGAGGGTATGGGTATTGGTTTTGCATGATATGGTATGTGTATTGGTTTTGCATGATATGGTATGGGTATTGGTTTTGCGTGATATGGTATGGTACTATGGTTTGCATGGAAGTATGTCTACGTGGAGTTGGGATTTGTATGTGAATTAGGGCTTGCATATGAATTAGGGTTAGTATGGAAATGCGATTTATGTTGAGTTGAGGTTTGCATGTGACTTAGGGTTGGCATATGAATTAGGGTTTGCATGGAGACATGGGTTACATGGAGTTAGGGTTTGCATGGAGGTGTGGTTTACATGGATTTAGGGTTTGCATGGAGTTAGTCATGCATGTCTGGGCAAATGTATGTGCATGGAAAATTTTTATGAATAAAATATTTAAGACGCTAACCTTTTTAAAGTGGAAGATTATTGAGCCAAGTCCAGAATGATCCACCGGTCAGGAATAGTGGTTAGGGTTGTACCCTATGTGCGACCGATCCACCGGTTATAATAGTGGTTAGGTGCGTTTTGCCCTATATGTGACCGGCCCACCGGTAATAATAGTGGGGTGACTCGAGCTCAATTAATATAAACCAGAGTTTGCCAAACGTTTAAAAGATACTAATTACTTATAGTGGAAAACCATGTGAGTAGGAACCAGACCAATCCACCTGTCAGAAATAGTGGTGTGGACTTTGTCCCGCAAGTGACCGATCCACTGGCGAATAATAGTGGTGTGGACTTTGTCCCACAAGTGACCAGCCCACCGACTAAAATAGTGGGGTTTTCCTGTATTCGCATGGATTTGATAAAATGGCATGGTGTGAAATGAGTTATGATCAGTAATTAATTAAGTAATTAATCTAGATTATTCTTGGGCCTTTGTACGTACTTTTACCTGGTTGATCATATGCATTTATAATTGTGTTCTTCTATTTTTCTGCATGGCTTATGTGCTTATGTGTTGGCTTTAGATCTCGGTTACCTTACTCAGTACGTAGCGTACTGATCACCCTTTTCATGGGTGCTGCTCATTCCCACGAGTAGTGTGCCCTTCTAACTTTGTGCAAGTGAGCGAGACATCAGTCGGGGCTAAGTGTTGAGCATGTCTGGCTCAAAGTTCGAGAGAGTTGTGGCCATATTTCAACATTTATGTGATTCTATTTCCTTTTATTATTTCTTTTGTATCGGATTTATCCTCTTTGATGTATTACCTTGTATTGAGTATTTATCCTCTTTGATTTCACACTCTGATTTCTATCTTATTATGGTTCATAAATGTTTATGCGTACTCTGATTTTTAACGTATGATCTTTTGAGTCTTTTATGAACTATTGGTTGAGTTTAATGTAAATCTTTTCTTAGCCTTAGCACTTGGTACTGAAACGGTCGGAAAGAACCGGTTTGGTACTAAGTGTGGCGGTAACATCCCCAGAATTCACGGGTTTAAAGTATTTCTATTTTAATTACTTCCGCTTTAAAAAAAAGTAGTGAATTTTGGGGTGGTACTAAGCCCATATCAATGCTAATTATCACAATATTTATCATTTTAACGGTCCTATTTAAGGGATATTAGTGAGGGTTTTTAAGGATGCCTTTTCATCAACCCTCAACCACCAACTCAACCTCTAATCTCTCTTTTATTTTCTCCTTCCATAGCTTTAATTTCCAATGTAATATCTAAGTTTTGAAGGTCTTTATTCAATATTGTATACAACTCAGCCATTAGAGGTGTTCTCTTTCCCTTTTCATTTGTTAAAAATGAATGTGTTTGCTTTAATTGAGTTTATCTGCATAAGAATGAGTGGTAATTTCTTTTCTATGCTAAGGTGACGAGAGATACCTCAATCCTAATGTGATTGATTGATTTACCATTATGTTCAATCAATTGTGTTATGTTATTATTTTTCATGTTTGTGATTGGAATTCCTATAGGGTTCCAATATTAATTAATTTTGGTGAGATTTGAGAGAATAAATTGGAATTAGATCTAATAACATAACTAGTAATCTAATCTAGAGGTTGAGAGACATTAATTTAATTACTACAATATTGGGGAGGAATTATTTACAAGTATTAATACATCATCTAATATTTGATTTCATTCTAGAGATAAACGAGACTTAATAGACGATAGGGCACAATCGCTTGAGAAAGTATTGCGCTTTACATCCCCATTGACTATTTTGATTCATTGATTGTGAATTGAGAATCGGTAAAGAGTCAATTTATGTTAATTTTCATAGATAGTATTCTTCTCATCTTTCAATTACTTAAACATATTGAGATCTAATTTCATTTCGATGCTCGCTCCCTAGTCCTTGTGGGATCAACCTTGATTACTACTTTGATATTGTGTGCTTCTAGTCAGGGTTCATCAATAGTATTGGGATTTTTAAGGCTTTGGGAGAATATGAGCATTTTAACTACCCTAAGTGTATTATGGTCATTTGAGGATAATTTTGTAGTCATGTTATATATTCAATTATATGTCTTACATATATATATATGAGTTCCGCATGATACTCTTGAATACATAATCAACTCTAATAAGATACTAATAATTTAAGTGAAATATAACGTGAGTTGGGCCGAGGTATTTTTATGGTCCGTTCAATTATATTAAAAATAGTGAGGGCCCATACTCAATGTGAATAAATGTAAAATTAAGAAAAAATTTATTAATGGAAAAGATACTAATCATTTAAAATGAAAGACTACATGAGTTAGGACCAAGGTATTGAGTCCATTCCATCGGATAATAATAGTGGCTCGGGTATGTTGTTCCTAAGAAGTGCTTCAAACTATTACACCAATTTAAGAAAAGTGGATCATGATCATTTTTACTTTGAGAGGTGTTGAGTCTGTTTTACTGGATAATAATAGTGGCTCAGGTGAGTTGTCTTTGAGAGGTGTTTCAGACCGTTCCACCGGTTTAAGAATAGTGAGGTCTCTAAACTCAACATAAATAAAAAATTAGAATATTATATTTTTATATAGTGAGACCTGAAATCAGTATTTACCTACCACTGTTTAATATTATCGCATGTATGCTTACTCTCTAATGTGAACTCATGTATTAAGTGTAGTCTTGATTCAACTATACTGTTACTTTACTCAGTACGTAGCGAATTAATCATCTATTTCATGGGTGCTTCTCACTTCCATGAGCAGACGACTCGGATTCAACCGATCCTTTGATGATTTATATGTGGAGGAGTAATTTTGGTATCAGGATTTTGGGCATAGAGTCATATTATTCAAATGTTTTTTTTATGACCAGATACCCTTTTAGACTCTTAGATTTATGATATCCCTTTTTGTATTTTAGATTATTATAATCAGAGTAAGCCTCAAAACTTTTATCTCATGTTTATGAAAGTTCCCTAAATTTTTATTTATCGTGTTTTACTTTCTAATTGTTTTGCCTTGTGAGTGATATAAGGATGGTACTGTAAGCCAGACTTATGTCAATTATGGTACACCCAACTATTTGATAATACACTTTCACTTAAAATGAAATTTTTTAGTGGTAAATTTTGGGGGTGTTATAGATGTGGCATCAAAAAAGGAGAATAAAAGAGAGAATTTCAAGGGGGAGAAGAGGAGAAAGATGAGAGGAAAGAAAATATGATAATGGTAAAGTTAGGAAGGCTAGTTTAGTAACTTTGAAGGAATCATAATCATTAAGTGTTACAAGATACTTTGTGACAAATATCAAAGGCGAAGGGGTTATGCGGTGTGAAAAAGGTGGAGAGAGAATGGGTCGATGAGAATAACTCACAATATATGAGAATGAAATGGGGAAAAATAAAGAAAATGAAAAAATTGATTTCGATGATGTAAATGTGCTTAATAATATCTTATGAATTCCAAAATTTATAAAAATAACAAAATAACTAAAAAGAATTTTTAAAAAATTTTAGGCTCAATAACACTAAAATGTAACTATTCCCAAAAGTTTGTAAATTTTTGATACCTAAAAGAGTCATTTTAGGAAATAAAACTTGGACATAGGACTAACCGGGGCATGAATAATTATTTTTTCTTAGAGATCTTCAATTAGTTTTTTGAAACAACTTTTGAAGCTTAGAAAAAACCATTAATTCTAAAACTAAAAGAATCAAAATCATCTAAGAGAAGTATGATAGCTTAAAGTGGCTTAGAAGATCTCACATAAATAAATTTGTGAGAGAGGTTTATGAAACATAAACTAACTATTTCAAAAAAGAAACTAGGGTGCCAAATTTGATACAGGATGTAATAAAATATTCAAAAGAATATAGTTTTATTTTTTAACATAGAAGATCCTAACACAAGCCAAAGTTTCTGAGAAATGGATTATTGCAAAAATTAAGTACAAAATTTAGTGTCTACACACTAATATCGAAGGAAAATAAACCCTGAAAGAGTTATTTAAGTTCCTTTAGGAAAATGGAATATGAAGACAACTAAATGTCCCAATACTCCACAAAAAATGGAATGTTGAAAGAAAAAAATCAACATCTAACAATGATATGCAAGTGATTGTTACGTGTTAAAAATGTTCCATTACATTTTTAGGCAATATATATGAAACCTAATTCACATGCCATCAATCAACTTCCTCAAGCAAAGCTTGGACTTATTTCAATATATGAGAAGAAATGAGGCATAAAACCATGAATGAGTTACTGCTAAGCATCTAGTTAGGTCTATTATGTCTTTGTTCCTAGTAAAGAGTGTACTATGTTAGATAAGAAGGTTGTTTAGTGCATATTTGTTGGATATAATAGTCATTGAAAATGTTGGAGATGTTGCGATCCAACCTCAAGGCATTGTTATGTTTCAAGAAACATGGTATTTGATGAACATAAAGATGATGGTCTTCATAGTTATCATTGTTACAAGAATATAAATAGATCGGGGAACAAGTGTAGGAGCAAATGGAAATAAACTAGAACCAAAGCAAATGCAACCACTATAAGAAGAATTGGTCGATGTTAAATCATCAACATATCAATTTAGAAAATTTTCTCCTGATAAGGAAAAGATCGCTTAGCAAACAAGAGTACAAGTTAGGTATCCAGAAGAAACAAGAAAACAAGTTATAGGGAATGAATAGAAGTAGGAAAAATTCCTTAGCCACAACCATGAAAATATACCAGAATGTGTAGGCCGAATCCTAGATATGAAAATTTAACTTTGGTAGATGATAATAGCATAATAGAGCCAAAAAATTATAAATAAGTAGAAGAAACAAAATAATGGAGAGGTGATATGGAAGAATAAATAAAGAAACTCAAGTAGAATAAGACTTGGGAGTTAGGGCCACAACTTGCAAAAGTACAATTTCTCTCATGTAAATGGGTGTATAAGGTCAAGACTCAACTAGATGGATCAATAGAAAGGTATAAGGCAAAAATGGTGGCCTAAGATTTCTAACAAATGTATGAATTAGACTATGACGATACATTCAGTCCAATTGCTAAATTTTTTTTATGCGTTCACTAGGTATAAAGGCATTGTACTTGTAGTGCTTACTTTAACACCAAAAAAGTTTTGGAAGCTTTGGTAGATGAATGTCAAAAATGCCTTTATACATTGTAAACTAGATCAAGAAAGATATATGGAATAGTCACAGGGGTTCTAAACTAAGAATTACCAAAATTATATATGCTAATTGAAGAAGGGGATTTATGGTGTTTGCAACATGCATCAAAACTTTGGTACAAATTTTTTTTTTCATTGGCACCAACATATTTAATCTTGTTTGTTAACATAATACACCAATTTTTTGACCCAAATTACTATATATTTATGCTTGTAAGCATTTTATAAAATTTCTATTATAAATGTTCAAGTCATTCATATTAAATTTGAGCTTTCCGCAATTTGTTATATTCGTTTCTAAAAAAATACATTTGTTTTAAATCTTTCAATTCGTTAATTTTCACCTCGTTTCATCTTGTCAAAAATTATTTACTCGGTCTAAAATTAGTTCTAATTATAGACACTTTTCGTTCTATTTTAGTTAACCCATTTTTTTAATTGTTAAATCAAAAAAAAATTTCATTTACATGATTAGATGATTTAGTTGTTTTTGCTCAGTGTCTGTCCATCAAAATTCAAACAAAAATTAGTACCCAATATTTATATATATTTAACTTCCAATAAAAAATTTCACCTGCCTTATAATTTGAAATTTTTTTAAAGTTCATTTGCTATTTTTCTCTACAAACACCTACTTTTGGGTCTTCCTTAAAATTTAATCTATCAAATTAATTGTAACCAAACTCCTAATGATATTTTTTTTATCCTAACCAACCCCTAACTTACCAACTAAAATTTCCCGCATAGGTGACTTTATTTAGCCAAAAATTTGGTTAAGAGTACACTAATCATACCCTTTTTTTCCTTTTAAATTCTTACACACTTGACCATTTTCATCCAAGTGTTAAGTAACCTAATCAACATATCCCCATTCCTTAATATTTAAGTTAGTCTTGAAGATCCCATGACCCATTTTTGTGCCCCTTCATCCCCCATGGAACCATCTCTTTTTATCATTTCATGCAACACACACAACCCCCTACATGCACAACCCTCTCTTTTCTTTCCCTCTTCGCTGACCTCTTGCAAAAACTTTTGCACCATCTTCCCCAAATTTAATTCTGTAATTTCATTTTATAATCAACCTCCTCAACTGCCCTCTTCCTTGTGGTTTAATCTTAGCTTTGTTTTAGTCTATTTTAAGGGGTTTTTTGTGCCACATTTTCCCTTATTTGGTAACACCCTATTCTATTTATACCAATATCCAATGCCACCCTTTCATTATCACATAACTTCTCCTCCTTGTGTGTTACCACCTTAGATAACTCATCCTTGTGATGTGTCACCTTCTCATATAATGTAAAACCCCAACATTTTAGCTAACCCTAATTCTGAGTAATCAATATCGTAACCTAATACTAATCTCAAAAAATAAATATTTCCACCTTACTCTAATTTTCGACCTCTAGAATTTAACCTAATTACAAAGCATTGATAATTAATCTACTTTATTATCCTAACCTAAATTACATTGATCTTGTTTTAACTAAAAAATGAAAAATACTAAACCCTATTATTTTCCCTCTTTTTCTTTTTCTATCTCTCCTCTCTCAGTTGATCCCCCTCTTTCTCCTTTCCCCCCTTCTCCTTCATAGAAAATTGTCCACAAAAATTCTCACAAAGTCCCACATTCCCTACCATTTGCTTGACCATCCCCTACTTCCATTAACTCCCACCTTCTGCAAATGAGGGGCGGGGTTGAAAATTTTCTCACCTCCCTTGCTATCTCTGTAGGATATATATACATACACATACTCCACATTAAATGCTACATTCTATCTCACTCTCTCTCTCTCTCACTATCTCTCTCCATCTCTTTTTATACAACCAAACCACCATCTTATTCCTTTTTACACCACCTCCTTCCCATCCCTAAAATCACACAAGATCACCCCCACCAGTGAGCTCAACTGAGGTATGAACACAACCACCATCCACCTTTACCATTTCCTTCCCTTAGCACTAGCCACCCTCACCACACTCTACCCCCAAGCATAGGCCAAAACCACCAATCCTACCCCCTTCATTCAACCATTTTCACTACAACACACCTCCACCTTCAGCTAACTCCACCACACCTCTTTTTTTCTTTCTTTCTTTCTTTCATTCATTTCCTTACTGCAATATTTTTCACCATAGCCTAAACCCTTCCCCTTATGTAGTTTTAGCCGAATCTCCCTCTCCATCACTTTGGTAGCCTTGGCCAAAGCTCCCACTCCTTCACTTCGGAAACTTTAGGTGAAGCCTTCCCTTCTATTTTCCTCTCCTTGGTTACACAACTTCTTTCCAAATAATACCCTAATTTGGTTAGGTTTTCTTCCTCATTTTATCATTCTATTTCCTTAATCATTTCCTTACTTAGTTGGGTTAATCCTAGTAATATTTTATTATGTTTTTTGTAGTTTTTTCCTTGTGGCCCCAGAAGAGGTAGAATAGGTTTTGTAAGCTTAGAGACCAGAGCCATTTTGGTAAGGATACTTATTGTAGATTAAGGTTTTTGATTTCTAAGTTCTATAAATGATTTTATATTATAACATGTTATTGTGATTATGTTAAATAATACATGATTGTGACATTATGATGTGTGGTTTGTATTATATGATAGTAAAAGAGTAAGCGGAGTTCATGAGATATTGTTATTTTATATGGAAAAAGCCTTCAGAGTGAAATATGGTTGTATCATGGGTTTTAATTATGGTATGATGAATGTGAAATGAATATGGAAAGTCCTTTGGAGAAAATGTGGATTTGGGAATAATGTTACACAAGATTTGCATGACATAAGGGCTAAGTTGCCAATAAGGGCATTTTGGTAAGTGTGTGTTAATTATGAGAATCGCGATATACTAAGTGTTATATCATCCAAAATTTGAAAGGTAATAGATATGAAGTATTTATAGTAGTTGCAATTGACCTAAGTTTAATAAAATATGAAAATAGGTTGATTGGGAAATAGGAACCTTAAATCGAAGAGGCTATTATCACATGTGTGAAACGGTACAGTTAGACCACAGAACTTGAATATGTTATTGATATCAGTGTTTTGGGAATTCATACAAAATATGGTAAGTGTTTGAGCTCCACATGAAAAGTTAGGGCATAATTTTGAAACTAGAGTCTATAAGCCATAACAATAATAACTTTTGATATAGAACTATTATCGCATGTGTAAGATGTGAGAGTTAGACCTTGAATTTCAAGTATATTGATAATAATAATGTTTGAGGAATATATATTAAATTTTATGGGGAGGAGTTATGCCTAAATTGTAAAATTTGGGTTTTGATGAATAAGGATCTTAATCTAGAGAATAACCTTATTAACTGCATGATGTGCTGACCTATCATAATGTGTTATGTAACCGCGAATCAATCATGAATAAGACATTAATCATTTAAATTAAAAGACTAGATGATTCGGGACAAGGTGATAGTTTTCATATCCATTCCACTAGATGATAATATTGGATCATGAGTATTTTTCTTTGAGAATATGATATTTTTATATCCATTCCAGTGGGTGATAATAGTGACTCAGGTATATTTTTTTCAAAAAGGTGCTTTATTCCATTCCACCGGATTAAGAATAGTGGGGGTCATGCTTATTGTGAATAAGAATATGAATTGAGTAACCTAATGGATAAGACACTAATAATTTAAAGTGGAAGAGTATGTGAGATAAGAACAAGGTGATGCTTTGATATCCATTCCATTAGATGGAAATAGTGGCTTGGTAGTGTTTTGCCTTAAAAAGGTGATGTTTTTAGATCTGTTTTATTAGATGATAATAGTGACTCAGATGTGTTATTCCTGAGAAGATGTTTCATACCATTCCATTGGTTTAAGAATAGTGGGGTCCTTGTACTTAACATAAATAAAAGAATGAAAATAGTTATATCTAACAAAGAAACTTGGATTAGTATTTACCTTATAAGACTTTTTGTGGATTGTATGTGTAATTATCATCTATTATGAATGCATGTTTTTATCTGTATCCTTGAATCAATAGTATTTTTTCCTCCCTTAGTGTATAATGTACTGACCATTATTTTTATGGGTATTGCTCATTCGCAAAAATAGAAGACACCGATGCTTTTGTGCATGTCTTTGAGGACCAACCAGATGAATTTGCTACTTTTGATATATTATATGGAGAAGAGTAGCTTTAATCTGTACTAGGTGTTTGAGCAAAAAGTTATGTTATCAGGATGATATTTTACTCGGATGCCTTTTATACTTTTTGGTCCATGGTATCCCTTAGTTGTATTTTATTATTGTAATCTAAAGTTAATCTCCAAACCTCGTATTTGTATTATAAAAGCTTCTTTTATTTTTAATCACCTTTTTTTTACTATGAATAGTTTTGACCTTGTGATTGATGTAATGATGGTATAGTAAACCAAACTTATGTCAATTACGACGGTAACACCTAATATTTTAATTATATGCTTCCACTGCAAATCAAAAATTTTTAGTAGTAAAATTTGGGATGTTACACACAACTCCTTTTCTTATGAGTGTCCTCTCATAAAACCCCCCTCTCAGGCTCTCATTTCATGTGAATAAAAGTGTTGCACTTCTTTTACATCTCTTCATAACGTACATTTTCCTATTGCTTGGTAGTTGTTGGTGGTGGTATTTGGAGTTGTTGTCTTATGTCATGCATGCCTTTGCTATTAGTGTTGATTTTTCTCTTCAACTTTTCCCCTATTTTCTCTCTTGCATTTTGGCCTCTAAATCTTAGCTTTGAATCCTTTTCCTTTTCACTTACACACACACACACACACACATGTGTGTGTGTGTGTGTGTGTGTATGCATGTATATAGGCTAATATAAGCTTTAACCTCTTTTGATGTTAGATGATCCTAAGGTGATAGAAGGATAAGAGGATTAGGGGTATTTATGTTTGCGTAGAGATCATTGTGCCTTAGGTAATGCTAAACACCTCATTTGAAATGCCCTAAAAATATTTATTTTAAGAAATATAATTAAATAAGGAATTATTAGGGAATTAATTTAATTAATTATTTTATTGAATAGGATGGATTTATTTAGGGAAAATTAATAAGAATTTATGAATATTTTTTATAAAGGAAAAATTGGGTGTTTTGCTAAATAAAAAGGAATTTAGGAAAAGTCTTTTAAAAACCCTAAATTAGCCTAAAAAGGAAATTTAATATTTTTTTATTTCAATATTTTATTCTAAATGCCCAAAATAATCTAATTAAATTATCTAACCCTAAACCACATAAATTTTCCTTTCTTCTTTTTCCTTTTTCTTTTCTTCCCTTCTTTTTCTTTCTTTTCTTTCTTTTTCTTTCTTTTCTTTTTTTCTTTTCCTCTTCTCTGCGGTAACCAAACACTGCGTTTTGTGCCTTCTTCCTCTGAAACATCATATCTCATTTATGAATGTTATAACCAGCACCGACCAGCTTGGTTCTTCTCTTTTTTTTCTTTCTCCGGCTGCCGGTTCATCCCCCTTCTTCCTCCTTCCTCCTTCATCGTCAAGTTGCGCCTTCGAAGGTCCGAAAATAGCGACGCCGGCCACGTAGGTTTTGATCGGCCATTTCTCCCCTTATTATCTTCCTCTCGACTCGTAGATCGGCTTGGTATAATCCTTTTTCCTCATCTCTCGCTCGATTCCTCTCTATTCTCTCACGAAGGGTTGACCCCGACCAAAATTTGTGCCGACCGATTAACGCCGCCGACCACCCCAAACCCTACATAAAATACCCTCCTACCAACCTCCAAAACCCTACCATTCCCTCAAAACTCTATAAATAGCCCTGGTTGGTGTGATTTCAAAACTTCTTCTCCCCAAAACCCTAAGAGCTAATATGCGCGCCACCGTGACTTCAAACAAGCCGCCCGCTGCTATTAGTCAACCTCATCACCAACTCTACCTACCAAAATCTTCCCTGCACTGCCCTCTAGCTAACTGAGCCACCCATCGCCCTCGATTCTTCTCGCATGAGCCACCATAGCCATGCAAAGTCCCCTATCCATCAAACTAGAAATTTTACCCTCGTAGCCTTCGAGCCATCGCCCGCCACCACATCCACCACTTCTATTGCCTTCTGCACCGCCCAAAAGTTGCAACTAATTCTCCTCCACCTAGCCATAACCTTATTTTCTTTTTCCCTTTCTCCTCCCCTCCTCCTCCCCTCTTTTTCTTTATATTTTTCCCTTTTAGCCCTCTTTTCCGGCCACCGCTGCCTCCGCCGTGCACCACCGCCGGTGCCACCCATCTCCGCCGACTCAAGGTGAAACCCTAGACCCTCTCATCCTTCTTTTCTGTTTATTTAAATTTATTTTGTTTTTATTTAAATTTTTAATGGTTATTCGATCATAATAATAATAATTATTATCATTATTATCATTATTGTTATTAGAAGTAATATTATTGATAAATTTTATTGGCAGGGTTGAGATTATTCTTGAATTAATTAGGTGGTTAGTTTCGAATTATAATTATTTATTTGTATTATTATAAGTTTATTATAATTATTAATATTATTATTAATATTATCATTATTAGCATAGTTATTTTATTATTATTGTTAATTATTTCAGGAGGGCCAAGGCCTTCATTTTTAATTGGGGTTCGCACCCTTGTATTTTTATTACTATTATTACTAGTTTTACTACTACTACTACTACTACTACTACTACTACTACTACTACTACTACTACTACTACTATTATTATTATTATTATTATTATTATTATCTTTATTGTTTTTAATATTATAAGTAATATATGTTATTAATATTATTATTACTATTATTGAATAGTAATTTTATTATTTGGAAGTAGGGTCGAAAGCCCTACCTTATAATTTTGGCTTATATTATTGTTATTATTATTTCTATTAATATAATTATTATTACTAATATTCTATTTTTATTAAAATTATTATTATTACTACTATCATTATTAATATTATTTTGGTAAAGGGTAGAAACCTTTATATATCACTATTCATTTTAAATTACATTATTATTATTATTATTATTATTATTATTATTATTATTATTATTATTAATTCGAGTAGTATTTTGTATAGTTAATTCTAGTATAGTATTATTTTAATTAAAAACCAATTCTTAGGATAAGTTAGTAAGCAATAGTATTTTTAGGAGGGAACCTAATTCTAATAATTTTTCCATAATAGGTGAGCCCAGTCAAAGCCCTCAAGAGGTATAGGAGCGTGCTCCAAGACCTGTGACATTTTAGGTAAGGGGTGCTAAGGCCATTTGTGTAATATGTGATTTATATGCTATGCATGCCATGTGATATGATTTATTGTGTATTTTATGTGTATATTGTATAACTATTATGAATGCAGCATGATATGGAGTTGAGGTATGTTTTGTGTAAATAATTGTGGCATAATAATTATGTGTATGAGTGTGTTATTATTATGGTATTATGTGGCCCTAAGACATGCATGATAGGGTTGTAAAATAATGAAGAGGAGTGTAACAATATGGTGTTAGGGTTTTGCATGGTGGTATTAATGTTGCATGGTATTAGGGTTTTGCATGGTGGTATTAATGTTACATGGTGTTAGGGTTTTGTATGGTGGTATTAGTGTTGCATGGTGATAGGGTTTTGCATGGTGATATTAATGTTGCATGGTGTTAGAGTTTTGCATGGTGGTATTAATAATGCATGGTTTTAGGGTTTGCATGGCATTGGGCTCTGCATGGAATTCATGGTTGCATGGTGGTAGTGGCGGAGCCAGGATAAAATTCCATGGTGTCTTCATGTAAAATAATACTCTTAACTCTTAAGTAATATCAATATATTGCACTTAAATATAAAATTTTACATAGTTTTACTATACTATTCGACGAGTTTTCATACTTTGAAATCAATCTACAATAACATCATTGCTAATAGAATTAAATACATCTCTCTCTATAAATGTTACTAAACAATCTTGAAGCCATTGATCACGCATTTTATTCCTTGATGTAGTCTTGATAATATTCATTGCACAAAATACCCGTTCGACGCTTGCAGTTGCTACCGGTAAAATTAAGGCCAATTTTAGAAGCCTATAGACTAAAGGATATGTCTTATGCTTCTTGGTTTGCACTAATTTTCTTAAAAGATCAACAAGCCCTTTCAAGCCATGAAACCTGCTATCTGATCGAACATTTCTAATATAATTCTCCAGTTGATTGTCTAACACCACAACATCAACATTAGAGAAATCATTAGGATAAAAAGTGGTCAATCTAATTAAAGATTGCTTGTTAAAAGCTTCAAATGATGACGAAGGATGCAAACATGCAACACAACTCAACAATTCAGTGATCGCCACATCAAACCTGCAATTAAGCTCCTTTAGTTGCGAGTCTATAACACTATAGAGATAATCATATTTATAATGATGTAGATTTGTGACGATTGGAGCTTGGTGTTCCGATCTCTTCCCCTTAACATATTGCTCATTCATGTTGGGCACATTAATGTCTCTCTTGTTACAAAATAAAACAACTTCATTCAAAATATCTTCCCATCCATCATCTCTTATCTCTTGCAAACACTCCTTAGCAATTTCAACAAGTGATAAGGCATTCAAAATGTCTTGATCATTCTTTTGCAATGCCTGAGATAAATCACCTGTAACTCCTATAACAGTTATCATCAAATGTAACATGAAAATGAAGTCAAAAGTTTGTAATCCATATAATAAGAATGTAGCATCCCCGTTTTTATCAAATGTCCTATCAGCTTCCAAGTCTTCAAGTACCCTAATTACAGGAGAGAACAAATTTTTGAGACTCAAAAATGTCCTTAAATGAGAACCCCAATGAGTATCACCAGCCCTTGCAAGAATAGATTCTTGATTCAATGCCCGACCAGATTCTATCAAGCCTTCTTCTAATGCATCTGCTATGTAAGCAGCTTGTTTATCTCAAAGAGAATCTTGATGCTTATTAGAGGATCCAATAACATTCACAACCCATGTAACATTGCTAAGAAAACAACTAACTTCATTGTGACATTTTACTATAGCAATAAGAGTCAATTAAAGTTGATGAGAAAAATAATGAACATAATAGGCACAAGGATTTTCATTCTGAATCAATGTTTTCAAACCACCAAATTCACCTCGCATATTACTAGCTCCATCATACCCTTGTCCTCTTACTTTTGATAAACATCATCCATACTGACTCAACATTGATTCAAGTGCAGCCTTAAGTGATAAAGCAATTGTATCTTTAACATGTACAATCCCAACAAACCTTTCCATAAAAAAACCTCTATCATCAACATAAATCAAAACAACGACCATTTGTTCTTTCTTTACTATGTCTCCTGCTTCATCCACTAATATGCCAAAAAAATCATCTCCAATTTCATTAACAATCTGATTAATTATTTTAGATACAAATGCATAACTAATATCTTTCTGAATCTCAGGTGAAGTCATCTGATTATTCTTTGGAGCATTTCCTAACACAACTTTAGCTACAGCTTCATTATTATGCCTTAAAACCTCCAGCAAACGAAGAAAGTTACCTTGATTTAGAGAATCTTATGAATCATCATGTACTCTAAATGTCATTACCCCCTCAAGAAGAAATCTTATAGCTTGAATAGGAGCATCTAAACAGATAAGATAATCTGATTTGACTTGTTTTGATTGCTTTATGAAAGAGGCTTCAATGCTTTGCTTCTGTTTGATAAGATCTTCACATTTTTTAGTAGCATTAAAATGAGGACTATTAGAACTACCAACATGAACCTCGAACTTTTGTATTTTATTCCAGTGTACAAATCATTTTCCCACAAAATGATCACCGCTAGCTTTAGATTCAATTTTAAACAAGTAACAAGGCAGACAAAATGCACCATCTTTAGCTATACTATATTCCAACCAATCATATTCATCAAACCAAGATGAAACAAATTGACGATTTTTACTACCGATAACCTTTGTAGGAAAGCTATGAGTACGAGGTTGACAAGGGCCTTTTAAAAGATACGCTCTTCTTACCTCATCTTGAATATTGGGATGAAAATCTAAAATCTTTTTTCTTAACCCAGGATCTACTTCTAAAGTTTCCAAATCAACTTTACCTTCATTAGTGAATCTTGATTCTTGTGGTTAGCTTGAAGATGGGAGTGCTTGGTTTTCAGAAGTTGGTAATACAACTTGATTAACAGAATTAGATTCATGGCAACTATGCTTAGGCTGGATTGAAAAGCATTGTTGCATCCTAAATTAAGACATTAAACAATTTAATGAATTAACTAAGGAATTTACTAAAACTTAATTGATAATATAATTTTAGAACAAACTAATTCAAAAACTAACTAATAAATTAAACACTTCAATATATAAATGAAATGCCCCGAAAATTTCTAATTTTATAAATTATATTTAAATGAGATTTTATTAGAAAAATTATTTAAATAAATTATTTTTATTAAAATAAAAGTATAATTAATTAGGGCTATTCAAGAAGAAAATAAAAAATAATTTTTATTAGAAAAGTTTGAAATTTTAAATAATTAAGGATTTTATTTTAAAAATTTATTAAATAAATTATTGTATTTAAAATAAAAAGAAAATTAAAAAGAAATTTATAAGTATTTTTATTAGAAACGTTTTGGGTATTTTAGATAATTAGGGATTTTATTTTGGAAAATTAATTAAATAAATGATTTTATTTAAAATAAGAAGGAGAAAATAGTTTCAAATTAATAGGAATTTTATAAATAATTTAATTGGAGAAATTTAGGGTGTTTTGCCAATTAAAATTGAATTCATGGAAAATCTTTTAAAAATTCTAATTTAACTTAAAAAGGGATTTAAAGATTATTTTATTTAAATATTATTATTTTTAAATATCCTAAATATTCAGATTAATTTAATTTGCCCTAACCTGATTATTTTTCCCTTTTCCTTTTTCCCTTTTTCCTTTTTCTTTCTTTTTCTTTTATTTTTCTTTTTCTTCTTCTCCCCAAACTGGGCCAGCTTGTGGCCCAGTTTCCCTTTTTCCTTTCCTTCGGCCCAACCAGCGTCGCGCACCCTTCGTGCCCCTTCCAGCGCCGCGTTTTGGTTGCTTTTCGAACAAAACGCAACGTTTCATTTAAACGCTACTTGCGTCGTCGAACCGCCCGGTCTCCCCTCTTTTCTTTTCTTTCTTTTCCTTCGTGAACCGCCCGGCCCAGCCCCTTTCTCCTCCCCCAGCCTTCGCCCCTCCCAGCCCCGACGCCGCCAACCTACCATCGCCGCTGCCCATGTAACACCCCAAAATTCACTAAATTTTTTTTTCTTAAAAGCGAAAGCAATTAAATTAGAAGCACTGAAAACCTATGAATTCTGGAAGTGTTACCGCCACACTTAGTACCAGACCGGTTCTCTCCGACCGTTCCAGTACCAAGTGGTAAGGCTAAGAAAAGAAATAATCAATACAATTCAATTTCCAAATAAGTATTAAACGGTTGTAAAACAAAATCAGAGTACGCATCAAGAAATGTAATTCATTTCCAAAAGAGAATTAAACTTACAATCAATAAAAGATTAACAAAAAGAATTAGAGTCATATAAAGACTATGATATGGCCACAACTCTCTTGAATCTCGAGCCAAACATGCTCAACACTCAGCCCCAACTGATATCTCGCCCACCTGCACAAATCAGAAGGGCATACTACTCATGGGAATGAGCAGCACCCATAAAAAGGGTGATCAGTACGCTACGTACTGAGTAAGGTAATCGAGCACTAAGGCCGACACATAAGCACACAATCCATGCAGATAAAAGATCATAAACATGATAACATAATTCATGTGATCATCCAAGTAAAAGTATAAAGGCCCATATGTATATAATCCGATTCAATTACTTAGTTTATCTCTTATCAGGAATCATGTCACACCATACTTTTATTCAAGTCCATACGATTACGGGAACCCCACTATTTTTGCCGGTGGATCGGTCGCGAGGGAAACGTTCCCTGCCACTATTTTAGCCGGTGGATCGGTCGCGAGGGTAACATACCCTGCCACTATTATAGCCGGTGGATCGGTCTGGCCCCTTCTCATACGGTGTTCCACTTTAAGTGATTAGTGTCTTCCCATATCTTTCAACATATAACGTTTTGTTTTGTTGAGCTCGGGATCCCCCACTATTATAGCCGGTGGATCGGTCGCGAGGGTACATGCCCTGCCACTATTTTAGCCGGTGGATCGGTCGCGAGGGAAATATTCCCTGCCACTATTATGCCGGTGGATCGGTCTGGGCCCGTCTCAACATCTTCCACTTTACGTGATTAATGTATTAAGTATCTTATTCAAAGGCTTTCATCATGCACAAGCACGAATCATAAATCATAAATTCCATATCCATCATCATACTTTATTCACCAATTACACACGTGCTACCACCAAACCCTAGATTCAAACCATATACATCCCAAAGATTCATTCACACAAAACCCTAAATTCAATCCATACCAACACAAGGATTCAACTCATATAAAACCCAAAGATTTTTCCACATAATACCATTGATTAGATTCTCCCCTTTCATAACCACAAATTATATTCTCCCATACAAGACTATAAGTTAGATTCTCCCACATAAAATCATAAATTAGAATCTCCCAAGCAAAACCATAATTTGGATTAATTGGATTTCTCAAAATAAATCATAAATTAGATTCTCCCAATCAAATCATAAATTAGGTTCTCCCATATAATGTCATAAATTACATTCTCCCCAAATAACGTCTTACATTAGATTCTCCCTAATAAACCATAAATTCAATTCCCCCATATAACATCATAAATTATATTGTCTCCCACAAAACCATACAAAACCATAAGTTAAACTTCCCCATATAAAATCATAAATTATATTCTCCATACCAAAACCTCAAAAATCATAAATCAGATTCTCACACACGAAACCCTAAAATTCTCCATTTTATTCCTTTACTCATGAATCAATGGAATACTTAGGTCAACTCACATCCCTTAATCAACTTCTTTCTCCATCCTCCTTTTTCATCCTTTCTCCCACATAAAAATCATATCAACATCCTCACATGCATGTCTTACAGGGTCATACACAAATAATACACATGCCATACGAAAACATACTTCAACTCCACGTCATATCATATACGGCATAATTAATAATCATAAACATATAATGCATAACATACGAGGCACACAATGCACATTAGCACATAAAAGGCCTTAGCACCCCTTACCTAAAACGACACCGGTCTTGGAGCACGTTCCTACGCCTCCTTAGGGCTTAGACCAAATAATAACATATGAATAAAATAACCTTAACAAAATTCTAACTTTGCTAAAGACATAAGAATAATAGAGATATTATAAACCTTGATAATATAGGGTTAAAGACTTTACCCTAATAATAACAATGATACTAATATAATAATATCAAAATTAATAAAACTACTATCAATAAGAATATAAATAATAATAACAATAATAATAATAATAATAATAATAATAATAATAATAATAATAATAATAATAATAATAATAAGCTTTAAAATTTAAAGTGGGGTTTCGACCCTACTTATAACTAATGACTTACCACTTATTTAATATAAATAATAAAATTACTAACATATATAATAATATTAAAATAATAAAGATACTGATAATATTATCATCAATAGTTATAAGAATAATAGAAACAATAATACTAAAATAAATAAGTGCGAATGTTAATACAAAATTAGGGCCTAAGATTTTCCAGAATAATTAATAAAATGATAATAATAATTATTCTAATAATTATAATTATAATAATAATAATAATAATAATAATAATAATCCCATAATAATTCAATTAATAACTTAAAATTCGAAAATAACAATAATATTGTTTTATTACCACTCTCCACCCTGCAAGTATAGTTCAGAATAAAATTTCTCATCAAATAATAATAAAACATATTAAGAATATAAATATTAAGAATAATAATAATGGTAATTATATGCAAATAATTGAAATAAATTAAATCAAGGCTTATAATAATATGGAAAATGGTTGAGAGGGTCTAGGGTTCAACCTTAGACTGGTGGAGATAGGCGGAACCTAGGGTGGTTCACGGCGGCGGCGGCGGTGGCCGGAAAAACAGAAGAAAAGAGGGAAAGATGGATGTTGGGAAAAATATAGGGAGAATTGAGGTGATATAAGAGGTGTTTATTGTTGCCCAAGAGGAGAGGGACAAAAAGATGGTGGTGGTGCAGCCAAAGGTGGCGGCGCACGGCGGTGGAAGGCGGTTTAAGGCTTCGGGGTCAAAATTCCGGCGAAACGAGCATCTAAATTTGCATGATTATTTAGGCTCGTACAAGAAGAATCGAGAGGTTAGAATGGTTTAGTTAATTAGAGGACGTTGCAGGGAATAATTTGGCATGCGGCGGTGGCGTTGAAGTTAGCTATCGGCGGAGGAAACGGCGTCTAAAGTCACGGTGATCGGCAGCTCGGGCTTAGGGTTTCGGGAAGAAAAATTCTAAAAACTCCTATAACAAGGCTATTTATAGATGTTGGAATGGATAATGAGGAGCTGGAGGTCGACATGGAAGTTTTAATTGCAATAATTTGGGTGGCCGGTGGCGGTAAACGGTCGGTCGACGTTTGGTTGGCTTCGGGGTTTCGAGAGGTTGGGGAGGAGAAATGGCCGAGAGTTAACGTCAAATAATTATATGAAGTTATTTCTGGAGTTAAGAGGAAGACAATGAGACAAGAAACGGCCGGTATTACTCACCGTAGCCGGAGAAGCCATTAATGAGGTCGAAAGGTGCAGCAGCGTCGACGGAGGAGGAAGGAGGAAGAAGGAAGAAGAGAGGGAGGCGGTCGGGTCGGCCGGGAAAGAAAAGAAAAAGGAAGAACCGGGCCGGTCGGGCGCGACGAGGTAAGGTTTTAAATGAAACGATGAGCTTCAGAGGAAACGGAGCCAAAACTCAGCGTTGGAAGGGCGACGAAGGGCGCCGCGCGGGCTGGGCCGCGCCGAAGAAGAAGAAGAAGAAAAGAAAAAGGGGAACTGGGCCGCGAGCTGGCCCAATTCGGCGAGAAGAATAGGAAAAAGAAAAAGATGAAAAAGAAAGAAAAAGAAAAGGAAAAAGGAAGAAAGAAAAAGAAAAAGGGAAAAAGGAAAGGAGAAATAAAATAGGTTAGGCCCAATTAAATTAATCTAAATATTTAGGATATTTAAAAATAATAATATTTAAATAAAATTAAATTTAAATCCCTTTTTAGGCTAAATTAGGATATTTAAAATATTTTCCATAAATTCCATTTTAATTAGCAAAACACCCTAATTTTCTTCCATTAAATTATTTATAAAATTAATATTAATTTTAAACTATTTTCTCCTCATTATTTTAAATAAAATAATTTATTTAGTTAATTTCTAAAATACAAATCCTTAATTAGCTAAAATACCCAATTTCTCTTAATTAACATACTTATAAATTTATCCTTGATTTTCCCTAATTAATTTCCTTTTTATTTTAATTAAAATAATTAATTTAATTAATCTTTATGATAAAATCTCATTTAAATATAATATTTAAGATTATAATTTTTCGGGGCATTTCAGCTCATCCAAAGCTTCCGGCGCCGATCTTGCTCCTTTGACTGACCTTCTCCTTCCTTTCTCTTCCCATTTGTTTCGGCAACCATTTGACCCAACCAAATCTCCCCTTTCTCACGCATTTTTCTCTCCCCTAGCCTGCGCAACCCCTACCCTGAATTGCTACCACCAGCCAAACAACGCTGCCGGTGACCATAACCCTACTTGGCGAACTCTCTAGCCGATCCATAGACCCTAACCTATCATTTACACTCTATAAATACCCCCCATGATAACCTGTATCGAGCCTTTGATTTCATTACCCAGAATTTGACCCTTTTTGCCGCCGACTCTTTAGATGCCTCATTCGCCGCCTCCGGCCAACTTCGCCGCCATCCATGGCCACCAAAACCTTCCTTGCACCTCCCTCTAGCTAACTAAACCATTCATCACCCTCGATTCTTTCTGCACAATCCTCTCCGACTGTGCGAACTTCCCTTCTCGACCAACCTGTTTTCCAGCCCTGCCACCCTTTGCGCCACCCTTTGCACCACCTCTTCCGTTGCTTCCGCCACTTCTTTCACCTTCTAAAATGTTCTTCAGATCACCTTCTACCTTCCCTTACCTCTCTTTTCCTCTTTCTCCCTCTCCTCCTCTCTCTTTCTTCTTCTCCTCCATTCGGCCACCACCTGCCGCTGCCGTGTGCCGCCACCTCTGGCTGCGCCGCCACCATCATTCTGTCCCTCTCCTTTTGGGAAACTCAAAACACCCCAGCTCCCACCTTAATTCTCCCTATCTTTTTCCCAGCATGCAACTTTTACCCTTTTCTTTACTTTTTCCGGCCACCACCTCCCCTCCATGCACCACCGCCGGTGCCGCCTATTCCCGCCAGCCTAAGGTTGAACCCTAGACCCTCTCCGCCATTTTCCCTATTTTTATAACCCTTAAATTATTTTATTTCAATTATTTGCATATAAATACCATTATTATTATTATTATTTACTATTTTTAATATGTATTATTATTATTAGTATTAATGTTTTGATTAGTATTTCTATTGAGGGCTGAAGCCCTATTGTATTTTATTTTTTATTTTATTATTATTATTATTATTATTATTATTATTATTTCCATTATTACTATTATTAAT
This sequence comes from Tamarix chinensis, assembly GCA_030549775.1. Lineage (NCBI taxonomy): Eukaryota > Viridiplantae > Streptophyta > Magnoliopsida > Caryophyllales > Tamaricaceae > Tamarix > Tamarix chinensis. Next base: position 102,915,399 of record CM060174.1, on the reverse strand, counting down.
ATTAATGTGTTATTATTATTATAATTATAATTATTTTTATTTTTACTATTTCAAAATTCTATTATTATTATTTCATTATTAATATTGCAATTACTTTATTATTAGTTTTGCTATTATTATTGTTGTTGTTGTTGTTGTTGTTGTTCTTGTTATTATTATTATTATTATTATTATTATTATTATTATTATTATTATTATTATTATTTCATCATTATTGTTATTGCTATTTTACTAATATTATTATTAGTATTATTTTGGAAATGGGGCCGAAGCCTTTATTTTACTTTGTTTTTGAATAATGTCCTCTTTATTATTAGTATTGTTACTATTATTATTATTATTATTCTTATTTATATTCTCATTGATATTATTTTTAGTATCATAATTATTATTAGAATAAAGTATTTAACCCTGCATTAATTATCAACTTTTATAATATTTCTATTATTTCTAAATATTTAGCAAAGTTAGAATTTTGTTAATGTTATTTTATTAGTATGTTATTATTTGGTCAAAGCCCTAGGGAGGCGTAGGAGCGTGCTCCAAGACCGGTCTATGGCACATCAGGTGGGGGCGAGTGATGCTTAGGATGGATCAATTCCTAGAGTCACGTGGTTGTTTTCCTTTGTTAATTATTACTTATGTTACTTCCTTATTTTGGTTGAGTTACAGAAACAATTTTATTAATGTTGTTTATTTATTTCTGAGAAACAATAGCTAGTATTTCGAATTATATAAAGACTTACGCGTACTCTGATTTTCGTTTTTATAAATTTGGATTATTAATGATGTGGTTGGTAGTGTTTTTTTTAGCCTTAGCACTTGGTATTGGAATGATAGGAGTGAACTGGTCTAGTACTAAGTGTGGCGGTAACATCCCCAGATTTTATGTTTTTAATTTATAAGTCTTATTTAAAAAAATAAAATGTGTTTATAAGTCTTATTTGAAAAAAAAATGTGTAAACTTTGGGGGTGTTACAGAAAGTTTTTGAATAAAATATTTAAGACACTAATCACTTAAAGTGAAAGGCTATTAAGCTGGGTCCAGACCGATCCACCAGTCAGAAATAGTGGTTAGAGTTTTTATCCTATAAGTGACCGATCCACCAACGAATAATAGTGGTGTGGACTTTGTCCAGCAAGTGACCGGCCCACCGGCAATAATAGTGGGGTGACTCGAGTTCAATAAACACAAACCAGAGTTGCTAAGGCACTTAAAAGATACTAATTACTTATAGTAGAACACCATGTGAGGAGGAACTAGATCGATCCACCAGTCAGAAATAGTGGTGTGGACTATTGTCCCGCAAGTGACCGATTTACTGGTGAAAAATAGTGCTGTGGACTATTGTCCCGCAAGTGACCGGCCCACCAGCTAAAATTGTGGGGTGTTCCTGTACTTACATAAATTTGATAAAAGGCTTGGTGTGTACCGACTTTCAATAAAAAGATTAAATAAATATTTAATCTAGACTGTTTGGGCCTTTATATGTGGGCTAGATCATTTATAAGCTGTATACTTTTCTGTATGACCTTATGCATAATATATGTGGGCTTGAAAGTGTAAGCTGATTATTATCCTGCATAATTTTATGTGTTTATGTGTTGGCCTTAGTGCTCGGTTACCTTACTTAGTACGTAGCATACTAATCACCCCTTTATGGGTGCTGCTCATTCCCATAAGTAGAAGGCTTATCTGACTTGCTACAAGTAGGAGATGTTTATTTTGATGCTATTGATGTCGATAGGACATCAGGTGGGTCGAGTGATGATTGGGATGGATTCAATATCCTAGGAGTGGTGTGGCCAGTCTTTCCTTTAAGATTATTACCCGTGTTATCTTTTAACTATGTTTGAGTCTCCAGAAATAATTTTATTATTATTGTTATTTTATTCCCCAAAAAACAATAGCTAGTAGTTTTGAATTATGTAAAGACTTATGTGTACTCTAATTTCTGTTTTCATGGAGTTGGATTATTTAATAATATTATACATAGTTTTTCTTAGCCTTAGCACTTGGTACTGGAACGATAGAAGTGAACCGGTCTGGTACTAAGTGTGTAGGTAGCATCCCCAGAATTTAAGGTTTTAATTTATAAGTCTTGTTTTCTTTTTTAAAAAAAGGTGTAAATTGTGGGGGTGTTACATCATTAGATTAGGCACTGGTGTTGTTGTATGTCATTTTAATTTAAAACATATGTTACCATGTTTTACTTTGTTAATCAGGATGTAGTTATATGAGCTTGTTCTTTATAAAATTGTATGATTTCTTGCAAATATGCAATTTTAAGATTTTATGTAAAAAATCAGTTAGGTCATGCTAGGATTCATCCTAGAATTTCAAACATAATAATATAATTAGTTAATTTTCTTATCTATGTATTTAAGAATTTTAATCATGTGATTAATTAATATTGGAAATCATGTGTTGTTGATTAAATTCTAGAGTAGCTTTGGACCCTCAGGGAGTATTAGCCCTTTGGTTTTTAGTGGAGGAATTAAGTGATTTAATTTAAATAAATTACATCTTTGGGTTTTTAATTATTTGTAAAATTGGTTAGGTTTGGTAAAAGTTAAAACTTGGTTAATTTTTTCCCTAAAATTGGTTAAAGGGAATTTTGGCCAAATTAATGAGCTTGTGGATATTAAGCATTCCATTGAATTTTTTGAGGTTATTATTTACATTTTAATATATAGTATAATAAGTTTTGATTAAGTATGGGCTAGGATTTGAATTTTGTAAGATTTGATGTGTTTAGATGAAGTAGGAGCAAAATGGTCATTTTTATTTGAATTTTGGAAATTTAGGTTATGTAAGTGTTATATAAGCTAACAAATGATAGTTTTGATATGTGAAATGTTTGTCTTACGTATGAGTACCGCAAGTATTACTTATATGTGAAATAACTTAAAATGAGATTATAAGCCTTGTGGGCATTGTCAGTATTTTATGTGTAGAGTATTGAAGTTTAATGTTGTTTGGGTTGGTGATATTTATTGTGATATGTTGGAGTGTTGTATTAAGTTTGGCTATTCAATAAGCCCAATGGATGAAGTTATGAGTAAGTTGTGAATTAGGATTTCCATTGGGTAGTTTAGTCATTTCATTAGAATAGTATCCGCATATGTCCTTGTTGTGCTTCATATATCTTGCATAATTATCTTAAGTATTGTGGGATGTTGTCCTTGATTGACCTTAGCATAACTCTAGTTTAAAATAATAAACAATTGCTTGCATGAACCTAGTAATAAGTATAAACGATAGTTCATGTAACAAGTGATAGGTGGCTTCATAGGAAACAAGTGATAAGTGACATCCCATGTAACAAATGATAATGGTAACACAAGTGAAAGTGTTATGATAAAAATAAATAAATAAATCAGTGGTGCATTGATAAGTCCTGAATGTTTGACTAATAATCTAATAAAGCATTAATTCTTAACATGAAAGATTACATGAGTTAGGACCAAAGTGATTTCAAGTGTTAAAGGGAAACATAATTCCTAGTGAAAGTGGTATGGTTATGTTGGAACTTAACTAATATATTATGTGTAAGTTTGAATCACTAACTGATTGGAGATACACATATTTATGGATTAATGGTTTGCTCTAGTGACTATCAGTGTGTTTTGTCTTAGTTTACTCTTATTTCTCTTGTCCATAGAAAAGAGGAGTAGAAAGTAAAAGTAACATTGACTCTTATCTCTCATCTTTAAGGAGAAGATCAGTGATAGTAATAATTAGATAAAACACCTAATTATAGTATCATCTTCACATAATTAAATAATTAGAATTGTATGGCCACCTAAATATAAACTCTAATATGGTTTTTGTTAAGTCATATCGTATCATGAATAGTATATGTATGTATAATAATTTTTTTATATGTTATGTATGCTTTCATATATTAATGTGATTATTATTTTATTTAATATATAAGTATGGATGTGTCATTTTTATGGGTATTTTTTTTTAAGCAGATGTCACCTTATTTTGAACGTATTTATGGATTTTATAATTATAATGTAATACTTACGATGAGCATTTTCTCGACTGGTATTGGTATATTGTCATCTGAATCTCTTTTTATGTATCTGTTTTCCTCATCCGAAATTTATCATCGGCCTGTGGTGGAGTAATTTCTCGTTCACGTGTTGGACTTTCGCGACATGTTTACTATTTATTGTGGTGCAAATTTGACTGGACCCTGATTTTGCAAGGGAATGAGAAAATCGGTTGGTTTTCAGTTGTTTCCTTTTTGAAGATTTGACGACTTGGTAGCTGCTACGAAATTGTGTGGCATTCATGGCTGGGTAGAATATTCCTTCTTTTTTTATTATTTAATAAAAAGAAAAGAAAAGAAAAGAACGACAAGAAACAGAGAGTAGCCTTTATTATTATTTTTTGTTAGGTGCATCTGGGAGAGGTAGAACCTCAAAAATCTAGAAAGAAGGGGGGATCCGAATGCCTCTAAAATGAGACTCGGACTATGTATCGGCTGACCTGTCAGTAGCTTAGACTAGTGACCCGTTAGATGACCAACCACTATATAAGAATAATAGTTAGTATAGGTGGTTATCGAGTCGAATTCAATTCGGATTATAGCAAGTTAGGTTATTTTCGGATCGAATTATTTGTGGATTATCTTTTTTTTTTTCGGATTGGTTATGGATCAGGTCAGATTATTTTGGATCGTCTTATTGTTTGGGTCGGGTCGGGTTCGAATTTGGATCGTTATAGATCCAAGCTGCATCGGGTTAATTTATCCGGTTGTGCCAATTTAAGATGAGATAATTTGATTTTAAATCGAGTTGGATTCAGATTATTTCGAGTTAGTTTATTGAAAATGCTCTAGGGATATAAATGGGACAGATTTTATCCAAAATTTTATCGGTTTCATCCATCAAATAATTAAACGAATATGGATAAATGGATATGGATGATAGACAAAAAAATATCCGTCGGATTCAGTTACAGATACGGGTATGACATATTCATATCTATATCCGTATCCATACCTATATCCTTATCCGTAACCATTTAGCAGATATATAATAATCATTTTACCTTTAATTTTAAAATAAATATAGTATATTTAAGTTTTAAATTTTCATTTGGTTTAATTCTAATGGATTTATCTGTCGGGTAACAGATTTATTCGTTGGATAATATCTGTTAATGAGTAAAGATATTATTCGTCAAGTAAGAGATACCTAAGGTATACAGATATAGATGTGTTAGTAGATACCCGTTCAAGGTACAGGTATAAATTTGGGTATTAATTTTCTTATTGGGTACGAGTATGTATACATGTATCCGTCCTGAACCTGCTCTGTTTACATTCCCATCGGGTCGGGTTTGGGTCGAGCAAACTCATATTAAGTTGAGTTAGTATTTGAGTTAATTTGACAAGTAACTTGATAAATCATGTCTTTTTAGGTTTTGATGGGTCAGGTTGGGTTCGGGCCAAACTAATCCTAGATAGAATCACTTTGGATTTAGGTCAAATTGGATATTAACTACCAAAATTAATCTAACTCATTAACCTCGTAGACAAGAATTAAGTTTTACTTCATATAAGCATGCGATATCGTAAGCAATAATTATGACTTTTTAATATTATATTTTTACGTGAAAAAATCGATTAAATTATAATATGATTGATGAATAAGTATATTCATAATAAAAGTAAGAAAAATAAGTAAATTTATATAAAATATATTTTTAAAAGATTTAAATAAATAATAAGGCATATTTACTTTTTTATTATCATAAGTGGTTAAAATTGATTTTGGTTTTGTCGAGTCAGATTGGGTTGATAGCGGACCGAATTGATGGTGGATTATAGATTAATGGTAGATTGTGGGTTGGGGTAGGAGTCAAGTTAGGGTCAAATCGGATTGAGTCGCTTATATTCGAGTCAGCGTCAGGTTAGATTAGTTGCAGGTCAATTTTGGATCGGGTCCGGTTGATGAATTTATTGACTTAAGTTTTGTGCGAGTCGAATGGGTCGAATTAACTTTTACTAGCTTTAATAATTAGTATGGTTCCATTATGTATTGAACCTAGATTGGTAAAGAAGGACCTAAGTCTATGAAGATCAAATTGAAGTGGTAATTTGATAGTAATTTGCTAAAAATTTATACTACTAGAAAAAAGACCAAATTACAAAATATTTTATACTATTGAACCTTGATAATAATCTAGTCACTAAAAAAGGTGTGGCTAAGGCAAACATTCTTAAAAGATGATTGTATCCAATTACTCCTATAAATTTTTTTATTTTGAAAAAAATATGACATAATTAATGATAGAAAGGTATCTATGCTAAAGAAAAGGAAACCTAATCACAAAGGCTACCAAAATAAATACTAGTTCAAATCAATTACCACAAAACGCTCTCTTATTGTCATAATGATAATAATAAATACAAATTCATTACACTACAAACCAATATCTAATTACACAATGAGCACAATGCGATGCGATTAGGGTTCTCTTCCCCACCATCCTGATTTAATTTCTCCTTAAAATTCTGCCTCACTCCTTGATGAAATCTCACACAAATTGAGTTTTTGCCACCAATCCCCCTTGCAACAACTACCCTCTTCTCCAGAACATTAACCTGTAGAGAAGTGACCCCATCACATTGTAATTTATCCCTCAAGCTTGGAATGTATACCATGGATGTTGATGAGAACAATCCACTACTAGCAAACAATGGAAACCCTGAATTTCATGCTATAAATATGACCATCGAGAATGGCTTCCACTCTTTCAATTGGAATTTTTGGGATGTTGTTGTGGGACAAGTCTCAAATGTAACTTACTCACAAATGGACGACCTTGAATGGGAAGATCTCGATGTCTCCTTTGATGACCCTTGCACGAATGATGTTGCTTTACCAAATGCTTCTTGGCCTCAGATTCTCTTTACTGTAGAAGAGAAATGGAATATACATAAGCCCTTTTGGAGATGCTTCATTGTAAAATTGTTGGGAAAATTTTTTAGATATGAGACTATGTCCATAAACTTAGAGACCTATGGGCTTTAGATGGACAATATGAACTTACGGTGATTGTCAATGGTTTTAACCTGGTCAAATTACAAAAGCGAGCCGATTATGACTTTATTTTGAGTGGAGGAACTTGGACTATTTACCAACACTATTTAACTATAAGATTTTGGACACCAAAATTTGATTTGACCAATGCTCTGATCACATCCACAGTGGTGTGGGTATGCATACCTAGAGTTCCCATTAAATTTTTTAGAGACAAAGAAAAAATAGAACCAATTGAAGGTTTGGTCATTCGTTTTTTCCGGCTTGACACAAACACCTAGGATGTTGTAAAGGGACAAGCCATCCGATTAGTTATCGAAGTGGACTTTGGTAAGCCTCTATTACCAAAGTTCTACCTAGGTTCACGTCTATGCACCATTGAGTATGAGGATCTTCACACTATATGCTTTCATTGTGGGGTGGTTGGCACCTCCAACAAGACTGCCCCTCTTCTTTTGAAGTGTTAGCTAAAAAAGCTGAAGCAGCGGCGATAGCTCATGCTGAAACAAATATGGATACTTCTTTTAAAAAAGCTGAAGCTGAACCATGGATGATGGTTGTGGGGCGTAGTCGTAAGCAGCTAACATGTCATGGCAAGATTCCACATCATAAAGGTGCTTTGCCTACCAAGACTTACACCATGGAGGATAATATGAGAAATGAAAGATCTCACCCTGAAAACTAAAAGATGGAGGTAACTGCAGTTTCCTCTTTCTCTGTCCTTCAAGATTTGGAAGAAAATAATATTGTCAATGAAGATATGGTCCCCTTGGGACCACCTCCTATTGGAAATGGGGAATTATCACTAAGTGAAAAGAAGATAACATGCAAAATTATTTGAGTGAGAAGCCATTCCATGTAGGTATAAGGCAATCAACCTTGAAGAAATTGGTACTCGTTAAAATAGTTTTGTTTGGTCAAGGCGGTGAGCATAACACAATTAAGTGTTCCATAGGTGAAAGGACTAGGAAAGTTAAGGGAGGAAAGCAATCCTCTAAAGGTGTTTCAACTAAAGGACAACTCCCTAGGGGATCCTCTTATGCGAAAGGTCACAAAAGAAACAAGCAAGATTCTTCCTTCCATCCACGTATGATTTTGACTAAAACAGATACAATCAACCTCAAAGATATGAGACATGCTTCATATGGGAGTACTATGAAGGCTCTTGACATATGATTCTCCTCTCATTATGGCCATGCAAAATAATATTATATTTTGGAATGTGAAAGGTGCCAGTAATAAAGCTTTCTCAAGCTCGTTTTTTGATTTAGTCAAACAACTTAATCCTCTTATCATGGTATTAGTAGAGACTTAAGTTAGTGGGTTGTGAGTAAATTCAATAATTCACAGTCTGGGCTATCAAGGAATGGTAGAGTTGAATCCATGGTTTTTGCTGGAGGAGTTTGGTTGCTCTGGCAAGAAGATAGAGTTTAGACTACCATTAGGGCAACTCGATAGTCATTACATGCACGAGTTAGTGTGGATTATCTCCTTCCCTTTCTCTTTACAAGAATGTTTCACCACTTGCTCCTCTTTGGGATGACTTCTAGGATGATATGTTCTCCATTACATATTCTACCTCTTTGCCATGGGTCATACGAGGAGAATTCAATGATATTAGTTCTTTGGATGAATGTCATGGTGGTAACATACATCACTTGAATTGGTGTATTCTCTTCAATAACCGTTTGTGGTACTATCAACTTAACAACTTGGGGTTTCATGGACAAAAATTCACTTAGCATGGAAAGGCTCGAGCAATATCCATCAGATCTCATATTGACTAGGTTGTTGCCATAGATGATTGGCGGCTTTTTTTCCCTTCCCCATGTGTCTCTCACCTTGTGCGGGTACATGGGGACCACCACCCCATATTTCTTACCTTTAACCATATGGTTCTCTAGAGGAGAAAAAAATTTATATTTGAGGTTTCTTGGTTTAAAAATGCCCGTTTACAACTTGCTATTGCCTTGATTTGGGATAGACGAGGTGATTTCCTCCTTAAGCTTACACGGTGTGCTGATGGCTTTAGGAAGTGGAACCAAGATGTTTATGGAAATATTTTCCAAAGGAAAAATCAACTTCAGACTAGACTTTTATTAGTGATTATAATAACGTTCTCCTACAAGAACAAGTGTTGTAGTTCCAAAAATCATGCATGAATTCAATGACTCTCCAAGACCGTAATACACGGTTCTGCCACCTCACTACTATTAGCCGAAGGAACAAAAACATAGTTTGGTGTTTACACAATGATAATGGGCAGTGGATTGTTGAGGAAGGCGTCTTGCATCACATGGTCATAACTTTTTTTCCAAGAGCTTTATTCCTCTAAAAAAAACATTTGGTATGTAATTTCCATATAGTTATATGTTTTCCTTTGCTAACAAGGGATGAATTCTAGGACTTAGCAAGCCCTATAACTCTTGAAGAAGTGAATTATACTATTTTCTCTGTAAGTCCGTATAAGAGTCCTGGTCTCGATAGTTTCCAACCAGTCTTTTACCAAAAGTTTTGGTCTACTATAGATATTGATCTTTTTAGATTAGTAGCTAAAGCCTTCAACTCAGGGAGCTTTGATCCCTACCTTGATGAAACTTTATCGTGCCTTATCCCAAAGGTAGAGAACCCCTAAATGTTTAAACAATTTAGACCATTAGTTTGTGTAATGTTGATAATAAGCCCATCATTAAAGTTGAAGCTGATCTTAAACTGTCTCGTTGGTGCTTATTAGAGCAACTTTTACTAAGGAGATAAACTTGTGACAACATCATTATTGTCCAGGATATTATACATAATATATGAAAGAAAAAGGGAATGAAAGGTTTTATGGCTCTCAAGGTTGACCTGGATAAGGCCTTTGATCAAATATACTGGCATTTTGTGGAAGATACTCTCAACTTGATTGGGATCCTCGAAGATATGATTTTCCTTATTATGTGCTATATCTCTTCATCTAGTATCTAGATTATTTGGAACTCTGAAGTTAGTGAGGCTTTCTCCCCTTCTTAGGGTCTTCGACAAGGAGATCCCATTTCTCCATACCTCTTTATTACTTGTATGGAGAGTCTCTCCCACCTTATCTAAGATAGAGTTGATGCTATAGCTTGGAAACCCTTCTCAGTGCCCAGAGGAGGTATAAAAATTTCACACTTGTTCTTTGCAAATGACTTATTTATTTTTGTGTAAGCTTTGATGCAGCAAGTCGAAGTTATTATGGATGTTCTTTAGAAATTCAGTGAAGCTTTAGGCCAAAAAGTAAAAATTTGACACCTTTTTCTTAAGCAATATGCCCTATAGCCTTGCCCATGCCATTTCTTTAAAGGTAAGGATTAAATTTTCCTCATCGTTTGGGTGCTGTTTGGGAATCCAAACATGTGATGGGAGGTTTTCCACAAAGTTATTCCACCACATTATTGATCGAGTCCAAAAACATATGTTTACTTAGAGACCAAAGATGTTTTCTCTTATCGGCCAAGCTACTTTGATCAAAGGAGTGTCCTCCACAATTCTGCTCTACAATAAGCAAACATATTTACTCCCCGTTTCAAACATTGACTAGTTAGATAAGTTGAACATAATGTTCATTTGGGGAAGCACCACACATCATCGCAAGCTCTACTTACTTCGGTGGGGGAAGGTTTGTTGTCTAAAGGAACTTAAGGGTATTGGCTTATAGGAAGCAAGCCTTATGAAAAAGGCTACATTCTTGAAACTCACACAGGCCTTGCTTTACAAAAAAGAAAGCCTCTAGGTCCGCCTATTGCTTGAAAAATATGTGAAGATTGGGAATATTCTTACTACCCCCAAGGAAGTCTGATTGATCTCCTTTATGGAGGTAAATTTCTAAATCGGTGGACACCCTAAGGATGGGGATTTGATGGTCCATACGGAATGATCAAACCACCCAATTCTGGCTTGATTGGTGGATAGTTAATGAACCTCTCCTCAACCGTGTCATCGGGCACCTTAATCATGATGATATTAATAGACCTGTTGCAAACTATTTGGTGGGTGGCCAATGGAAGTGGAGAATGTTTCAACATCTCTTACCAAATCATTCTTTTGTGGAGATTGGAATTATATGGATCCAAGCTGGTGATGATGCACCTGATATTCCCTTGTGGGGTGAGAGAACTAATGGCTTTTCTCTGTCAAGTTGGATTACAGCATGCTGAAAGGTAACTTAGATCCAGTCTCGTCTCGTTGGAAGAATGTTTGGAGGCTCCCTATCAATCATAAAGTTCGTATGTTCACTTGGCTTGCTATTCGTAATTACCTCTTAACATATCAAAATAGGAAGAATCAAAACCTCTCTTTTGAAGCTTTTTGTAGTGTTTGTGGTGAGGAGGAGTCTCTCCTCCATGTCCTTTGATATTATGCCCCAAGTAGGGACTTTTGGTACCGCTTTTCACCAAACCCAACTTGGTCCTAACTTCTTCAAATTGCCTCTTATTGATTAGATCAATGACAACATCTCCTAGTAGAGGCAGATTCAACTGGACGGTCCTCCATGGGTCGCGTCCTTTGCCTTAGCAATTTGGAAGATTTGGTAAAACCATAACAGGTGCATCTTTGAAGATGTTAACATGACCTCTTAGGCTCTTGCACACCTCATTATGTGGCTATCCTCAGAGGATTTTGCAGCTTCGATTAAGGTGAGGAAGTTATGTGAAGCAGGGAGAACTCATGTTTAGTAAGTGGTGGGGTTGCTTTCACCTATGAATGGGGATGTAAAAGTTAACATTGATGGTTGCGCTCTTGGTAATCCGAGCCATATCTCAATTGGGGGCATGGCTAGAGACCACTTAGGTCAGTGACTTTTTGATTTCTCTGCAAATGTTGGGTTCGGTAGAGCTTTGGGCCATCTACTATAGGCTTGTTCATGCTCGTGATCGAGGTTATCAAAGGATGCAAATCATTAGCGATTCCACTATGGCAGTTCGTTTGTGCTCGTCAAATATTTCTCACCTCCATCCTCATGCTTTATTTGTTGAGGCTTGTTACTCCTTGCTAAGTTGCTTTGATAGTTGTTCCATTTCCCATGATTTTAGAGAAGCCAATGCCGTAGCAGATAAGCTTGCCCATAATTGTCACTCCCTATGTTTTGGCTGTGAGTTGTATGATGACCCTCCCCCGCTTGTTTTCCTTGTCTTGATGTTCGATAGGCTCGAAGGTACCCTTCTCCGTAGCTTCCATAAACCCATGTAAGTTGGAATTTTTTATTGGATTTGAAATCCCCTTCTTGATAAAAAAAAATGATAATAAGGGTGTAAAAGGATATTCATTCAGGTTAGTGACACATGCAAGTAGCATGCCATGTGCTACAATCGCCGGTTCCGTGCAGTTTCAAGGCAAGTGCGCGGATAAATCTTCACCCACGGTAGAGGAGACCGTGCCTGCTTCGTCTTTAGTACGCACCTAGCTCGTAGTATATATGAGCGCCTTATAAAACGGATTCGCCACTATGATATATATAAGCATGCACCAAAGGTCCCAACCATCTGAATCCAGGCGGTGTGAAGGAAACACAGGGTAGCCATCCTCACTTTCGACCGCTCTGTAAAAGAGATGAATCCTCCAACCGTCGAGCACATCTCAGAATGGTTCATCAAACCAAAATATAACGTTGAGGAGTCCCAGCAACCGATCCTGCTAGCACCATGGGATCTAGCGTTGCTTTCTACTCACTACATCCAAAAGGGCCTTTTATTTCCTAAACCTTGGTCAACCAACGGGGGCGAGGTGGAAGATCAAGATCGAATTCGTCTTTTCCTGGCAGGGCTCATGGATTCTCTGTCTCTAGCCCTCGTTCATTTCTATCCACTGGCAGGCCGACTATCAACACAAGTGTATGAAGAAGATTATTCTTGCTTAGTCACCGTTGATTGCAAGAAGGGCCCTGGAGCGAGATTCATCCACGCCGCCTTAGGAATGAGTATATCGGACATTCTTTCACCGACCTATGTGCCTCGGATCGCGTGGTCCTTGTTTGACCATCACCGAGCAGTGAATTATGATGGTCACAACAGGCCCTTGCTCTCTGTTCAGGTCACAGAGTTGAGTGATGGTGTATTCATCGGTTGCTCCATGAATCACGTTGTTGGTGACGGGACTTCTTATTGGAATTTCCTCGATATGTGGTCGGAGATACACATGGCTGGCGGGAAGGATATTTCCATCTCGCGCCAGCCTATCCATCGACGCTGTTTTCTCAACGGTGATGGTCCTGTCATCAGCCTACCCTACACTAAACCTGAAGAATTTGTAACCAGGTATGAGGCACCAGGAGTAATTAGGGAGAGATTCTTCCACTTTTCATCCGAGTCATTAGCAAAACTCAAGGCAAAGGCTAACGCAGAAGGCAGTACGCGGGGGGTAGTCATTATTTCCACTTTCCAAGCTCTGTCTGCACTTGTATGGAGATGCATCACCCGGGCACGCCGTTTATCGGAAAGTGAGGTAATTAGTTGCAAGATGGTCATCGACGACAGAAAAAGATTGGACCCACCTTTGTCCCAGGATTACTTTGGGAATACGATACAGACGGTCCAGGGAGTTACCACAGCAAGTCAGCTGCTTGGAAACGGTTTAGGTTGGGCAGCACTGCTGTTACACAAAGCTGTCACGGATCACAATAATGAGTCAGTTCATGGTGCGTGGAAGAGATGGATGGAGAGGCGTCCTGTTTTCCATATCGATCCGCTTTCGCTTCCTTACGAAGTAATGATGGGAAGCTCGCCCAGATTTGAGATGTATGCAAACGAATTTGGAATGGGAAAGCCGCTTGCTGTTCGTGGTGGGTATGCTAGCAAATGTGATGGATATGTGGCATGGTACCCAGGGCGTGAAGGTGGAGGAAGTATCGATCTGGAGATATCCCTTCCGCCAGAAATAATGCATGCGTTCGAAAGAGACGAGGAGCTTATTTGCTTGTGTAAATAGATCTGACTTCCACTACTAGCTAGGTAGTTCCTATATATGCCGAAGAAATAAATGATTTGTTGCTCCATTGTAGCTTCGGCCTCATATAAGCTCATCAGATCAGTGCTCCAAAACTTGATAAATAGCAAATATATTCGATATTTTAAACTTAGCCAATGCTGCAGTGGAGTGAATCACGGACATATCAGTCTCTGACTTATCCGGAGGGCCACTACAAGGTATATAGTCAAATAGAACAATTTTAAAATATTATATAGGACAATAATAAAATTGTCCTATTATAGATAATTTAATAGAACAATTGAAATTTTTCTTAATTAATTCTAACAAATAGTGTAATATAAAACATCTCCTATTAGATCCAATCTAATAGGGCAATGAATAAAAATTATCTTATTTGATCATAATAAATAGAGCAATAATAAAATCTCCCCCTTTATTCTTAAAAAATAGGGAAATGAAGTTTTTCCCTAGTAGGGAAATATATTAAAAAACCCCTATTTGATTCTATCTAACATGGAGTTAAATAATATTTGTCTTTATTAATACTAAGAATAATTATTTTTGAATATTATTATTATTTGTTAATATTAAAAAAATATTATTACTAATTATTGGTAATTATGATTAATATTAATATTATTCATATTTATATTTTATTTCTCATTATTGATTATTTTTCACATTTATTCACAAATATTATATTTATTAGATATTTTATTATTAATTATTACTAATAATTATTATTACTTATTTTGTTATACCCCGTATTTTAAAATTTAATTTTATTAAGTTTAATTATTTTATTAGCATAATTTGATATAAATATTTAACTATTTTAATTTCGATTTATTTTATGAATTTATCGACGATTTTGACCTAATATTTGAATTTAATTAATCGTTGTCGTTGCGGATCATTCTAGATAAATTCGTTCACGATTATAATTTTATTATATTCATATGCTTTCAATTTTCAGATAAAAATATGTATTTCCGTTCTTTCTCGTATTTTAATTTTTTATATTTTAGATTCATTTTCGATTATAACTTCGTCGTGTGATTGCGACTTTATTTCGAAATTAATTTTCTTCCATTTTACCATTTTTAGTTAGCGGAAAACCGATTTTGAAAATTATTGAAATTATAATGTATTTTTGTAAATATTAATTCATTGGTAAATTATTATGAAAATACTTCCGAAATTCTTTATATAGCCATTATATCAATTTTAAGCTTTTGAATCCTTTCAAAATGAGTTTTCTTTAAATAAATTGTAGATAAAATTTTCCAAAAATATTTTTAGATGTTTAGTATTTATTTATATAGGTGTATTTGCAAAAAAAAAAGGAAAGAAAAATAAATTCCCAACTAGTTCCCCCCGACTCTCTCTAGTCTATTCCTTTTCCTTTTCTCTCTTCTTCTCTCCCTTCTCTTCTCTTTCTCTTTCCCGTGCATGTTGCTTCCTGTGCTTGAGCTCCAACCCAGCCTCACCTCCTCCCTCCTCCTCCACTCCAGTCGACCGCCGGCCACAACTAGCCACCACCGGCGATGCAGTTAGCCACCGCAGCAAGCAGCAGTTGGAGCAACAGCCGCAACAGCACTCGCAGCAGCAGCAGCCGCTTGTAGTGGCGGACAGCGCAGGTTGCGCCACCAATCGGCCACTGTGATCCTAGCCGGTCACCGGCGAGTTGTCCTCGACCTCCGGCGCATCTTCTCCGGTCTTCATCTGCTCCGATTTGTGTTAGGTTCATTTGGTATAAATTTCTGAAAACCTAACATTTGATTTGATTACTTTATCCACCTAGCTATTGGTTGTGATGGCTGTCGTGAAATTTAGGCCACTTGCCCTGTTTCTGTTGATCTCTTGAGTTTTATTAAGATTTGGGCAGTTCACTCTGCTGTCGAAGTAGCTACCAATTTATTAGTAGTCTCTGGCTGGCAAATTAGTTCCAACCGATCCATCATAAAGGAAAATTTTATATTAACATTTTGGATTATAGGTTTCAACATTGTTTTCTTGTGTTGCAAAAGAATATTGTATTCAAATTTATGGCAGAAGGTTCAGGTAGTGTTGAATTTTTAAAGGATTGATGGATAGTTTCCATTGATGGCTACATTCATCGAATATGAGTAGATGGATTGGTCCCTGCCATTAGTGAAGTATAATATTTCTTGTTATATGAAGGCTCTGTTTCATTGCTGATTATTTTGTGAGCCATTACTTTATTTTAGCTAATGCAATTTATTAGTATTTTTGAAGATTTTAATAGTAATTTTGTTTTTGAACATATTTTTTAATAAATTATCTTTGTGATGAATGTAGCGTAAAATCAGCTGATGTAATTTAGTGGTCTGTGTTGGTGTATAGGACTAAGATTCTCGGTGGAGCTAGATTAGTGGGAGTGATAGGCATTGTGACAAAGGTTGAAAATTAGCAGCATCAGGAAAAAGAAAGACAGAATCCTTATAGCTTAGCTTTCCTCAATGTTTTTGTTTTAAGGATTTTTCTACCCCATTTTTCACATTCTTTTCATTAGTTGCTGCCTCTTAGTTGATCTAGTTTATTATTAGGTAGAAGCTTTTATTTCTTCTTGCTGCTCTTAATATTGTTGATGCCTGTGGGCCGCTCATCACCCCATTGGTTATTCTGCCTACTTCCCTGGACCAAAAGTTGTTTACCAGTTCAGAATCAAAGGGCGTGTCCATCAATCCACTACACCAAAAGGCCGAGCAAAATTTATGCAATAAGGGCAATTAATTTGTTTGGAACTGTGAATGCCTTCAGCAATTGATGCTTCCCGACAAAGGTTGTCGATTAACGGTGTTGGGAGAGAAAAAGAGGAAGAAATGGAGTCATCTTGAACCTTTTTTTTCACTTGATGAATGTTGAGTACAATTATTTATATTCATTATCATACGGAGGGTATTGTTATTTTTATCTAATAGGGTAAATAATATTGCCCTATTTGGTTATATATCTTGTAGCCGGCATTAATGCAATCTCCTTTCATTTACCTTAATATTCCTTTTTTTTAAACCTCGAATCGTGATTGTGAGAGTGTAATCCCGTAATGATTCATTAATGATATTAAGAGTATATATAAGTACATAATTAAGGTTACTAAGCTATATATGGAAGGTACTAATATTAGGCTAAATATAGAAATCTTATTCTAGCACTCCCCCGGAGTCGGAGCGGGAGAGGGCCGGACGCTGAGACTGTCTCAAAACTCATCAAATAAAATACGCGGAAGTCCTTTAGTGAAAATGTCGGCAATCTAGTAACGAGACGGGACATGAAGAACACAGACTTCGCCTCGTTTAACCTATTCGCAAACAAAGTGAATATCCAACTCGATATGTTTAGTGCATTGATGTTGAATGGGGTTGCCAGAGAGATACATGGCACAAACATTATCACAATAAACCAAAGTGGCTCTAAAAAGCAGACACTAGAGCTCCAGGAGCAGGTTGCGAAGCCAACAAGATTCAGAAACAACATTGGGGACCCCTCTGTATTCTGCTTCTGCACTGGATTTGGATAGAGTTGGTTGCCACTTGGAATACCAGGAGACAAGGTTATCCCCGAGGAAGACACAATACCCGAAGGTTGATCGACGAGTATCTAGACACCCGCCCCAATCAGCATCTGTATAAGAGAACAATGAAGTAGTGGAGGACTTGTACAAATGGATACCAAAAGTCAAAGTGCCCTGAATATATCGCAATATGTGTTTGAGAGCATCCATATGAGCAACCCGAGGATCATGCATGTATAAACACACCTGTTGAACAGCATAAGAAATATCAAGACGAGTAAAGGTTAAGTACTGTAAGGCACCTATAAGCTGTCGGTATTTGGTAGGATCATCATATTTAGCACCCAAAAAAGCACTGAGTTTGCCTTTTGTGTCCACTGGAGTGGCAGAGGGCTTACAACCAATCATGTCTACCCTGGCAAGAATATCCTCAACATACTTTTGCTGGGATAAAAACATACCGCCCTTGTGACGAACAACAGCAATGCCCAAAAAATAGCTCAAGGGACCCAAGTCTTTCATGGCAAATTCTGTGCCGAGAAGAGTGATAATGGATTTGCGCAAAGCATCAGAGGAAGCAGTGAGAACTATGTCATCAACATAAAGTAGAATATAAGCCAGATCAGTACCTTGACGATAAATAAAAAAAGAGTGATTAGATTGGCTATGAGTGAAACCAATAGAAGCAACATAATACACAAACCATTGATACCATGCCCGGGGAGCCTATTTCAATCAATAAAGAGATTTTCTGAGCAAGCACACATGATTCGGTTGAGTAGGGTCTTTGAAACCCAGTGGTTGATGCATGTAAACCGTTTCATTCAAGATCCCATGAAGAAAAGCATTTTTCACGTCCAATTGATAAATGGGCCAGGAGTTGGACAAGGCAAGACTGAGAACAGTGCGAATGGTCGCTAGTTTGACAACAGGACTGAAGGTTTCATCACAATCCACACCTGCTCTCTGGGACCTGCCATCACCTACAAGACAAGCTTTATGACGCTCAAAAGAACCGTTAGAGTGTCTCTTATGTCGAAAAATCCATAAGGACCAAATGATATTAACATTTGAAGGCCGAGGTACTAAGTCACACGTCTTATTTTTAATAAGAGCATTAAATTCATTAGTCATGGCAAGTTTCCAATTTGGGTCATAGAGGGCATTAGCTGGATTTTTTGGAATGGGAGAAATGGAGACGGGTTTTTGGGTTGTGTGCATGGGTAAGGCATGCTGATATTTTGGATTAGGTTTAAATATTTCTCGCTACCCTTAATGACAGGCCTGGTTTGGGGAGTAGGGGGACAAGATGTGGGTGGGATGGAAGCCGGGGAAAAGGAGGTGCACTCTGTTGTGGTGGTGGAGGGTAAGGTGGCGAAGGAATTATGGGAGTGGTAGTATGCTCTTGTAAATGAGAAAGTAAAGAAAGAGATAACCCATCGCCTAAAAAATCATAGGTGGGAGGATCTGGGGAATGCAAAGTGGCAAAGGGAAAAGTAATCTAATCAAAAATCACATGTTTACATATTATGATTTTCCGGCTAGAGAAATCATAGCACTTGTAACCACGATGGTTCGACGGATAACCCAAAAAGACACACAGGGAGGAGTGACATTGAAGTTTGTGAATGGTTGTGGAGGGGAAAAGAGGAAAGCATATACAACCAAAAATGCAAAGATGATCATATGTGGGAGTTTGTGATAGAGGATTTCAGTTGGAGTTTTATAGCCTAAGAGTTTGGAAGGGAGAATATTGAGAAGGTAGGTGGCCATTTCTAGGGCATGGTGCCAAAAGGAAGGAGGAAGGGAAGCATAAGTAAGTAACGTGCGAACAATATTATTAATAGTTTTAATTTTTCTTTCGGCTTTGTCGTTTTGTGGTGAGGTGTGAGGACAAGAAAAAAGAAAATTCATGCCATGATGTTTGAAAATTGATGAAAGAGACTATTATCAAATTCACAATCATTATCACATTGAAAAGCTTTAATATCGCGTTCAAATTGTGTGCGTATGTATGTATGGAAATGGAGAAAGGTGGAATAGACATCAGATTTTTGTGAGAGTGGAAAAGTCCATAAGAAATTAGAGAAATTATCAAGAAATAGTACGTAATAATGGTGGCCATGGGAACTGAGGATGGGAGAGGTCCATAAGTCACTATGCACAATATCAAACGGCATATATGTAAAAGATAAAGAGTCATAAAAGGAGAGTCTAACATGCTTCCCGAGGGGACAAGAATTGCAAAATTGTTTACGAGCCGTAGTACATTGAATGAAATTGAAATGACGGAGTTTATTTAAAATACCATCACCCGGATGGCCTAATCTAGAGTGTCATAAATCCGGAGACAAAGCAGCAAATGATCAGGGATAAGGAGAAGGGGATGAAGCCCGATTTGAAATAATAGGATAAAAGGTCGCCAAGACTGTTACACCTCATTAGTCACTCCCCCGTCCGTAAATCCTTCACAGAAAAGCCAAATGGATCAAATTCAACATTAACAAAATTGTCACAAGTGAATTTACGAACCAAAACAAGGTTTTTGATGAGATTAGGGGCATGTAAGACATTATTTAATTATAGAGGTGGCTGGGGGTAAGGCAAAGTTCTACTACCATGACCACGAATTGGAATTGAATTACCATTATCGACGACAATTCCATAATTTTTGCTCAAATTAAAATAAGGCGAGAGAGTAACTTGTTGGGCAGTCATGTGAGAGGTAGGCCCCGTGTCCATGTATCAATTTTAATCTAGTGGAGAAAGCGTGAAAGTATGCATAGCTGCGTTGATATCCGTAGGAGCATATCCAGGTGAAGAGGGAATGTAAGCCATGTGGGCTTGAGGATGAGGCCCAAGAAGTCCAGAATGGTGAGGGGATTGGGCCGGCTACGGAGGAGTCTGCCAAGGCCTAGGGAAAGAAGGATACGGGCAAGGAGGCAAGGCCCAGGAAGGATAAGCCCACGGGGATAAAAATAAGGGGAGGGAGGTGGAGCATAAGTTAGCGGTTGAGAACTATGCCCTCCATGTTGACCCCCTCGGCTGCTTTGATTATGGCCAGTACTCTTGTGGCTGCCGCGGGAGGAATGTTTTCAGCCAAGATTGTCGTCGCCGCCACCGCGAGAGGAGGTGGAAGTGGAAGCAACAACATGTGGAGACAAAGGAGGGTCGTTGAAGGCGACAACTATTAAAATAGAGTTCGTGGAGGAAGCAAGCACAACATGTGAGGATTTGTTGGCTTCATGTGCACGGAGCATCAAATGAGCACGAGAAAAGGTGGGGAAAGTTTGGAGATTGGTGATGACAAACCCGAGGTGGACGTAAGGCGGAGACAAACCGGTGACGAGCCTGGTAACAAGACGTTGATCAAAAACGGGGGCACCCACATTATGCAACTGATTAGCCACCATCTTCAGCTTCTAGCAGTACGCATCGATGGAGGAAAATTTGCTAATGTGAATCGCAGCAAATTCATTCTCAAGGTGGACTACACGAGTGGATTGGTTGTCTAGAAAGAGCTCGGACAAGTGCTGCCATGCGCGCATGGCTGTGTCGTATTTAACAAAGACAGTGTGGAACAGGTCAAGGGAGATCATGCCGTAGATCCACTGCTTGACAATAGTATCAAGTCTATTCCAGTGGGCAAGGTCTGCGTCGGGCGAGGAGGAGGTCGGTGGCTCTTTATCAGCAGTAACAGGGATGACGTGATCAAGCACGTCATGGGCGGTGCAGTGAATGATGAAGAGAGCCAACCAAGAGTCATAGAGGCCACTTTTAGAGTCGACAAGGATGGGAATGTGGTTGCGGATGTTGGTGACGACCATTGTAGGATGGAACTTAGAGGTGGAAGCCATTAAAGTGGAAGGTGGAGTGGGAAGAAAGTGGAAGGGAAGGTGAGTATTAACGGCAGAGGAAGGGGAGAAAGGAAGAACCCTAGCCTGATACCATGTGAGAGTGTAATCCCGTAATGATTCATTAATGATATTAAGAGTATATATAAGTACATAATTAGGGTTACTAAGCTATATATGGAAGGTACTAATATTAGGCTAAATATAGAAATCTTATTCTAGTAGTGATGATGGGAAGTTCATCCAGATTCGAGGGAGTGATTTGGCATGGAAAAATTCTCTGCAATGGGCATGCTAATAAGTTTAATGGGTGAAAAGACAAAAGATTGTCAAGTTGAACTTAGAAATCAATCAGGATTTGAGTAGCAAAAATCATTTGCTAAACTTGGATGCATCGGGATCAGGTGCTTTGCTTGTTCCATTAAGCGTGTTAAAGTCTTGAACGGTAAGAAGTTAGAATTTGCAGCCATTACAATATCCTAGACAAAACTGCCAAGGGAAGTGAGTAATTGACAAGCTTAAGAGGTAAGCAACAAATCTTATAAATTGGACCTTGTATACCATAACTTGAAGAATCTCTAAGCCCAACCATTTCTTCTCACCTATGTCATCCCACAAGATAGAAGACTTACACTTCCTTCCATAAAAAGCCTCAAATGGAGCCATCTAAATAGAAGAGTGGTAGTTGTTGTTATATGAAATTCAATCAATGGTAGATGGTCCTTCCAATTACCTTAGCATATCTTTCAAAGTCTAAATGGTAGGAAATACTAGAGTTTAATTTTGATCCCAATGCCTCTTGCAAGCTATGTTAAAACCCCGATACAAATCTAGGATCTCGATCAGATACAGTACTCATGGATACACCATAGAGACATATTATCTCACTAACATGCAACCTTATCGACTGTTGCAACCCAATTGTCTTCTTTATAAGAATGAAGTAAGCATACTAAGTCAACTAATCTATGATCACCCAAAGGACACTATTACCTCTTCAACTCCAAGGAATCCCAATAGCAAATCCCACAATAATATGTTCCCATTTTCTGTTTGGAACCTCTAATGGTTGAAGCTCTCCTCTAAGTATTTGATGTTTTGCCTTCACGTGTCGATAGTTTAAACACTTAGCTACAAACTCCATGATTTCCCTTCTCATGTTTCAAAATTAGTAGTATGACCTAAGATCTCTCTAAATCTTTGTTCCTCAATGAGGGAAAATGCAAGGTGAATAATGAGCCTCCTCTATAATCTCCCTCTTCAGTTGAGGGTCATATGACACACAATGTAGATTTTCCTACCTTATAGAACCATCTTCAGTGAAGTGAAATTCCAATTGTTTACCATTATGTATGTTTTCTCTAATCTTAGCCAACAATGGATCATTCACTTGACTTTACTTGATTTATCTAACAACGTTGGTTATATATTGATGATAGCCAACAAGGCATCATCACCCCAAAGTCTCACTTCAAGGCCTATAACCCGTATATCCTCTAAAGTCTTCCTCTAGCTTGTGAGTAAGTCAGCTAAATTCCTTGATAACTTACTACTTAGAGCAACTACTACTGTATTTGCCTTCCTATGATGATATAGAATGCTCGAGTTATATTCTTTTAGCAATTTTAACCACCTTCATTATCTCAAGTTTAACTCCTTTTGAGTAAAATTATACTTAAGGCTCTTGTGCTCTATATACACTTCACATGCCACCCTATATAAGCAATGCATCCAAAATTTTAAGGAAAAAATAACAACGGCTAACTCTAGGTTATGGGTTAGAAAATTCTCTTCATATAGCTTCAATTGGCAAGAAACATAGGTAATCACCTTATAGAATTGTATCAATGGACAACCAAACCCTTTTCAAGAAGTATCACAATAAATAGCATAACCATTTGAACCTATAGGGATGGTGAGCACAATGGTTAATACCAATATAAACTTTAAATCAAGAAAGGTCTTTTCACAATCATCACTCCATTCAAACTTATAATCCTTTCTCATAAGATGAGTTAATAAAGTTTCAATCTTGGAAAACCCTTCCACAAACTTCTTGTAGTAACCTACTATGCCTAGGAAGCTTCTAACCTCTACTACATTAGTAGATAAAGCCAAATTTGTGATGGCTTCTACCTTTTGCAAATCCACTTAAATATCATCCTTTTAAACCATATGACCCAAAAATAACACCCTTTACAACTAGAATTTGCACTTCTTGAACTAAGTATAAAGTTAGTGCTCTCAGAGTGGCTGTAGTACTAGTCTTAAATGTTGTTAATGATCGACCCAACTCTTAGAGTATACCAAGATATTATCAATGAACATGACAACAAACTGATCCCCAAATGGTTATAAGACTTGATTCATTAGATCCATAAAAAACCCTCGATGCATTATTCAAGCCAAATGGTTGCACTAAAAATACATAGTGGCCATAGCGAGTTCTAAAGGTAATCTTAGGCACATCCTCAAGTTCAATCTTTATCTAGTGGTAAGAAAATGGTGTATCTATTTTGGATAATACCTCAACCCCTTTCAACTATTAAATAGATCATCAATCTGTGGAAGCAGATAACAATTCTTCCCAATCATCTTGTCCATATCCTGATAGTCCACACATAAACTTATACTTCCATCCTTCTTCTTAACAAACAACATCAAGGCACCCTATGGCAACACACTGGGCCTCACTTTCCCCTTCTCCAATAATTCTTATAGCTTCAACATAAGTTCATTTGGCTTTGTTGGAGCCATCTAATAGTGGGTTTTAGATATTAGTGTAGTGTCGAGGACCAACATCAAATCAAAATCAATATCTCTATCAAGTGGTATATTGGATATAATGTATGGAAAGACATCTATAAACTCATTTACTCTCTCAATGTCCTCCAACTTTGCAATTGCATAGCTAACATCTTTTACAAAGCACAAGTACCCCATATAACATTACTCTAAAGGTTTCTTAGCTTTCAGAACATAGATAAGGAGGTATGGAAGACAGAGTTTAGAGCCCAAAACCTGAAATTCAGACTATCCCAAAATTCTAAAGAGTATAATCTTTGAGTAGCAATCAACAATGACATGATGGAGAGAAAACTAATACATGTCAAGTATGACATCAAAGTCATACATATCAAGGTAGATGAGGTCTACTAATAAATTTCTACCATCAATCTCTACAACAAAACCCTTAATCACCAACTTAGTCACAAAAGATTTACCAAATCCTGAGGGAAAAAATTGTTCAACATCTAAGGACATAGGTGAACAATCTAACTTCTGAGAAAAAGCACCAGAGATGAAAGAGTGGGTGGAACCAAGGTCAATCTGCCCTACTTAAATCATTATCTCATTTTAAAGGACCCAAGATAAACAATAATCCTTCCAAAACATTTCTTAAGTTATCATTATCATATTTTAGTCCACCAAACAAATTACAATACCAAAATTTCTTTATTATCCCATAATGACCAAAATGCCCTTAAGGATAACCAATAGCCTTTATTTTATAAAACCTTATACTTTCCACAAACATTATTTTCCAAATCCACTATGTATCATCGAACGTCATAAATATGCATATGTCCACTTATTATAGCTTATTTGGCCTATCTTTCATGCCATAACATATATTCCTCACAAATATGTCATTATCATAATAAAATCATATCCATACCTCTTACCCATTCTTACTTTCTTCCAAACACATATTCCACATAATCATAACATATCATCAACATTATACATTAAATCATATAGTAATAATATCATGGAAAATCACATAATCATACAAGCAAATAACATAAAAATCCTAAAATATCGTTGAGTATCCTTACCAACTATAACACCGGGTACTAAACACAAAAAGCCTAGACCTCCTCCTCCAATATCACTAGAATATCACCTATAAAAAATGGCATAATATACGGTTAGGTTCGAATACTATAACCAAGGGATAAATTAAGGTAATGAAGGTAAACATAAAAATAATTGTAGTCAAAGGGAAGCTTGAGTTGTGTGGATGTGTGGTGGAAGGTATGGTGGAGCTATGGTGAAAATTTGTTGGTCTTTAGATAAGGTTTGGGGTGAAAATAGGGGTGCACGACCAAAATAGGCAGTTGCAGGGGCATGCCACAAGTAGTGCAAACCTCAGGTCGAGAATTAGAATCTTGCATGGCCAAACTATGCAAAGTGGAATGGCCTTTCTTAATAACTAGCAAAACAACCTTAATTCTAACAAATGCGCACGGGCGTGCGATAGGTCATGCACAAGTCATGCAAGGGTATACAGGCAGGCTGTGTTGGGTTGCATAGGCATGTAATAAAAAATTTTAGTGTTACACGGTCATGCTTGAGGCCATATGCAGGTTGTGTATTTTATAAAAACGTAACAAACAATAGAGAAAGAGAGTAAAAAAACAACAGCAGTCAGCAGCGATGGTGAAGGAGAATAATGGGGTAACCTTGGTGATCGGTCCACCGGTTGATGGGGTGTGTTGAAGCATACAGTTATGATGATGGTGGAAATGGTGGTTTAGTAGGTAAAATAGAGCAGAGAAGAGGAAGAAAAGAAGAAGGAAGAAGAAGGCTGAGAGATCTTATGATTGTTTTGGGCACAAAATAGGTAGAAAGTAAGGCAAAACAAAAGAAGAAGGAAGGAGAGAGTAGTGTGCATATATATATATATATATATATATATATATATATATATATATATATTTGTAAAAGATGTGTGATAGGTGAAAAATGCAAAAGGAGGCATGTAAAATTTGTGCAGGGTGATGGTGTAGAGGTCACAAGGGGTGGCAGGAAGGTGATGGTTGTGTGTGTTGGGGTGAAGTTACAAGGGGTATAGGAAATAGATGGTGATAGTTGAGTGTAAGCATGTTATGTGAGAATGAAAAAGAAAGGTGGGGGAGGTGATGGTGTGTAGGTCAACATCTTAAGAAGGAGAAAAGGGTGAGGGATGATGGATGATGGTGATCATGGAAGCTTTAATGGTGTGATGAGAGATGCAAGTTGTAGTTTGCAAGTTGCAAAACTAAGATAGTCAAACTTTACGGCAAGGATGATAGGAGAAAGGAGAAGAAAAGAAATTAAAAGGAAAAGGAGACAGGGTTGGGGATTAACGTTAGATAATTTCAGATTGGCCAAAATGGGTAGGATTAGTGATAAATTTTAGTAGATTTAAGATCATGTTACAAAATATGATTTATTTAGGTCAAAGATTCAGATTCGATTAAGATGTTGAGATGTAGAAATTTGGTTAAGGCTAAAATAAAATTTTATGGAGATTAAAATTGAATTAAGGTATTAATGACATTAGATCAAGTTAAGTAAAATTTTGGGGTATTGCACAACCAACCCCATATTCTCATTCTTAACAATATTTATAACACATTAGACATCCTAATTAGGGTTAAATATCATGATATACTCAAATGACCAAATTACCCCTAGGGCACATGGTAGTAATAATTTTGCTACAAGTGTGTCTAAACATACTTAACCTAACATTTTTAAATGCACATGGCATACAACATTACTTTCTAATAGTATGCCGCTTTTTAATCACTTTTTCACACAAATGACATTTATACAGGATGCCTTCTTTTTCAATTTTTCAACATTAATAATCACATAATATTTGTAACAATTCATTTACAACATAAGATATCTAAAAATTTTAGTGGAATATAAAGATTACTTGATTTCCAACAAAAGCAAACTTTACCGGTAACCGTTTAAAACTGATTAAGCTCCGTTAATAAAAATTTTTGTACCCAAAAATAATGTCACAAATACCATATTAATATTTGATCAATGAAATGATAATTTTTATTAAAAATATTTATTAAATATAAATTTACTAATCTACCCTTATATATTAGATATTGCAAACTAATTTTAAAACCCAAAACATAACTCACACTGCATGTGTAGTGTGGGTCATGCATGTAAGGGAAGGGGAATGGCTCCGTACAAAGGGGTGGAGGTGGTTGTTGGTTTGGTCATTGGGTGCAAGAGGTAGGGTGGAGGTGAAAGTGGTTACATGGCGTGGTTCCACGTGGGTTGAAGGCGGTGGCAATGCAAACTACAGTGAGAGGAAGTGCAAAGAAGGGAAAGGAGGAGAAGAGGAAAGAGAGAAGGTGGTACTGGGATGGTTGCAAGGTGATGGTGCAGGAGTGGGTGGTGGTTATGCCTGGTGGTAGGAAGTCTAAGAGGAGACGAAGTGGTGGTGGAAACGAAGGGGGATTGGGCAACTAAATGGAGGTGGTGGAAGAAGGGTGGGGTGTCAAAGGAATGAGGTGTATGCAAGGCTGCAGGGACGTGGTTGGGGCGTATACTTGGGGTCGAGCAGGGAGGTTGAAAGGTGGAGGAGCTGGCAACTTTGAGTGGACAGTGTAGTAACGACAAAAACTATCGTCGCCTTGGAGTGGGTTGTAGAGATGGTGAATGGTGGCACAGGCAAAGGCAAGGATCAGCATGAAGTGTTATAGGGGAAGAAGAAAGGGAAGATAGGGCAACAATGGAGGGTGGGTTGGTGGTGGAGGTGACAGGTGTTGCTACAGCTGGTGGTGGTAAGGAAAAACAAGGGCGAGGTAAGAAGAAGGATAGAAAGGAAGGTTGGGGGAGAGAAGCAAAGCATGAGGGAGAAAAGAAAAAGGGAAGAAGAAAGAAGAGGAGGAGGAGGAAGAAGAAGAATAGAGGAGGAGAGGGGGAACCTTAGGCGTGCGACAAGCAGGTGGAAGTGGCAGGGAAAGGGGTAGGTAGGACAAAGGTTGTAGGGTCAATAGCCTAGGGTTGCAAGGCTAGCCAATGTAGGTAGGGGAGAGAGGGAATTACAGGGCCAGAAAGGAGAAGAAAGGGATGTGAGGAGGGAGGCGATGCAAGAGTGTTTAGTCGGGAAAGGAAAGATGGTGACATTGGTGTGCAAGGGTATAGGCACACTATGCGTAGGGGGGAAAGAAGGCTGGGTCGTGCCGCATAGGAAAGAAAAGGGAGAAATGGGAGAAGGTCGGCCTACTTGGGAGATAAAGAAGAAGAAAGAAAGAAAGGTTGGGTCGAGCTATATGGGAGAAGAAAAATGAGAAAAGAAGGAAGAAAGATGGGTCGGCATAGGAGAGGAAAAAAAAAAGAAAGGGGGACAGGCTAGCCTAAAAAAAGAAGAGAGAGAAAAAGAAAAGTGAAAAGGAAGAAAAAGGAAAAGAAGAAAATGAAAATGAAAATAGATTTAGAGTTAGGATTAAAATTAGATTAAATTTGGATTATTAGCATAATATTATATTAATTTATCCAATAATTAGGATATCAAATTAAGAAAATATTTTTTTGTAAAATAATAGGTTTAGGTTTTATTTAAATAAAAATAGTAAGATAAAATAATTATATTAATTTATTAAATAATTTATCTAAGTTTGTACGTTAAAGGTTGAAAAAAAATAATTAAATATTAAATTTTACGTATAAAAGGTTAAATGTTTTTGTTTAAGGATATAACAATTTGGGGTATTACACGCTATCTATTCTCTATCGTGCTACAATACACGAGTAACACAACGGTTGAGGCGTAGTGGTTCTACGTCTCAGCCATCATGTATCCTCTATCTCGCCGATGGTATACACGATAGGTTTTATGTATAATAATCATATATTCACCCTCTCAACGATCTAATTGGAAGTTGTTTAGAATATACATAGTAGGTTTAATTTATAATCGTTGTGTATATTTAATATGCACCGCTATGTTTTTAATTAAACAGCTGCATAAAACATAACGCCAATGATTTTCGAGTCAAATTTAAATAATTATACATTAGTTTTTACCACTATCATATATAGCATATATATATGATGATTGATTAGGCAACAATTATAAACTACTACATATACCACTTTTTTAATAACTGTATATGAATTTTTCTGTAGCAATATCAGTTCCATTTGTAAAAAAGGTTTCTACCTTCTATTTTCCAATACAACACTTTTATGATAAATGTAAATTATGTATGTATATATATATAATGCTTAAAATTTAAAATAATAATAATATGTAATTATATCCGTAATAGAATAATATTAATTGTACACTTTCAAGATAGGTCATGTATGTACCATGATTATTGATAAGATAATCACAAAATGAGTTTTACAATAATTCTATAAGTACTTTGTTGATTTAATATAATATTTGTAAACAATCTCCATTAATTAAAAGAATTTCAACTATTGTGCTATTATATATCGGTTCAGATCATGGTTTCTTTATATATATGATTCAAGCAAGAAAATTAAAAGAAAAAAAAATTATATTAGTTTCTTTATGCTTTAAAATGTGTTAGTGTATTCATCTACAGCAGTATATTATATATAAAAATTGTATTTGATTGGAATACTAATTATAATACTAGTATAGGTACTTAAATTATCAAAATTAAAGTTGAAGTTCTTAAATCATTAAAATAGAAGGTTGAGATCCTAAAATTTTCGGAACATAAAAGTTCAATAACCCTTCATTGAGCATGTAACGGAGGACTGAGAAGCAATCGATATTAGGAGAGTAGCTCACTGTCCCCAGTATATACACAACTTAGCCGAAGAGCTCTTTCATTCATATTTTAACATACCACTCCATTCAGGCCAAAGCCCAAAAAAGCCTGGCTAGGACCACATTCCACCGCCCAGCATGAAATGAACAATCGAATTATTTGATCCGACACCCAACGGCCTTAGATTTTGCATATGGTAGCAGTCATGCCCGAAAACGGCGTTTAGGTGGCTTCTTGCTTCAAAAATATTTCTCATTTTGAAATATTTTTAATATTAAAACTAATAATAAATTTATTTAATTAATTTTTTTATTAAAAAATATTAATAATTAAAATTAACTAGCATAAATAGTACTTTTGAAATTTTTTATTTTTCTTTATTAATTTTAATAAATTTAATATATATTTTTTAAAATATAATATATATATAACCTTTTTATATATTTCCTACTATTTTTATTTTTAAAATTTTTAAAAAATGACGTTTTAACATTTTTTTTTATTTTCGTTTCCGTGCAACGATGTATCATATTCATATGGTAGTAGGTAGGTATCTTTTAGGTCATATCCCAAGCCTCGGTTTAGGTGAACTTACACGGTTTTTCCTTGTTGAATTTTTTCATTTGCAGTTGAATGAATGCGTAGACCAAATTTATATCACTAGGAAATCGTACGAATAGGAATAACATTCGTCTTGACGCAGAAAGCAGTAAAAATGATACTATCATCTTTCACCTTTTAATTTCGGTACTTGATTGCCTCCAAATAATAAGCAAGCAAATTCAATAATTGAGTAGTTGGTTGTTGACTCCACTACTCTAATGCAGTGTTTGGATTGGGGTGAATAGAGGTTAATGGAGGTGAATTAATTGATTAACCCCGTTTGGGTACCTGGTTAATAATTTTACCTAGGTGAATCGAGGTTAAAGTTTTACCTCCATTCACCTCGATTAACCTTGTTTTTATTAACCTCCAATTTCGGGGGTAACCGAGGTGAAGGTGAAAAAATAAGTAAATTTTTGACTTAATAGGACCAAAATACCCCTCAATAGGTCTTATTTGTTTAATACAAGGATATAAATGTCATTTATTTTATTTTTTTAATCTTTATTTACCTTAATTTAAACGGAATTTTTAAAACATTCACCCAGGTTAGGTTAATATTATCCAAACAACATTTTAAAATATTCACCTCGATTCACCTCCGTTCTCTTCACCTAGGTTAATTTTTAATGTTTACCCTCACCTCGATTCATCTCAATCCAAACGGAGCCTGATGGTATGGAGTACCTTTAGCAAGTAAATGGAACGGGCCGGACAGCAGAAGTCAGGACGGTCAGGGGTAGGTCTCCGTGAAAGTCTGCAAGTTGATCAACTGTACCAAACCTATGCACTTGTAAGAGAAAAAAAAATGCTATCTACTCATATTTTAAATCCAAATCTAAACCTAAATTTTCTTTAAAAAATATGTATATTAGTGTACTAATTTTATTTTTTATTAATAATTAATTATTACAAACTAATAATAATACAAAATAAAAACAAATATACTATAAAAAAAGTGTAAATCTTTTTTTATTATAATATCAATAATAATGATAATTATAATAGAAATAATACTAATAATAAATTTATTTTATTTTTATGTTACAATTTTTTATAGTATATTATTATTAGTTTATTTTACTTAATTATTAATAATAATAAAAAAAGAAAATTAGTGCATTAGTACACATGTTTTTAAGAAAATTTGGGTTTTAGTTTGGGTTTGAAATATGTGTATATAGCATTACTCCTTGTAAGAGTGTTTAGCAAGCATCATGATCACAAAGTTATTTTTATAATTTTATAATTCATATTTATAGGCACATAATTATTTTTATAAGTATACAATTAAGAGGGTCTTAAATATACACTCCCTTTACTAACTTCATACCCTATAAAGCCTATTTATTTAATCTTTTGACAATTCTAACCTTTTTTGCTTCAACTCAACCTCTCCATATCTTTTTTGTTCACACCTTATTTTATCTAAATTTTTTCTCTAACTTTCTCAAACTTAATTTTATCGAAAAAAAAAATTATCTAAAATAATCGATTGAACATTATTTTACAAAAAATGAATTAGGAAAAAATATGTTAATTAGTTTTTTTTTAATGAATTTGAAGTCTATAGGTGAACCACCCGGACTAAATGGTACGGCTACGGATGAATCACCCGTTGCAAGGATTGTGTGACGGGCGATTCACCCGAATATCTGACCAATACACAGGCAAACCACTCGTCATAAGCACAAGACCAACAGGCCACTCACCCGTAGAAGGAGATATCAAACAGATGAAATGCCCCCAAAATTTTAATTTTAAAAAAATTATAGTTAAATAAGATTTTATTAGGAAAATTATTTTTACTAAAATAAAAGGAAATTTATTAGGGCAAATCAAGAAGAAATGTATAAATATTTTAATTAGGAGAAATTTTGGTATTTTAACTAATTAAAGATTTTATTATAGAAATTAATTAAATAAATTATTTTTATTTAAAATAAGAAGGAGAGAATAGTTTCAAATTCATATGAATTTTATAAATAATTTAATTTGAGAAAATTAGAGTGTTTTGATAATTAAAATAGAATTTATGGAAAATCTTTTAAAAATCCTTAAATTAGCCTAAAAAGGGATTTAAATATTATTTTATTTAAATATTATTATTTTTAAATATTCCAAATATTTTAATTAATTTAATTACCCAACCTAATTATTCTTCCCTTTTTCCTTTTTCCTTCTTCTTTTCTTTTCTTTTCTTTTTTTCTCCTTTTTCTCTTTCTTTCTTCTTCTTTTCTTTTTCCTCTCCTCCCCGACCTGGGCCAGCCCAGTGGCCCAAGCCCCCTCCCATTTCCTTCCTTTGGCGTGGGCCGTTCCTTCCCGTGGCCCATCTTTCTTTTTCTTTTCTTTCTCCGTCGACGCAGCCAAACGCTGCGTTTTGTTTATTTTCCGTCGGTCAATTCATCTTTATTTTCTTTCTTTTTCTCTTAAATCACCCGGTCAACGCAACCTTTTCTTTCTTCTTCCTCCTCCCTCGTCGCACCGCGTTTTGAGTCTTTTTCGCACCGAAACTCTGTGTTTCATTTAAATCCCTCCTCACCGTGCCGACCGGCCCGGTTTCTTCTTTTTCTTTCTTTTCTTTTCCTGGTTCGACGGGTTACCGCACCCCCTTCTTGTTCTTCCCCAACCCTTCGCACCTGCCGTCAACTTCGACCATTTCTGCCGCCCTTCTCCCTTTTTTTTCGCTGTCGATCGTGTCCGTTGACTGAGCGTTTTGTTCCTGCCTCTTCCCTCTTTTTTCGGCCACCCATTGACCCAAACCACGTCTCCCATTTCCCCTCACGATTCCCTTTCCCTTGGCCACTTGTAGACACGATTGGGAAAACGTGCGCCGGCTGCCCTCGTCGGCCGATTACCACACCTGCCTACCACTCCCCCACTTTCCATTCGACCCTAACTTCCTTTCAAGCCTATAAATACACCCCATAGTAACGTTGAGTCGAGTTTTTTGGTTGATGTTCATAAGATTCCTTCCTTAGTGCCATCGCCCCTTTAGACATCACTTTCGCCGCCTTCGGCCAACACCGCCGCCCGTTCTTGCTGCCTACGCCTTCCCTACACCACCCTCTAACTAACTAGACCACCTATACCCTTCGATTCTTCCTGAACAATCCACCTCGATCGTGCGAACTTCCCTTCGTAACCAAACCATATTCTGCCACCGCCGCCCTTCGAACCACCCTTAGCCACCTCTTCCGCCGCTCCCAAACTGTGCTACAGACCCTCCTCTATCTCCCCCTACCTTCCTTTTCCTCTTTCTCCCTCTCTTCCTCTCTTCCTCTTCTTCTTCCCTTTTCGGCCACCGCCGCCGCCGTCGTACGCTGCCACCTTTAGTTGCGCCTCCACCATCATTTCGTTCCTCTCCTTCTGGGCAATCATAATCACCCTTACGTCCACCCTCCTTCTTCTTATTTTGTTCCCAGCCTTCAACTTTTCCTCTTTTCTCCTCTTTTTCTGGTCGTCGTCACCGCCGATGCCGCCTATCCCCGCCAGCCTAAGGTTAAACCCTAGACCCTCTCAACCCTTTTCCTTATTTTTACAAACATTAAATTATTTTCTTTCATTTATTCTAATACAAATTATATTATTATTATTATTATTTCCATTTTTAATATGTATTATTATTGTTATTAATATTAATGTTTTTATTATTATTCTGTTGAGGGCTGAAGCCCTATTGTAACTTTTAATTCGATTTTATTATTATTAGTATTATTATTATTGTTATTATCTTTATTTTTAATATTAATACATTATTATTATTATTATTATTATTCCTATTTCGAATTATTATTATCCCATTATTAATATTATAACTACTTTACTATTAGTTTTGCTATTATTATTATTGTTAT
This sequence comes from Tamarix chinensis, assembly GCA_030549775.1. NCBI lineage: Eukaryota > Viridiplantae > Streptophyta > Magnoliopsida > Caryophyllales > Tamaricaceae > Tamarix > Tamarix chinensis. Next base: position 102,880,982 of record CM060174.1, on the reverse strand, counting down.
TATTATTATTATTATTATTATTATTATTACTATTATTATTATTATTATATTCAAGTGTTAGTATTATTATTTTATATAGGGCTGAAACCCTATTGTGCTTATTTTAAATTTTAGCAGTATTATTATAAATATCATGTCTTATTATTATTAGGGTTATTAGTATTTTTATTGTTATTAGTATTTATTCTTATTAGTGTTATTATTATTATATATTAAGTTATTATTATTCAATGTAGGGTGGAAACCCTACTTCTTTTTATCTTCGATCATTACCTTTACTATTATTACCATTATGGTTATTATTATTTTGTAATGTTATTATGGATTTTATCATTATTAGTATTATTATTTCATCATTATTATTATTACTAAATTTGGTTATTTATTTTAGTAACATTATTATCATTATTATTATTTTAGTAAAGGGGTCGAAGCCCTTATTTCACTTTGTTTTGAATACTTTTCTTGTTATTATTATTGTTACTATTATTATTAATCTTATTTATATTATTACTTATATTATTTTTAGTATCTTTGCTATTACTATTTTAGTACCATTATTATTATTGGGGTAAATTTTTCAACCTTATATTATCAACTTTTATAATATTTCTATTATTTCTATATCTTTAGCAAAGTTAGTAATTGGTTAATGTTATTTTATTAATATATTATTATTATTTATTTAAAAACCTAGTCTTATAATAAGTTAGTAAGTAATAGTATTTTTTTATAGGAGGGAGTCTAATTTTAGCTTTTCCCTCATAATAGGAGAAACCAGTCAAAGCACTAAGGAGGCGTAGGAGTGTTCTCCAAGACCGGTGTCGTTTTAGGTAAGGGGTGCTAAGGCTATATGTGTATTATGTGATTTTATGCTATACATGCCATGTGATATGACTTATAGTGTAATTCATGTGAATATTGTATAAGTGTTATGAATGCAGCATGATTATGGAGTTAAAGTATATTGGTGTGAATAAATTGTGGCATGAGAATTATGTGTATAATTGTGTTACTATTATTGTATGATGTGGCCTTAAGACATGCATGTTAGGGTTGTAAAATAATGATGGGGAGTGTAACAATGTGGTGTTAGGGTTTTGCATGAAATTGTATGGTTTTAGGGTTTGCATGGTATTAGGGTTTGTATGGTGGTATTAGGGTTTGCATGGTGGTATTATAGTTTGTAAGGTGGTATTAGGGTTTGCATGGTGGTATTAGGGTTTGTATAGTGGTATTATGTTTTGCATGGTGGTATTAAGGTTTGCATGGTAGTATTAGAGCTGCATGATGGAGATACGGTTTTACATGGAATTGTGGTTTACGTGGAGTTAGGGTTTGCATTGGAGCTAGGGTTCGCATGGAAGAATGGTTTACATGGAGTTAGGGTTTGCGTGAGAACTAGGGTTTGCATAGGGTTAGTCATGCATGTCTAGGCAAATGTTTGTGAATAAAATACTTAAGACACTATTCTATTAAAGTGGAAGATTATTGAGTCGAGCCTAGACCAATCTACCGGTCAGGAATAGTGGTTAGGGGTTTACCCTATATGTAACCGATCCACTGGTTATAATAGTAGTTACGACATGATTTCCTATATGTGACCAGCCTACTGGCAATAATAGTGGGGTGACTCGAGCTCAATAAACACAAACCAGAATTTCTAAGACTCTTAAAAGACATTAATTACTTACAGTGGAACACCATGCCAGCAGGAACCAGACCGATTCACCGGTCAGGAATAGTGGTTAGGGTTTTACCCTATATGTGACCGATCCACCGGTAATAATAGTAGTTAGGGCATGATGCTCTATGTGTGACCGGCCCACCGGTTATAATAGTGGGGTGTTCCTGTACTCGCATGGATTTGACAAAAGGCATGGTGTGTAACGACTTCTAATAAAAGAAAGATTAAATAATTAATTTGGACCTTTTAGGGCCTTATGTGTGGGCTTGTTGCTGACAAGATATGGATTCTCTATACACTTTTATATATCATATATGTGGTTTGAAATTATATGTTGATTATTATCCTGCATAATTTGATGTGTTTATGTGTCGGCCTTAATGCTCGGTTACCTTACTTAGCACGTAGCGTACTAATCACCCTTTTCATGGGTGCTGCTCATTCTCACGAGTAGTATACCATTCTGACTTTGTGTAGGTGGACAAGACATCAGTCGGGGCTGTGTGTTGAGCTTGTTTTGGCTCAGGGTTCGAGAGTTGTGGCCATATTTATTCTTTATGCGATGTATTTTCTTTTGTAGTTCTTTTGTATCAGATTTATCCATTTTGATTTATTACCTTGTATTGAGTATTTTAAATGAATATTTTATTGGTTGTATGTTTATTTCTCTTTTGGAAATGAATTATAATTCTGTATGCATACTATGATATTGTTTTACAATCGAGTTTAGTTTGTCTTGACTTATAATTTATCGTTAATCTTTTATTTAGCCTTAGCACTTGGTACTGAAATGGTCGAAGATAACCGGTTTGGTACTAAGTGTGGCAGTAACATCCCCAGAATTTACGAGTTTAAATTAAGTATTTTAATTACTTCCGCTTTCAAAAAAAATGTAGTAAATTTTTGGATGTTACAGACGGTCCACCTGTAGACTGCGTTTGGCAGCGGGCGATCCACCCATAGCCTGGAGTGTGTGACGGGCGGTCCAACTGTAGCCTGGCCGGTCGATTTTTTTTTCCTCAATTCTCTTTTATATATATATATATAATGCAATATTTATTTTTGTTAATTTCATACGGAAGACCTAATTGATACTGATTACACAGGTTTATATTCGATGGAATAAGTCCCTAATTAAGTATGTTAATGACATCGGAAGGGGCACACAATATGATTTTTATTATAGAACGATCAAAATCAGGAAAGATTTAGCTTTGTTGTGAGAGAGGTGGTATATACAAAACATATTTGTCAGTGAATTATGAAAGTACACTTCAGGTCAAAAAAAATATGATTGTAAATTTAGAATAAGCATAAGGGAAATTCCTTATAATGGTTGGGAATTTAAGGTTGAATGTGGCATACACAACCACAGTTTGGGTAAGTTCAAACAAAGGAATTCTTTTGGGCAACCGTTATCTCCAGAAGAACGAAAGCTGGTAAAGGAATTGATTGCGATAAATGTGAAACAGAAGGAGATCATCGACAAATTACAATGGGGGTAATGGTGATATTGCTGCAACACCTAGGACAATATACAATGCAAGACACAAGTTTAGGGTGTAGAAGTTGGTCGAGCATACAATTATGCGGCAGCTATTACATTTGATGAAAACCAACATCTATCGATATTGGTATCATAGGTATCCAAACTCTAATATAGTCAGTGATATTATATTTGTACATCCTAATTATGTTGCTCTTTTGCGTTCATTTCCATATGTCATTTTCTTGGATTGCACATACAAAACCAATAGGTACAACCTTCCTTTCTTGGGTTATTCCATTGATATTATGAGCATGCATCTTTTTGTCTGTTATCCCGTTTTGCCTTGAATCAAATATAGGTTAGGTGATGATCACACATCTCTCATAGTTTATGTGGTGATAAAATTCTCCTGTTTTATTTTTTAAATGCTTCCTCATTGTTTTCAAAACAAAATTTTCTGGTTTAAAAATTGGGTGTCTCACACAGACAATCAGGAGCCTAAATGTCATCAGTCAGGCAAAGACTGATTGACAATTAGGCGTAGTTACTAGTATGTTCACCATCATTTCATAACTTGTGTATGTGTTGTTTGATTTGAGTACTTCTTTGTCATTCATATTTACTATTTTTATCATTAGAATCACCTTATCTCCATCTACTAGTGTATCTATATTTGTGATGTTGCTTTCATAAGATAGGTTGGATTGCACTAGACACACCTTAGATGTGGTCTTAGAAATAGGTAAGGTAGACTTCCTAGTTGACTTATTCAAGATAGACCTACGGGACTTCAATATCATCATAGATATTGACATGTTGGGGAGATACCAAGTAGTGATAGGCTGTGCACAGGAGCAAGTAGTGTTGCGGGGACCTCAAGGTGCTAGGGTCTCTTATAGGAGATAAAAGTCTAGACCTATAATGAAGGACATATCTTCCCATACTTTCTTCTCTCTGTATGATCTCCAACCCTTCAACTATAGTAATGAACTATCTTAATCTGACATAAGAACCCAAATTGTTTAAAAATAATGAAAATGAAGTCAAAGCTCTAATAACAATACTATTGATGTTCTATTCAACCTAATATTATATATAGACAGAAGGTTGTAAGAAGCAAATTCAATGTTTGTCAAAAATACCATTTATATTAGTAAATACAGGGCACTTGTACTTTTTATTGCAACAATATACACATGGCTTGAATTAATGGAGTTTGTGAGAGGAGAAACTAGGAAATACAGACTTTATTTACATAAATATGGATTATATTTCCATAAATGCATGCCCCCAGTATTTCTTGCTTATAAATTTTCGTTTAATTAAAACAAGCACAAGCAGAGGAATGCTACCACCGTGATTAGTACAAACCCGGCCCCCGACCACTCTCAAAAGATAAACTCTCAGTCCCGCCTGACACCTCATACGTGTCATAGGCATCGAAAATGGTATCTCCTAACTGCATAAACTCAAAAGGGACCTCTGCTCGTGGGAATAAGCAGCACCCATGAAACGGGTGATTAGTACGCTACGTGCTGAGCAAGGTAACCATGCAACTAAGGCCATACAAAAAAGACATATAACACAAGCAGGAAACTATACGAATAAGCCATATAGGAAAAACAGATAGTACAAACCGTGATTCAGTTTGATTAAACTTAATCATTAGATCTCTAGTCAATATTCCTATTTCACACCATTCTTATTATCAATCCATGCGAGTATGAAAACCTCATTATCATAGCTAATGCACCGGAAAACACCCAGGGCATAACACACCTGGCCACTATTATTTATCGGTGGAACGGTCTCCATGGCACATGGCACCTGGCTACTATTATTTGCCGGTGGATCGGTTTGATCCCGACTCTCATGGTATTTCACTATAAGTAGATAGTATCTTTCCATGGTTTATCATCATTAGGTTTGGTTTGTTGAGCTCGAGATCCCCCATTATTATAGCCGGTGGACCAAAAAAACACAGAAGGCAAAACGCACCTGGCCACTATTATTCGCAGGTGGAACGGTCTCTAGGGCATAAAGCACCTAGCCACTATTATTCGCCGGTGGACCGGTCTGGGTCCGACTCAACAATCTTTCTCTTTAAATGGTTAATATCTTATTTTTGTCTTATTCGCTCAATAATTCTACCCTAGACATGCATGTCCTTGGGACTACCCGCTCACACAACCCGTCTACTCCTATCCTCCTTAAAGGAGCCCATCCCATATCTTGGCACCTCTAAGCCTCCTAATACATCCAGAAATCCTTTCCCCCTTCTCCTCACTTACCACGAATATCCAACTCCTAAGTGCGTGGGTCGAGGCCCACTTTCCCATATCTCTGAGTCAACCCACTATTGCCTTCAAGGGTTTTCCCTAGGAAACCCTAATTTGTCCTATATGGCCCAACCTTCCACTATCTCACACATCCTATGTTTTCCTTGCCACCAACTCATCACCTCACTCGATTCATCCACAAGCATCCCAATTTACTTCTCATTTTACACGTGTGACCATAAAACCCTAGTTGGTCACTCCAAGCCCTATCACCTCTCTTTTCTCATATGTTATCCCCCCATCACTCTCACTTACCATCCCCTCTTCCACATGACACACATTCACCCTCCATGTGACATCCTTCCACTCGTACCCCATATTCAAATCCTCTCCATTATTTCTCCCTTTCACAATCTCCTCTACTTAGGGTTTTCCTCCCAAACCCTAGCCAAGTTCCCCATGCACCCTTATACCAACCTACGTACTATTTTTCACCCATGGACTCCAATCACCCCAACAACTATTCCCTTACTTTACTTAAATCTCAAGTCAACTTTTCCCACGTAAGGATCATCCCCATCCAAAAAATATCCATCCCATACAAACTCTAGACTCCCCATGCAAGATCCATTTCACTCTCTTATTTTATTCACTCTATCCTTTTATTTGTCCACTCATAAGTCATGAGATACTTAGGTCATTCTTACTTCCCTCTAGTCAACTCATTTCCTTTACCCCTTTCATCTTTTCACCCCCACACCATATCTTTTACAACCTCATAGCATGCATGTCCTAAAGGCCACATCACATAAGCACCACAAAGCACAAGATACATTATCATTTTACATATTCCATAAAGAGAACACATACACTTACCTTAGCTCCGTGCTACGCTACAATTAAATAGTCATAATCACATAAGGTATGTAAGCATATCATCACACATAACATACAAAGCACATAATACACATTTTATGCCTTAACCACATCCTTACGTAAAACGACACCGGATTGGAGCATGCTCTTATGCCTCCTTGGGGGTCGGACTTAGTTCACCTATAAGAGGAGAAATACTAGGGTTAACTTCCCTCTTATTAACATTTTCATTAAATTCTACTCACCTCTATTATAACATAATATTAGGGATAATAATAAAAATAGTAGCTTTAGTAGTAAAAATAAAGATATTACCCTTAAAATGGTTAATCATGCTATTATTAGCCAAAATAGGTTTAGGTAGTTATATTAGTCAATGATAAGATATTATTAACAATATTAGCAATAATAATGATAATAAATTTAATAATAATAATAATAATAGTGATAATAATAATAATAATAATAATAATGATGATGATGATGATGATGATGATGATGATAACAATAATAATAATAATAATAATAATAATAATAGTGATAATGATGATGATGATGATAATGATGATGATAATGTTAGGATAATCATTATATTCGTATACTTAAGGGCTAGGAAGGTTAGGGTAAAACTTAGAGAGGGTGGCAGCTAGGTGGCGGCGGTGGCAGTGGTGGTGGAAGTGGGGGTTGGAGAAGGTGGTCTTTTAGGGCTAAAAGAGAGAGAGTGAGATGGTGATTACGGTGGTGGTGGACTCTCTAGGTTGAGAAGATTGGAGTGATTATGGTGGCGCGGCAAGGGTGGCGGCACAGGTGGTGGTGGTTGTGATGGATGAGGGTGGTAGAGAAGGAGGGAGGATGAAGGAGAGTGAGAAAGGGGGAAAGGAAGGTAGGGGAGGCTCTGCTGAGTTGATTGGGTGGCAGGGGAGGTGGTGATTGCTGTGAAGGAGGTGGCACATGGCGGCGAGAGGGGTGGCGCATGGGTGCAAAAGGGCAGGTTGAGCAGCTAACTTTATACGGCTAGGGTGGCTTGTGTAGGGGAAACCAGGGGTGGCAAGGGGTTCAGTTTGGTGGAGGGTAATGTAAGGAAGGGTTTGGGTGATGTTTTGAGCGGCGGTGTTTCGTGGCGGAGGCCAGAGAGGCGTCTGAAGTGGTGGTGGCGCAATTACGCAGGAGAAATCTAGGCAGGGTAAAGAGGCCAAATGGGATCAATATGGGGTATTTATAGGCCATTAGAGGGAGGATAAGATAAAGGGGGAAGAGGAAAAGGGGGTAGGTAAGGTAGGGCTCATCGGTCGGCACTGGTAGGCCGGAATGAGCCTGCAAATTGCAGGGCACAGGTCGATAGTGGGAGAGAAGGGAAAGAGAAAATGGCACGCATGGAAGGAGATACAGGCGGGTCGGGTTGTAAGGGGAAAGGAAAAGGATGAGGGAGAGAGAGGGGAGGTGCAAGCCAATAGGGGAAGGATGGCGGTAGAGTTGCAGGCCAACCTACAACTCAGGGACGGGGAGAAGGGAGGAGGAAGAAGAAAGGTCGGGTTGGCCGGTCTGGGGGAAAAGAAAAGAAAGAAAAAGAGGGAGAGAACCGACGAGTGAGGGAGGAAGGAAAAAAGAAGAAGGCGGGCTGGGCCACATGAGGAAGAGAAGAGAGGGAGGGGGAGTTGGGCCTGGCGTGGCCCAATCCAGGAAAAAAGGAGAGAAAAAGGAGAAAGGAGAAAGGAGAAAAAGAAGAAAGAAAAAGGAAAAAGGAAGGGAAAAAAGGGAAAAGGAAAAAATAAGTTATTTGGAGTATTTAGGATATTTTGGTATTTTTGAATATTTAAAAATAAAAAAAATTAGTAAAATAATAATTAAATTCCTTTTTATATTAATTTAAGATATTTTGGGTAATTTTTTCTAAATTCTATTTTTAACTGGACCAATACCCTAATCTTTCCCAATTAAATTCTTTATTATTTTCCCCAACTTTTGTCTTAAATACTCCCCTTATTTTAATAAAACAATATATGTAATAAATTTCCCTCATAAATCCCTATTGATCATAATTTCTTAAATTAGGGTTTTGGGGTATTTCATAAATACTAGGCACCGGTATTTTTTCTTCCTTCATTACCTTGTCTTAATTTTTCTACATATGACTTTTATTTTATGGTGTTTCATGATAGTACATCCAAATTTCCATAACTCCAAGCTTTAATCCTCATATCATGCTCCTTTTCCTTAGTTATCTACCCAAATTGTCTTGAGTGCATATTTTCCTACAAAACTACACTAATAGAGAAAAATTGAGGAAAAATATAAAATATTAATAAAAAATAGCAAAATATAGGTCAAAATACATTAAATAATACCATAAAATATGCACTTATCAATTAGATGTGAATTAGAAGAGGAATAGTCAAAGTTGGTGACTTTTATTGTCCAAAAGTACCTAAATGAATCTAAAAAGGTATAAATAATAATGGAATATTTTTGGATAATATTTTGCTCAATGATACTATAAAAATATGATCTCTAAGGTTTCATGAAATTTAAATAACCATAAAGGATTTTTTAGGGCTAAAAACATAAGGTTATGGCACATTAGAATGTTGAATATTATTATTTTTTCAAACAATTCGATTTGATATTTTGAAAAAATCCTAAGAGAGTTAGGAAAATCTAAGATTCTAAAATATCCATGAAAAAGAAAGGTTTCAAAGAATTCAGATGCCAAAAGTGGCTTAGAAGTCTCATAGAGCACAAATATGTATGAAAGGACGAGGAACCCTAAATTAAACATTTCAAGAATGCAACAAGAGTTTCAAAACTTTGAAAATATATAATAAAAAATAGGGATACTTAACCTCCACTAATGCTAATACTAAAGAATTAAAGTTTCTCAAAATAATGAGGTATTGCACTAATAGTTATAATATTCTAAGAAAATTACCTTGTCATATTTCATTACTATTGTGTTATATTAAATCACTGGTATGTTTGAGTTTTACTACTATCACCTTCATGTTTCACTATAATTATCTTCACAATTCATCTCATTCATTATTATATTTTTTCTAATAGTGGTAAAATATACAAATAATTATGGTGAAACAAGACAAATTACTTTTTCTAGAAAATATCACAAGTAACATAGGTGAAATATATTAGTGAGTAATATGGTGAAACATGAAAGCAATAGTGGTGAAGCACAATTATAACAATGATGAAATATAAGATGATAATATTTAAATATAAATAAAATCATGATAAGATAGTTTTCTTATGAAAATCACAACTGACATTAGTGAAATATAACTTCAATAGTAGTAAAATATGGAAGTATTTCACATGGTGACTTAATTGGTCCGTACATGTCTCCATGAATTCATTCAAGGAACATAAGAGGTTCTATGTTTACTTTTGCTACTAACATCTTCGTTATCAATTTGGTAATGGAAGAATTCATGCATATTAGATCACCCATAGAAAGGATCTTCAAATTATTTAGCAAGTTTCCATGTGAATGATCAATGGTTTTACATATCATTATTTCACCTAGGTGACCAAGTTTGTCATGTCATAGAATAAACATCTTTTGGTCAATTACATACTGGGTAGTGATGCTATGAGGCTCCATGTGGTGTATGAGAGTGTCATATAGCCCAAATATGCACACTAAGATTTGCTTTTCATTAGAGGCATCAAGTAAAAGTATTTGACACCATCCTTACATGTGGTTTCTATGTGATATCCATGTTTATCGAATATCCTTAAAAATAATTTTCTTTGTGACTTGATTATAAGCCATTCTCTAAGTATACTCTCATTCCTACAATGAGAAAAAAAAAAGCTCTATCAAAGTCTTCTATGACACTACTAATATTAGATATGGTGGTTGCATTTTTATATCCCATTTTTTGAGTATGAAAGAATCTACCACTCTTAAGAATATTATGACTAGTGGTGCTATCCATGAGACATAAATATCCACCATTGATCTTGAGATTTTCTCAATCCATTCTAAGAGTTTTACAAACACACACACACACACATATATATATTGAAAGTGAGAGATTTGGGCTTTAATTTTTAGTTGATTTCATTGAATGCATTACTTTTTGGCACTCTTTTTGTTCGCGAAATGTCCATCTCCTTGCCATTTATGAGAGTTATGTGTTATTTCTTTGAGGTTGTGAATTTACAAGTTATATTAGGTGTTTATGTTTAACTGGGTAGTTAGAATTTTAATGCTAAAACTGAAGAAAGAATATGCATATGGAAACTTAATTTAGATTATCTTGATTTTAATTTGGCTTTTAACACAATTAGTATATCGATATGGTGCTAGCAGACCTAGGTCTCATCAGTAATTACTTGCAAAATTGTGTGGGATGGTTCAAAATTTTGGGCAATTACCTCAATTTTGCACATACATATGCATATGCATGCATGCATACATATATATATATATATATATATATATATATATATATATATAAATATAGTGACAACCACCCTTTACGACGAGAACTAAGAACTACATTAGTTTTTAGGTATACTTATAGTAGTTTTCACCACCTACTGTAGGTAATTTTCTAATTTGAACCATAAATATCAATATTTACAACAATGTCACTATATCGTTTTCTAACACGCAAATATTGTAGTTTTCTTCACCCACCGGAGATAGTTTTCACCACCTACTATGGGTAGTGTCATGACCTAAAATATAAACATATACATTTTCAAAAATACCACCATTTTTTTTAACACTCAAATACTATAATTTTTTAAGAAACTTATAATAGTTTCTTCCACATACTAAGAGTAGTTTCCACCACCTATGGTAGGTAATTTGAAAAGCCGAATTATAAATACATAAAATTTATAAAAATGCAACCACCTTTTTTTCTAACACTCAACTACGATAGTTTCTTAAAACTACTTATAGTAGTTTTCTCTACCTACTAATAGTAGTTTTCACCACCTATTTTTTGTTTGTTTTTTCAACTCAGAATATTAGTTCTTAATTGACATTGAGAGAATTAGTTCTCATTATATGTACCGCCTATATATACATATATATGATGAATATCTAATGTGAACTAGTTTTTCCAATAATAACTAAGAACTAGCACTCTTAGCTATAAAAATTATCTACAATAATTAGTAGAAACTACTCTTAGTAGGTGAATGAAACTACTAAAAATAGCTAAGAAAAATATAGAATTTGAATAATAGGATTAAAAAAAAAGAGGTAGTGGTGCTTTTGTGAATATTGTTTATTCATGTTTCAAGTTAGGAAAATACTCATAATAGATGATAGAAACTATTCTTAGTGAGTGGAGGAAACTACTATTATTCGCTCTAAAAAATATAGTATTTGAATGATAGGAAAAAATGGTGATACTTTCATAAATATTTGTTATTTATATTTCATGTTAATAAACTGCTAATATTACTTAATAGAAACCACCTTAAGTCAGTGAAGAACGATACTCTAAGTCTTTCATAAAACTACAGTATTTGAGTTTCATAAAGAAAAAAAAAGTGGACACATTTTTGTAAATATTGCATATTTATATCTCATGTTAGAAAATAACTGATAGTAGGTGGTGGAAATTACTATTAATATGTAGAGGAAACTGTGGTAAATAACTCAGAATACTAAGGTAGTTCTTAATTCTCACCATAAATAGTTGTTTTTATTAGATATGTCCTTAATATGTGTGTGCGTGTGTATTTTTAAAAAACTCCCTTATGCAAAGGAAAATACTAAACATAGACCTCTTGATTATTGTTAAGAAACTAAAAGTAAAATCATTTGTTATTTAATAGTATCAACTAACTTATATATATATATATAGTGAGGATTACACCATAACTATTCATACTTTGCTCCCTAGTACAAATACTAACTAATTATGTATTTCACATGTATTTCCATCCAACTTATATATTTTGGGGAATCATTTAGGTTTCTTTTGGGTCTAGGAAAGTTACAAGGAAAGGAAATAAAATTTGATAGAAAATCTTTTTCAGTTGTTTGGTAATGGGAGAATGGAAAGGAAAAAATACCAAGTGAAAAGGTGAAGAAAGTTGTACTATAATACTTTTCACACCTATGCCCAAGGAAAAATGGGAATAACACCAAGAAAATAAGTTAAAGCGCCACTAATCAATACATAAAAAGAAAATTCATTTATATCCTTTCTAATCTCCATCATTATGTAAATTGAATTCGAAGGGTAGAATAGTGATGACAACGAAGTAGTGGTCCTTGGTCTCAAGCATAATAACTGATGATCGTTACAATACTAATAGACCACTTATTAGTTTTTTTCTTCTTCTTCTTATTTTATTTTTTCTTCATTAATTTCTATTTTGTTTCCCTAGATAGTAGCTACCCTTCTCTCTGCTCTATACTTAACTTTAATTTAGTTTTTGCTTAAATTTTCCCATTATTCATTTTTATTTCATCTTTTTGTTCTTATATGTATATTTTGTGATGGATAAATATTTAACCACTTCTTTTTTTTCATTCTTTTTATTTATTTATTCCATCTTCATTATTTATTTATACCATTTTCTAGTTACTCCTCTTGCTATTTATAGCCATATTAACTTTAATTTAGCTTAAGATTTTTTTATTATTTATTTATTTTATCTTTGTTCCTATTTATTATGTGATGGAAAAATAATCACCCACTGAAAGATAACTACAAATATAATATTGGTGGAACTATAACATTTTTACTATATATATTGGCGTATAGATCCTTATATAAATCTTGATAATTTTGAGCGTAGTTAGAGCGTTTTTTGATTTTTAATATGAGGGTAGATTTTTTTCCGTTGCATGTGGAGTTTAAAAGTAAAGTTTCAATGTTATAAAAAATTTATTTATTTTCAAAGCTTGGTGATCAACACATTAGAGAAATATCATATTAATGTGTAGTATATATATGATATATATTATTGTGACATTGTGCACCATAGAAAGTATTATATTTCTCTGAAGTGTGTTGGTAGAATTCTTGATATGTATTATTGTATATATTGTTTTTCATATCACTTTTCATTTACTTTGTATAGATCGATATCGTAAAATATATTTTTAGCACAAAGTGTATTTTTATAAATAATTAATTAATTATAACTAAAAATAAATATAATTTTCTTAGTATTATTTTATACTAAATCAAATACAAGAAATTATTATTTTTAAATATTTTATATAATTTTTTTCAACAACCAAATGAAGAAAAAGTTCTTCATTTCCATTTTCTTTCCTTCTTATTTTTCTTTTCTTAAAATTTTCTTTAAACCAAACAAAGCTTTAATGTTTGTCCGCAACCTTAACTTTCCAATTGGTTTCGAGAAAATATTCTTGAAAAGGAAAAGATTTAGGAAGAAAACTCTTTCCTAGCATTTATTTGTTAGGCTTTGTTTGGTTCATAAAAAATAATAAAGGAAAAAACGGTTATGTGGAAACCAAATTTTCAGTGTTTAGATCTAAGGAAAACTATAGAAAAAGAAAATAAGAAGAAAAAAATTAGAAAAAGTTGTACAACACCATTTTCCTCATCAAAACCTACGAAAAATAAGTAACCATCAAGGAAAATGTTTTGGAAGCTTGACCGATAGTTTACAACTTCAGCTTACTATCCTCCTCAACTCCTCCTTCAACACCATTCCTTCAGCTCATCCGTTATTACCAAAGGTTTGTTGCTGCTAGAGAGACTTCGATGGTGGTCGACGACAATGAAGTAAGATGGAGATGGAGCTATCAGGGTCGGGGTCGAGCTTGCTCTCCTATTCACTATCCCATCACTACTACTATTGTAACTCGCGACGTAGCTCATCTTTGATGGTCGCTCGACATGGCTTGACAGTTGTTGGTTAATGTCAAGGCTATAGTAGTAGTGTTGTGGTGGTGGTTCGAAGGGGCAGTATGGGTCGATGGCCGAAAGGAAGGAAGGTCTAGGAATGATTTGTAGAAAAAGAAATGGGAAAGGAAGAGAGAGAAGAGAAAAGGAAAAAAAAGGGAGTTGGTTGGAGGGTACTTTTTTTACTAGCACACATATTTATAAGAGAATATAATATATATGGAAGCATTAATGAATGATTTGATCGAAAATTCATTTAAGGAAAATCATTTTACAATTGATGATATAAAAATCAATATAAAATTGTGAAACCCCCAAAATTCATTGCTGAAAAACTTTATTTTATTAAAATAATTAGTGGAAGTTAAATAAAAAAACTGTGAATTCAGGGGATATTACCGCCACACTTAATACCAGACCAGTTCACTCCTACCATTCCAGTACCAAGTGCTAAGGCTGAAAGAGTAAAACTCAAACCATATTTAAATCAGATTAGCTTAATAAAAAATTTACAAGAATAGAATCCACCAATGGTGGTTATAAGAACAAGGATCACATTTAAACTAGGGGTTAAAAGAGAAAGAGTAAAACCCTAGGACTTTCCGGATAATTCCTTACGCTCTTTCCGGCTGCCCATTTGAATAGCATCTGAAATTGACCTACAAGGAACACTATCCATTGAATAGGTAGGGGCCCCACGAATGGAACCCTTCAATACTATGGTACTAAGTAATCCTTTGAAACACACTAAAAAGTAGGCCAGCAATGCCACACATAATACAAAATTATATACACATAAAATGAGGCATGCATACATAATATTCACATACTTAACAAGTCCATCAAATATTAATAAGTCATAACGTACAATTAATACTTCTAGGCCTTAAGCCATTAGTCCGTCATTATTCAATCATCTCTCGGATTATATATCCATGTGAATGCGGGAACTCCACTATTATAGCCAGTGGACCGAAAACATACAGGGCAAAACGCTCCTGACCACTATTATTGCCGGTGGACTAATCTCTAAGGTAGAACTCTCCCGGCCACTATTGTTCTCCGGTGGACTAATCTAGCCCTGATTCACATGGTGTTCCATTATAAGTGATTAAAATTTTCCATGATTTATTCAAATCCAAATTAGATTTATTGAGCTTGGGATCGCCAGTGGACCGGTCGCATCGGTACATACAGGCTACTCAGTACCCTTTAACTATCAACCCAGGGACGCAAAGGTATGCTGGTTGTACTGGTACATACAACTACTCAGTACCCTACCGACAAGGACACCTAATCCATAAGTATGCATACCCCCTAAGTAGGTCCATAGAGCTAGATATAGTAAGATGTAGGACCTTGCTAGGGTACAAAGGCACACCAACAATTACTAGAATAACCATGGGCTAAACCACATCTTTAGGGTAGCAACCCTTAAAGAGCCACCATTTCCGATCTCGAGGTCTTTCACTTTAATTATTAGTGTCTTAATTAAGGTGATCATGAAAAGCACAACAATTAGATATTTATTCACTTTCAATCGTTCTGATATCATTAGGTATTCCTTATTCTTATGGTTATCCAATATAACTTAGAGGAATCATTAAGGCCATCATAATCTCATCCAATTCAGATTTAAGATTCGTTCTCATGATACTTACTAATTGTCTAATACCCTTATCTTGCTATTCAATGTTACTTAAGTCTTATTACGAAACTCCGTTATAACAATGACATATTCAATACGAGTTACTGATTTATCCCTTGCTGGTAGAATTATTAAGTCATCCCTTCTTTACGTGCCATTTTACCAAATTGCCCTCTATGTTGTATAATTACCAATTTACCCTTTACTCGGTTTAGGTTACCAAGTTATCTTCTACACGAATTAGATCACCAATCACCCTTTATAATTGTTACACCTGTCATATTTTCCTTTTGGTTGGTTAGATTACCAAATTGCCCTTCTCCTTTGTTATAATTACCAAATTACCCTTCTTCATTATCATAATTACCAGATTACCTATCTCCATTATCATAATTACCAAATTACCCTTCTCCATTACCATAATTACCAAATTTTCCTTCTCAATTATCATAATTACCGAATTGCCCTTCTCTATTATCATAATTACCAAATTACCCTTCTCCATTATCATAATTACCAAACTACCCTTTAGTTGGTTAATTTACCAAATTGCCCTTCTCTATTATCATAATTATCAAATTACACTTCTTCATTATCATAATTACCCTTCACTATTATCATAATTACCAAACTACCCTTTAGTTGGTTAAATTACCAAATTGCCCTTCTCCATTATCCTAATTACCAAATTATCCCTTAGTTGGTTAAATTACCATTTTACCCTTCTCCATTATGATAATTACCAAATTACCCTTTAGATGGTTAAATTACCACATTGCCCTTCTCCATTACCATAATTACCAAATTCCCCTTCCCCATTATCATAATTACCAAATTACTCTTTGGATGGTTAAATTACCATTTTACCCTTTTACTTACAAAATTACCATCTTACCCTTTACCTCTAAAATTAACATAATACCCTTTTACTCATAAAATTACCATTTTGCCCCTTACTTCCAAAATTACCATAATATCCTTTTACTTACAAAATTACCATTTTGTCCCTTAATTCCAAAAGTACCATAATACCCTTTTACTTACAAAATTACCATTTTGCCCCCTTACTTCCAAAAGTGCCATAATACCCTTTTACTTGCAAATTACCACTTTACCCTTTTCCTCCAAAATTACCATAATACCCAAACTAAATGGTAATTTGGTAATTATGATAATGGAGAAGGGCAATTCGATAATTATGATAATAGCAAAGGGCAATTAGGTAATTATGATAATGGAGAAGGGCAATTTGGTAATTATGGTAATGGAGAAGGGTAATTTGGTAATCATAATAATAAAGAAGGGCAATTTGGTAATCTAACCAACCAAATGGAAAATATGACAAGTGTAACAATTATAAAGGGTGAATGGTGATCTAATTCGTGTAGAAGATAACTTGGTAACCTAAACCGAGTAAAGGGTAAATTGGTAATTATACAACATAGAGGGAAATTTGGTAAAATGGCACGTAAAGAAGGGATGACTTAATAATTCTACTAGTAAGGGATAAATCAGTAACTTGTGTCGAATATGTCATTATTATAACGGAGTTTCGTAATAAGACTCAAGTAACACTGAATAGAAAGATAAGGGTATTTGACAATTAGTAAGTATCATGAGAATAGATCCTAAATCGGTATCGGATGAGATTATGATAGCATTAATGATTCCTCTAAGTTATCTTAGATAATCGTATGAATAAGGAATACCTAATGATATCAGAACGAATGAAAGTGAATAAGTATCTAATTGTTGTGCTTTTCATGATCACCTTAATTAAGACACTAATAATTAAAGTGAAAGACCTCAAGATCGGGAATGGTGGCTCTTTAGGGGTCGCTACCCTAAAGATACGGTTTAACCCACGGTTATTCAGGTAATTGCTTGTGTGCCTTTGTGCCCCATCCAGGCCCTACTCTATCTAACTCAATTGACCTACTTAGGTGGTATACATACTTATGGATTAGGTTTCCTTGTTGGTAGGGTACTGATTAACTGTATGCACCAGTACGACCAGGGTACCTTTGTGTCCCTGGGTTGATAGTTAAAGGGTACCGAGTAGTTTATATACACCAGTGTGACCAGCCCACCGGCGATCCCAAGCTCAATAAATCCAATTTAGATGTGAATAAATCGTGGAAAATACTAATCACTTATAGTGGAACACCATGTGAGTCAAGGCCAGACCGGTCTATCGGTGAGTAATGGTGGCCAGGAAAGTTCTGCCTTGGAGATTGGTCAACCGGCAATAATAGTGGTCAGGAGCGTTCTGTCTTGTATGTTCCCAGTCCACCAGCTATAATAGTGGGGTTCCCACACTCACATGGATATATAATTTGAGAGATGATTGAATAATGGCGGACTAATGGCTTAAGGCCCAGAAGCATTGATTGTACGGTATGACCTATTAATATTTGATCGACTTGTTAAGTGTGTGAATGTTATGTATACATGCCTCATTTTATCTGTATATGTTTTTGTATCATGTGTGATATTACGGGCCTACTTTTCAGTGTGTTTTAAATGATTACTCAATACCATAGTACTAAAAGGGTTCCATTCGTGGGGCTCCTGCCTATTTAATGGGTTGTGTCCCTTGTAGGTCCATTTCAAGTGTTATTCAAGTGGGCAGTGGGAAAGAGCGTCATGAATTATCTGGAATATTAGGGTTTCACCCCCCTCTCTTTTAACCTTAATTTAAATGTAATCCATATCCTTGTAACCACCATTGGTGGATCCCATTATTGTAAAATGTCTATCTACGCTACTCTGATTTAAATATGTTTTCAGTTCTAGAAATTTGTATTTTACTCTTTTAGCCTTAACACTTGGTACTGGAACGGTAGGATTGAATCGGTCTGGTACTAAGTGTGGCGGTAATATCTCCAGAATTCACAGTTTTGTTATTTCACTTCCGTTAATTTTTTTAATAAAACAAAAAATTTTCAATAATGAATTTTGGGGGTGTTACAAAAATTAATTTAAAAGATTTCAAAAAACAATTCTAGAAAAAAATACCCACAATCAAGAGAGTTCATATTATTTATGGAAATAAATAATACTAGCTCAAAAAAAATATTTAAAACTGCTTGAAAAAAAACTTAAATAAGATACTAAGAAGTTGGAATTAATTTAAATAATTTGAAAAAAAAATATTCATAAAAAAAGGAAAAATACAAGAAAATTAATTTTTGAAAGAAGATCATAAATAAGTCATGACAATATTTAATTTAGAATTTTTCAAAGATCTTACTGACCTTATAAAAATAAATAAATTCAACAGTGGAAATATTTGATATGGATAAAAAACATTAAAATAATTTTACTATTTTAAGTGAATTTTATAATTTTAAAAAATTATTTTGTTAATGAAATATAACTCTAAAATTGTTTTTAATCATACGATGAATTTATAATCGAAAATTAATTTAAAATATAAAAAATAAAACATGTGATAATCCATAAACAAATATTTTTATATGGAAATGAAATTTTATGAATATAAAAAAAATATGGTTGTGAAAAAATTTATCCAGAATAATTCGCAACAAAATGATTACCTAGATTCTAATATGAATTTTAAAATTTTTGATAAAACCATAAAATGAATCAAAATCAAAATAATTAAATATTTTCATCAAATTACATTAATAAAATTATTAAGTTTAAGAAAATTAAATTTATAAATACTAGGTATTACACATTTTGATAAGTATGTGATTGATTTTGGATCCCAAATAATTGTTGTTTTAGCTTTATTTTCTAAATTTTTTGAGAGTATGCAGCTATGATGGCTAACATCAAGTAAATTTTTTTTATCAAATTTATTTATGGTTGTATGATACACATATTTCATTGTGTAATAAGGAATTTTTGCCCTTTTTATTATTTGATGATAACAAGTTCCCATATGAATGAATTTTAGCAAGTATTGTTTTTTGCTCTACCATTTATTAGTAAGTGTTGGAAGGTCTGAAACAAACAGGTGCATAAAAAATAAAATGACATGTTATTGATATTTTATAGAACTAATGAGTGCATAGTAATCATGGAGTTATTCTTTTTTGTTTTCATTATGTGTGTTGTGTCATGTTTGAAATGGAAAAGAATAAGGAATATTTTGTATGTTTTAAAAAAACTAGAAATAATTCTAAGTTTTGAATAAGGAATATTTTGTATGTTTTAAGTAATATTTAAGAATTTGCCTATAAAAAATTAGCATTAGTATTGAATTTATGGAGTTTTAATAATTTTTTGAATACATAAGGGTATTCAAACTATTATTATTATTATTATTATTATTATTATTATTATTATTATTATTATTATTATTATTGTAAAGTTTGATTATAATTTTATTTCTAGGAAATAAAAAAAATATTTTCCAAGGATGTTTTTCTACAAAACATTCCTAACAACTAAACATAGAAAATAAAGTTGATTTCTTTTATTTTCTTTCCTTCATTTTTCTTTCCCTTTCATTTTTCTTTTCATTTTCCTTTTAATGCTATTTTCCACAAACAAAACAAAAGCCTTAGGAAAGCAAGAAGGAAAGAAAATAATAAGGCTTCATTTGGTTTGTGGAAAGTACAGAGGAAAGAAAATAGAAGGATTCAAATGTATTTCTATTGTTTAGTTGTTAGAAAAAGTTTTTTGAAAATTAAATTATTAGAAAGTATTTTTTATGTTTGGTTTTCTAGAAAGAAAATTTTAAGGAAATTTATTACTATTATTATTATTATTTGGATATCCATATATACTTAATAAAAATAAAATATTATATTAGTACATGAAAAATTCTATGAAGTTTCTGGAGAATTGAGAAAACTCGATAAACTTAATACTAATTTCATTTTTTTTTAAACTAAAATATTACATAAAATATAATAATATCTAAAAAATTATAAAATTATAAAAATATTTAATGTTATTTTCCATTTCAAATATAACACAACAAACATAGAAAAAAATAATAAGTTTATGGTTATTAATGCACTCATTAGTTTCATAAAATATTAATAACTTATTATTCCATCTTTCGTGTACTTGTTTAATATAGACCCTCATCACCATTAGAGGTGGCAAACGGGTCGGGCGGGTCGGGTTCGGGTCGGGTCATAGCGGGTCGGGTCATTAACGGGTCGGGTCATAGCGGGTCATTTGACTATTGCGGGTCGGGTGCGGGTCGGGTCGGGTCACTAACGGGTCGGGTCATTTCGGGTCAATCAATTTGGCGGGTCGGGTGCGGGTCGGGTCGGGTCATTAACGGGTCGGGTCATTTCGGGTCAATTTGTCGGGTCGGGTGCGGGTCGGGTCGGGTCATTAACGGGTCGGATCATTTCGGGTCAATTTGTCGGGTCGGGTCGGTTGCGGGTCGGGTCATTTCGGTTGCGGGTCATTTCGGGTCAATTGTCGGGTCGGGTCATTTCGGTTCCGGCCTCCAGGTCATTTCGGGTTAATTTGTCGAGTCGGATTAGGTCCGACTATTCGAGTTAAGAAAACTCGGATTCGGATAATTTTGGGTTAACTTGATTGGTGGTAGGGTGACTAGGGTCATGTTGGTTTCGGGTCATTTTCTAGTTCACGTGAGTAGGTGGCTTCGGCCGGTTCAGGTCATTTCATATTTTCATGTAATAATATAATATGACAGGTTAGTTATGTTCGAGTTGTTTCGAGTTAAATTGATGGGTGGGGTCATTTGACTCATTTCATACAATTTGACGGGTTGAATTCAATTAGTTACGGGTTAACTTAATGGGTCGAGTTTTGACGGGTTTACTCATATTCGAGCCTAAGTAATAATCATTTCATAAATCATAAATATTAGAGACAGACAATCATAAGATTAATATTGCAGATAAAAGAATTAAAAATATTAAATGCGCTTTATTTTCACAAATAAATAGTAAAGATATTTATAAATTTTAATAATAAAAAATGTTGCGCTTTGAATCAAACAAAGATATTTATCATTGATTATAATTTATTTGATAACTTAAAATATTTAATTACTTAAAAAAGATAATTTTATAAAATAAAGATGATCAAAACAAGATTATACAATGTATAATTAATTATCATTTATTACATTGTATATATTAGATACAATAATAAGATTACTAGTAAAGATAAATGAAATAAGAATATTATATGTGTTTTATTTTTACAAAGGTAAATAATAAAAATATTTATAAGTTTTAATAGTATTATATTCGATTGCTTAAAATATTTATAAATTTTAAAAGTAAAAATATTAGATATCTATAATATATTATATTTACTTAATTAGTTAAAATATTTGATTACTTAAAAAAAGATAATTTTATAAAATAAAGATGAGCATAACAAGAATAAACAATGTATAATTATCATTTACTACATTGTAAATATTAGATACAATCATAAGATTATTAGTAAAGATAAATGAAAAAAGAGTATTATATGTGTTTTATTTTTACAAAGGTAAATAATAAAGATATTTATAAGTTTTAATAGTATTATATTTGATTGCTTTAAACATTTATAAATTTTACATGTAAAAGTATTCGATGTTTATCATATATTATATTTAATTGATTACTTAAAAAAAGATAATTTTATAAAATAAAGGTGAGTATAACAAGAATATATAATGTATAATTATCATTTATAACATTGTAAATATTAGATACAATACAATTATAAGATTACTAGTAAAGATAAATGAAATAAGAATATTATATGTGTTTTATTTTTACAAAGGTAAATAATAAAGATATTCATAAGTTTAATAGTATTATATTTGATTTCTTTAAACATTTATAAATTTTAAAAGTAAAAATATTAGATGTTTATATTATATTATATTTAATTAATTAGTTAAAATATTTGATTACTTAAAAAAAAGATAACTTTATAAAATAAAGGTGAGCATAACAAGAATAAACAATGTATAATTATCATTTATTACATTGTATATATTAGATACAATAAAATCATAAGATTATTAGTAAAGACTAAAGATAAATGAAATAAGAGTATTATATGTGTTTTATTTATACAAAGGTAAATAATAAAGATATTTATAAGTTTTAATAGTATTATATTTGATTGCTTTAAACATTTATAAATTTTACATGTAAAAATATTAGATGTTTATTGTATATTATATTTAATTGATTACTTAAAAAAAGATAATTTTATAAAATAAAGGTGAGCATAACAAAAATAAACAATGTATAATTATCATTTATTACATTGTATATACTAGATACAATACAATCATAAGATCACTAGTAAAGATAGATAAAATAAGAATATTATATGTGTTTTATTTTTACAAAGGTAAATAATAAAGATATTTATAAGTTTTGATAGTATTATACTTGATTGCTTTAAACATTTATAAATTTTACATGTAAAAATATTAGATGTTTATTGTATATTATATTTAATTGATTACTTAAAATATTTGATTACTTAAAAAAAGATAATTTTATAAAATAAAGGTGAGCATAACAAGAATATACAATGTATAATTATCATTTATTACATTATATATAGTAGATACAATACAATCATAAGATCACTAGTAAAGATAAATGATATAAGAGTATTATATGTGTTTTATTTTTACAAAGGTAAATAATAAAGATATTTATAATTTTTGATAGTATTATATTTGATTGCTTTAAACATTTATAAATTTTACATGTAAAAATATTAGATGTTTATTGTATATTATATTTAATTGATTACATAAAATATTTGATTACTTAAAAAAAGATAATTTTATAAAATAAAGGTGAGCATAACAAGAATATACAATGTATAATTATCATTTATTACATTGTATATACTAGATACAATACAAATATACAATCATAAGATCACTAGTAAAGATAGATAAAATAAGAATATTATATGTGTTTTATTTTTACAAAGGTAAATAATAAAGATATTTATAAGTTTTGATAGTATTATACTTGATTGCTTTAAACATTTATAAATTTTAAAAGTAAAAATATTAGATGTTTATCGTATATTATATTTAATTGATTACTTAAAAAAAGATAATTCTATAAAATAAAGGTGAGCATAACAAGAATATAAAATGTATAATTATCATTTATTACATTATATATAGTAGATACAATACAATCATAAGATCACTAGTAAAGATAAATGAAATAAGAGTATTATATGTGTTTTATTTTTACAAAGGTAAATAATAAAGATATGTATAAGTTTTAATTATATTATATTTGATTTCTTTAAACATTTATAAACTTTAAAAGTAAAAATATTAGATGTTTATCGTATATTATATTTAATTGATTACTTAAAATATTTGATTACTTAAAAAAAGATAATTTTATAAAATAAAGGTGAGCATAACAAGAATATACAATGTATAATTATCATTTATTACATTATATATAGTAGATACAATACAATCATAAGATCACTAGTAAAGATAAATGAAATAAGAGTATTATATATGTTTTATTTTTACAAAGGTAAATAATAAAGATATGTATAAGTTTTAATTATATTATATTTGATTTCTTTAAACATTTATAAACTTTAAAAGTAAAAATATTAGATGTTTATCATATATTATATTTAATTGATTACTTAAAATATTTGATTACTTAAAAAAAGATAATTTTATAAAATAAAGGTGAGCATAACAAGAATATACAATGTATAATTATCATTTATTACATTGTATATACTAGATACAATACAATCATAAGATCACTAGTAAAGATAAATGAAATAAGAATATTATATGTGTTTTATTTTTACAAAGGTAAATAATAAAGATATTTATAAGTTTTGATAGTATTATACTTGATTGCTTTAAACATTTATAAATTTTACATGTAAAAATATTAGATGTTTATTGTATATTATATTTAATTGATTACTTAAAAAAAGATAATTTTATAAAATAAAGGTGAGCATAACAAGAATATACAATGTATAATTATCATTTATTACATTATATATAGTAGATACAATACAATCATAAGATCACTTGTAAAGATAAATGAAATAAGAGTATTATATATGTTTTATTTTTACAAAGGTAAATAATAAAGATATGTATAAGTTTTAATTATATTATATTTGATTTCTTTAAACATTTATAAACTTTAAAAGTAAAAATATTAGATGTTTATCATATATTATATTTAATTGATTACTTAAAATATTTGATTACTTAAAAAAAGATAATTTTATAAAATAAAGGTGAGCATAACAAGAATATACAATGTATAATTATCATTTATTACATTGTATATACTAGATACAATACAATCATAAGATCACTAGTAAAGATAAATGAAATAACAATATTATATGTGTTTTATTTTTACAAAGGTAAATAATAAAGATATTTATAAGTTTTGATAGTATTATACTTGATTGCTTTAAACATTTATAAATTTTACATGTAAAAATATTAGATGTTTATTGTATATTATATTTAATTGATTACTTAAAAAAAGATAATTTTATAAAATAAAGGTGAGCATAACAAGAATATACAATGTATAATTATCATTTATTACATTATATATAGTAGATACAATACAATCATAAGATCACTAGTAAAGATAAATTAAATAAGAGTATTATATGTGTTTTATTTTTACAAAGGTAAATAATAAAGATATGTATAAGTTTTAATTATATTATATTTGATTTCTGTAAACATTTATAAACTTTTAAAGTAAAAATATTAGATGTTTATCGTATATTATATTTAATTGATTACTTAAAATATTTGATTACTTAAAAAAAGATAATTTTATAAAATACAGGTGAGCATAACAAGAATATACAATGTATAATTATCATTTATTACATTGTATATACTAGATACAATACAATCATAAGATCACTATTAAAGATAAATGAAATAAGAATATTATATGTGTTTTATTTTTACAAAGGTAAATAATTAAGATATTTATAAGTTTTGATAGTATTATATTTGATTGCATTAAGCATTTATAAATTTTACATGTAAAAATATTAGATGTTTATTGTATATTATATTTAATTGATTACTTGCAAAAGTATTATTTTTTTATCCAATAATTTTTATATCATTTATTCTATCTTTTTTTTTCATATTCATTTCTCTATATAATTTATCTTATTAATTTCTCTAGTTGTATTTATTTTATTAACATTATTATATTTATATTTTTATTATTTTTATTAATTATTATTATTATAGTAAAAAAAATATAATAAGTTATTTTAAACATAATTTAAATTAAATAATAATTTTATATATTTTCATTAATTATTAATTATTATATATATATTCATATAAATTAAAAATTAAATAATATAAAATATTAATATTAATATTATAATTAAAAAAATAATTAGATATTATAAATTTAAAATTGATGAACGTAGAATACTAAATTATATTTAAAGTAAATTAATAATATTAAAAGAAAAAATATAACTAAAACTTTAAATTTAGGGTTGTAACGTGAGATACTCTTAATACGAGGTATAGTTATTATTTGTTGGATTTTGTAGGTGATAAGTGATAAATTGATAACTAATAAATGATACTATTATACTCTTCTATTAAGAGTTTCTTCAAATAGATGGATTAGTAGATGTAATGAACACGTTTTGAAAATCATTTTATAGGATTATAACTGGATGTTTGTCTTTTTTATTTTGGTTTTTTTATTAATAATATATCTTATTAGGATATCATTAGTAAATAAGAATGGCTAGGGTAAAATTATGAAAAATAAGTACAATTTATAAAATACTATATTTTTTAAAAGCTTTAAATGAATAATAAAATATATGTAATTTATTATTATTATTATTATTATTATTATTATTATTATTATTATTATTATTATTATTATTATTATTATAATATATTTTGATGTCTGATCAGGTTAATATTGAGTCAGATCGGGTGATTGTCGGGTCGGGTCAACGTTGGGTCGGGTCAAAGCGGGTCGGGTCAATAACGGGTCGGGTCACTATCGGGTCGGGTCAATTACGGGTCGGGTCAATGACGGGTCGGGTCGCTATCGGGTCGGGTCAATAACGGGTCGTGGGTTGGGATCGGGTCGGGTCAGGTTCGGGTCGGGTTGATTATTATCGGGTCAGTGCCGGGTCGGGTCGGGTCTGGGTCGGGTCGGGTTGCTAAATTTTGCGGGTCGTAACGGGTCGGGTTTCGCTCGGGTCGGGTCGGGTTGGGCGGGTCGGGTCAACTTTTGCCGGCTCTAATCACCATATCCACTACCACCTCCACCTCTATATCCATATCCGTCCCTTCCACCAACACGCCATTTAAAATTTAATAAATTACAATAAAATTGATTCGTTTCTCAATAATAACCACAGGAAATATTACATTGCTATTATTAGTAATAATTAACAAGAATGTATTACAATAAAATATATCAAGAAACAAACTTTGCAAAATTATATATATATATATATATATGCTTCATAGTGTACAAACCCAAAGGTAGAGAAACAAAACTAAAATGAGAGGCCTCCGAGCCTCTTGCAAGACCAAAACTCTCCAACTGCATACATAATTATGTTAACCATCTAACTCTTTAAAGCGCATATTGGTTATTTTCAAAAAAAAAAAAGCCTCCAAAACCACCACCATAAAAAGAAAAATACAACATAACAAGGTACATTTAAGAAATTCTTGGATAAATAAATTATGATCAAGATTCAAAATACAACATGATACATATTAAATAATTGCATTAAAAGTGAATTGCGTGGAACATAAGCCCAACTAGTAAGATAAAAGCATGACAAGATCATAATCAATTTGTTTCTCTTAAATACAATGAATGAACATAGAATTTAAAATCCTAAACTTGATTAACATAAAACTATATACATTATCACTCAAGAATCTAGCCAAATGAATGTCAAGTTGCTATGGTTTTAGTTGATGAATTAACTAAAAATCTACTATGATATTAGCTAACAAAAAGAAAAAGTCAAGCAAGCATAACTAAGAAGAACATTAGCATATGAAAGATAGTAAGCTAGAGCTCTTATAAAGGATGGTAGATAGGGTGGTACCATTTTATTATAAACACTAGACAAAAAAAAATTAATTATATAATAACCAACTTAATATTATAAAACCGATCCAATATTCAAATCAATCCATTCCAAAAAATTATAGAATTGATCCACTATTTTTCATGGATCAAATAATCAATTCAGTTAATAAAAAGTCAAAAAAATACTAATAATATAATCTAACAAATACAAATAATATCCAATCTAATAAATTATATACATATATGCATATATATATATTTATAAATTATGTTTTTCATAATATTTTTATCATATATATATATGTATATATGTATTTATGTATATCACAATTCACTATTAGACTACACATTTATTTATTGTTGGAATATTTTATATCTCCTAATGATTGTTTTGGTCTTACATTTAGTAAGATAACATATAATTTAAAGCCAACATTAAATCATTATAAAATTTTATTATAATTTTAATTTATTACTTGAATCATATTGGTTCAAATTGGATTAGTTTAGTATTCATCAATTGCATTATTTTTATCTGATAATCTTATGTTTTGATCTAATAGAATATTCTTTATATTTGATGGACTATTTTTAATCCAATCCGAAGTTTTAAATATCCAACACTTTTTTACCTGATATCCAAAACACTAAACATCTAATCTATGGGCACCCTTATTAGTATTGCTACTAATTGAATAATCTATATGTTTAATAAAAAATAAAATTAAAATTAAAATATTATATCAAGGTATGAAGAGTTCTATGAAGTTTCTATAAAAACATTAAACTCCATAAACTCAATACATACTCCAATTTTTTTTAGAAAAGTTATAAAATACTACATAAAATTGCAATATTTTATAAAATTATACAAAATATATCATATTCTTTTCTATTTTAAACATGACATACAAAATATTTAAAAAAAACATTGTTGGTTAATTATCATTTTTACATTGCTATTATAGATAGAAAATATCTGTGTCTTTGATACATATTTTAATATTGACATCATTCAATGTCATTACATAATATATTAGAGATCTAAATTATTTATATTTAACTATATAATCTATTAACATTATTTGGGGTCAAAATATCAATCTTTCGTTATTTTGTAAAGCTACGACATGTATGTCCAAAACATTTATGCTTTCATAATATTTATGACCATGCAAATAATATGATTTTTTTAGTAAATAATCGGTGTAAATTTTAGTATGTTAATACCGAAAGAATAGAATATGAATTGTATATTTGTGACCTAAAATAAATAAAAAATTAAAATAGGAATAGTATCAATAATCATATTTCATTTATGTTATATCACAAAATCATTAAACAAACAAGTTGAAATAAATAAAAGATAAAAAAATTATAAAGTAAAATCCGCACTAAATTCTACGGAGGTAGACAAAGTTAAAAAGATTAAAAGTGGAAAGAAACTATAAATAAATGGTAAATGTTAAAATAAAAAAAGTGAGAGAAAATATATAATAAAAAAATGAAGAAAATTTTAAGAAATTTTTTTTAAAGAAATAATATAAAAATAATATGTCAGTAATCGACTTAAAACTCATCATCAATATTAAATAACCAACTATCCAAAGTTGGCTATGTGCCTTTTGTTTTAGCTATTAGTGCACACAAACTTCAACTAGGATTAAATGGAACCTATTTAAATTAAGTCAGGCTTCTAAATGTTTTTTGGATTAATTTACCTTTTGTACTGTATTATTTTATTTCTCTAATTATTTTTCTCAACTTCACGGAAGGAAAATGATAGCATACAACTTTCTTTTACAAAGTTTTCGTCGCTTTCTTTCTCTATAATATTCCTAGCAATCAAAAATATGGAAATCATTTTCCTTCTAA
This sequence comes from Tamarix chinensis, assembly GCA_030549775.1. Lineage (NCBI taxonomy): Eukaryota > Viridiplantae > Streptophyta > Magnoliopsida > Caryophyllales > Tamaricaceae > Tamarix > Tamarix chinensis. Next base: position 102,851,186 of record CM060174.1, on the reverse strand, counting down.
TTTTTTCCTCAAATTTTTTTTTATTGTTTTTCATAAAACAAATAGAGCCTAAAAACAAATAAGGAAAGTTATAATACACGAATAGATGAGAAAAAATAAGAAATGTGGTACAGTACGATGAGTCGATGACTCCCCCCAGAAACGAGAGAAGCAACAGGATGCATTGGATTTGGACCTTACGTTTTCCATCCCCCTTTGGGATGGCAACGGGGCGGATAATACCCGAAACCCGACGGATAATGAAATGGATAATGATAAACGGATATGGATACGGATATGGGTAAGGATAAAAAATATCCGGCGGATTCGGGTACGGATACGGGTACGGGGTATCCATATCCGTATCCGACGGATATCCGTTATCCATATCCGTACCCGTTTACCCGTTATATATTTACCATTTTATCCTTAACTTTTTATATAAGAATAAGTTATAGTTATAAATTAAATTGTCATTTTACATTTAACCCTACTTCAAATTAACAGCAAAAACTTGTAAAATTTAAATTTAAATGAACCCTAGCGAGTAAACGTTGAAAGTGAAAGTTTGAAACTTGAAAAAAATTGAAAGTGATAACAGTAAACACTAAACATTAACAGATTCTCGAACTCGAACTCTCGAAGTCAAAAATTTCTCTATCTCTGTCTCAGTGTCTCACTGTCTCTTTGATTTCTCTCTCCCTCAGTCCCTCTCTCGTCTGAACTGTGAGACCCGACTCTCGAGTGTCGACTAGCCGACGACTCGACTTTGAGAGTTTGAGTCTTTGACTCTCGAATAGTCGAGCCGATTGCCCGATTCATTCACACACACACACAGAGTCACAGACTCACAGAGCACAGCTGCACAGGCAGTCAGGCACACCGCACACACAGCCCGCCGACCGCCGCCTCGCCGTGACACCGTCAGCCTTCAGCCCGTAACAGCCGCACAGGCGCAGTGGCGCACAGCTGCTCGTGGTTGTAATTTACAGCCGCGGTCAGCCACACGACTCGTAAATCTGGTAAGCATTCATCTCGTGATTATTTTGAGTTGCTCTAGAGTTTTAGTTGTTTTTTCGATTTATTGAGCTTAGTTTCTGGCGTGTTCGAGAAGATGCCATGAATTAGGTTTGTGCAATTGAATAGCTACTTTATATGTCATCTTGATTTATTTTGTCCTGTCGTGTTTGCGAAGTCTGTTCGCCTGTGATGCTATACTTGTTTATCTAGTATGATAATGAATTTTGTTAAATTAGAAGCATTATCTAGACTCTAGTGAGTGCGAGACAAGAAGAAGATGCATGAATTATGGGGCCTCACGGTAATGTCGGTCAATATGGGTATTGAGGTAGAAAGCTGAGAACATTGGTTGCTAGCTACAATGAGGAGTTACGTGCACAGAAGGGTGGGATTACGGATTTGACCCCAGATGTTAATGTCACTGAGCTCTTTAATTGAATTTATGTGCTAGCGAGAATTGTTATGCGGTGCTAAATAAGGGGTTTGGTAGTATATGTGCTCTTCTACCTTGAGCAATCATGAAACTGGGGTGAAACTCATGATATTCTTAAAAGATGGCTGATTCACTAGCCATAATAGGAATTGAATATGATATTCACTAGCCTAATGATTTATATTCATTAGCATAGGATTTGATCAATATATCAGATTATATTTATTGTTCAAGGTAATGAATAAAAACCTTTGAACCTATGTTCATCAATGGATCAATCATGACTGTTGGAGTAGGAGAAACATGACTAGGAGAGCATGTTTCCTTGCAAGCAAACCAAACTTCTAATTGATGACATCCATCATAAATATTTCTACCCCGGAGTGCTGGTGGAGCAGCCATAATAGGAATTGAATATGAGTAAAAACACCAAGTTTTTAACCTTTGTAATTTCTCCCAAATATCCGTAAGGGGAAAAATATTTGGTCCTAGTCTCTATGCATGAATGGATAGTACTTCATATGAATAGAAATTAGGAGAGATCTATGGTTTGATTCATGACACATTTTTCTCCTTTCTTGAAGCTAAAAATATACATGAAATAAGAAGTAATGCATGTGAAAGAAGAGTCTGATGTACCCGCCAACAGATTGAGAATTACTTATTGGTCATTTATTGAATTTGCTGCTAAGTTAAACACATCCTTTTGTTGAGAAAACTTATTAACACTTGAGCATGATGATAAATCAGCATATAGGCCTTATTGTCCGTGCGAAGCTAAGTTATATTTTATGTTTGTTAAAATATTTGCACTTATTGATACAGACATGAATGGTAGATAACATCGATTCAAACAATGCATAAACAAAGATAGAGAAGAAAAGGAATGTAAATGGGAGGAAAAAAAAGGTAGAAGAAAATTGCAGAAAGAAATTATAAAAAACAGTCATGTTTATTTTTCCTTTTGTTGTCATTGGTCTACAGGTTGTACAAAAACTTTGTTAGATATATACAAATCAATTGGTTAAGGATGGCAACTAGAGCTAGTACTACCGATTCACCAAGTCAAGCACCTCCATATTCATCTGCTGCAGCTAGTAACCCCAATACAATGGACCCATCTACAAATGAAGAAGAGGAAGATGTAGAAGTGCAACAACTTACTCTAGGGAAAAAAAGAAAGAAAACTTCTGTTGTATGGGAACATTTTAATGCTGTGGAAACTAATGGGAAGAAGAAGGCCATTTGTAAAGGTTGTAATAAAAGTCTAAGTGGGGATCCTAGAAATGGCACTTCTCATTTGCATGAGCATATAAAGAAGTGTGTAGGTTTTAAAGTTATACGAGGAGTAGGCCAAAACAAGTTGCAATTTACTCAAAAGGGGGAAGGAAAGGGAAAGATAATGATCATTGAATTCAATCAAGAAGTTTCAAGGCAAGACTTGTGTAATATGGTGGTCATGCATGAGTATCCACTTTCTATAGTGGAACATGAAGGATTTAAAAAGTTCGTGTCTGGTCTTCAACCATCTTTTAAGTTGATTTCGAGGAATACATTAAAGAGTGATATTCTTAAGATGTTTGAGTTTGAGAAAAATAAAACAATGTCCCTATTACATTGTAATAAGAGTAGGGTTTCAATTACTACTGACATGTGGACCGCTCAAAATCAAAAGAAGGGTTTTATGGCTATAACAGCTCATTGGATTGATACTCAATGGAATTTACAAAGTCGGATACTCAGGTACTTTTAATATTTTATCTACATTAAGTTCTAAGTTTTGATGTTAATGCTATATGATAATGTGTTGTTCTCATTCTCATTTGTTATTTTTTTCCTTTTATCTTTGTTAAGGTTCATCTATGTTCCTGCTCCTCACACAGCTGAAGTTCTTTGTGATGTTTTGTTAACTGTTTTGGTGGATTGGAATATTGATACAAAACTCACAACGCTAACTGTTGACAATTGTACGACCAATGATGCTATGATTGATGAGATGAAAAGGAGATTACAAGCGAAGTGTTTTTTATTGCATGGAAAATATTTTCACATGCGTTGTGCTGTGCATATTCTGAATTTGATTGTTAGGGATGGAATGGATGTAATCCAAAAGGCAATTGAAAATATTCGTGAGAGTGTGGTGTTTTGGAGGGCAACACCAAAAAGAATAGAAAGGTTTGTAGAAGTTTGTCAACAAAAAGAAGTTCCATATACTAAGGCCTTAGTACAAGATTGTAAGACAAGATGGAACTCCACTTTCTTAATGCTTGATGTTGCATTGTTGTATGAAGAAGTGTTTGAGAGGCTATCATGGTTGGAGCCTAGCTTTAAATGTTGTCCTAGTTCCGAGGAGTGGAAATTAGCTCGGATTATTTGTTCAAAATTATCGTTGTTTTATGAGGTTACTTTGTTGTTTTCGGGAAATAAGTATCCTACTTCTAACGTATATTTCCCTAAGGTATGTCAGATTAGATTGGCTTTGACTAAATGGGCATTAGAGGAAGATGAAAATATTAAGAATATGGCTGAAAAAATGTTGGAGAAATTTGATAAATATTGGAGTGTTATTCATGGGATTATGGCAGTAGCAGCCATTTTGGATCCTCGATATAAAATGAAGGTGGTGGAATGTTATTATTCTTTAATTTATCCGGACTCCATTTATGATGAGATAGAGAAAGTTCGTAGAATATGTTATGAATTATTTCGGGAGTATGAGGAGAAATTGAGGCGTATAGAGAGAAATAAAAGTATATCTTGTGGTTTGACTACTTCTAGTCATACTTCCTATGGTGGTAGTGCTAGTTTGGATTCTAGAGAAGAAGACATATATGAAAAGTGGTTAGCTAACCATGGTGTCACTAATTCATCGCAAAAGAACGAGCTAGACTATTACTTGGAGGAGGCTGTTATGCCAAGGATGGAGAATTTTGATGTTTTGTCATGGTGGAAGACAAACACTAAGTTTCCAATTTTACAAGATATGGCTAGAGATATTCTTGCTATTCCTGTTTCCGCAGTTTCTTCAGAATCTACTTTTAGCATGAGCGGTCGGTTTATCACTCCTCACCGCAATCGGCTACATCCAAAGACTTTAGAAGCATTGATGTGTGGTCGAGATTGGCTTTGGGCAGCAATGATGAGTAACAATGGTAATATTTTATTTATATTATTAAAATTTAGTTTAATTATGAAATATGTATTCTTTTATCTATTAATTTTATTATTTCAATTCTTTTCTAGATAATAATGACTATCAAGTATCACATTATCGTGGCGCTTGTCGTACTTGTTTTGAGGATGAGGACTCCGACGACAATGGTGAAAATGAGGTAAAACTTAGATGTTTATAAATTTTATAATGTTATTAGCAAATGTAATATATATATATATATATATATTCTATATTCTATAATATATATGAATATATATATATATATATATATATATATATATATATATATTCAATATTTGAGTCTTTGACTATTTATTTTTACTGTTTTTATGTACCAGGTAGATGCATGATTCATGAATCATGATGATTAAAGTCTGAAGGTTGAAGATTGAAGAATGTAGATTGAAAAGTTCATCCTATCATGATTTATGAATGCCATTTGTGTTCTACTAGTTTTTTATTTTTTTGGACATTATCTACTATGTTTAAACTTTAAACAATATTATTGTTGGCATATTTTACTATGTTTTTCTATTATGCTACAGGTACATTATCAACTTTAGCTACTAAGTTGATGAATTATTGGATGTTTTTTATATATTTTTTAATTTTTAATATCAAAAAATAATTTTGTAGGTAAATTATATATATTATGACAGGTAAACAGGTACAAAAACGGATAAACAGGTAATGGTAACGGATAAACAGGTAATTTTAATCCGTCGGATAACGGGTACCCGCATGGATATCCATTACTGTACCCATATATGTATCCGACGGATAATTTGTTACCCGACGGATATCCGTCGGGTAACGGATTATCCGTCGGGTAATGGATATCCGTCGGGTACGGATATGGGTACAGCAACGGATATCCATGCGGGTACGGGTACGGGTATCAAATTCCTTATCGGGTTCGGGTATGGATAAGGGGTACCCGATCCGTACCCGCCACGTTGCCATCCCTAATCCCCCTAGATTTTGAGAAGGAAACGTTGAAAAAACCTAAAAAAAAAATCTTTGTACAAAAGATAAGTGAAAAATATATTTTATATATACTATATTTTAGATAATAATTTTAAAATTTTTTAAAACCATATATAATAAAATTTAGATAATATATATATAATTTTATTTTCTTTTGTCTCCTTATTCTAAATTAAAAAAAAAGGGGTGTCCCCGCACAATAATATTATTAAAAAAAAACATTGCAAACATGTAGATGATATGATACTAGCTTTGTCTTCAAGTAAGATGGTAATATGGTGTAAACTACAAATTAAATTCTATTAAATTATAATTTACAGTTTGGTTTAGTTTATGACTTAAATAATTATAGTTTAATTTATTCTTTATTAAAAAAAATGGTTATAATTTAAAAAAGTATATTACAAATTATAAACTAAAAACTATAAATGTATATGATTTCAAAATAAAATTTATTTTTTATGTATCAATATATAATTTTCAACTAGTAAATGATAACATATAACTCTATAATTTTTATTTCTTTTAATATCTTTGTACACACATGTTAACTTTTTTTTTCCTAATGTGATATGATATAAAGTTTATTTGATTTGATATTGAATGGTACATTATAGTTAGAAAAGTTTAGATTGATTGTAAATTTATAAAACTATGTCATAAAGTTGATATTAAATAGTAAAACTATATTTTTTTATTGTAAAATAAGTAGTAAAATAAATATTAAAACCCAAAAGATATAAATTGCAAATTGAATCAAACTAACACACAAAATTAAGGTTTGGTTTGGTTTACATTATTTAGGAAACAATTTGATTATTTTAAACTACAAAATTATGGTTTAGTTCAGTTTGGAGCTCAAATGAAACCAAACAAAACCGCATATACCCTATCAGCAAATTTAAGTTCGGTCCCATGGTAAATTAGTTTTAGAACAAGGGTTACAAACCCATGACTTATTGATTAACACATATTTTTATTAATTATTTACTTGATTTGTCTGGCTTAGTTTAATTTTTTTATTAATTATTTATCTCATTTTTATTTTACTATTTTTTATGATAAACAAATATTTCACCTAATTAATAATACTTGACACATAATATTTTGGAACTATATTTTTTATGGAAAATTTAAAAAATAGGTTGATTTTCAATCATTATAGCTAACAGAGTTGACTTGACCTAAATAATTTGGGCTCAAGTTCGATTTTAACCCAAAAATTTAAACCAAATTTCAACCCAAAATAATTTCCACTGATAAAAAATTACTCAAAGTTAGCTAACCCATTAACAAGCAACGTCTAAGTGGACCCAACCTAAAATGATTCGGCTCGAAAAGAATCCCATCCAAATTCCGCCGTAAACTCAACTTTTTTTCTGACATAAATGTGATAAATAACTTGCACCAAAACTAATCGAGTCTGAAAGGCTGAAACTACCTAACTTGAACCCCACCCAAACTCAGTCATAAACTCAAACTAAACCTAAACTAAAGTTAGACTCAATTAACAAATGAACTTTTTACTTCTTATAAATTATTATATAAACATCAATACGCTATTTTATTAATTAAAATTTGTATGAAATAGTATGATACTTGACTGAGAAAATAACAAATAAACCTAGAATCATAAAACTCTTTTCTCCTTACTTTGCTTTCAAAATCAAATTAGCACCAATCAAATTAGTTAATACTAATTGCTATTATTATTATACTAGTATTATTATTATAATTAGAAACATTATAATTATAATTATAATTATAATATATACTATAATTAAAATATTAAATTTTATATTTTTAATGCACTAATAATAATAATAAAATATTTTATTTTTTATGATAATAAAAATAATTATTATAAGTACTATTAGTATAGCCATTAGGAAAAAATATAATTATTTTTATAATTATATAGTAGTTATAATCATAACTATAATAATAATAATAATATGTTATTATTATTAATACATATATTATGTTAATAATTTGCTATTGTCATTACATGCTAATATAAAATTTAACACGAAATGACTCAACCTAAATCCTATCCCAATCAAAGTTTGTAGACTAGAATTGAATATGATTTGATCAAATTTGATGGGCTAGACCAAAACCCGATTCTATATTCAACTTATCAGACTCACCTATCACAAGTCATTATAACTTGAAGTCAACTTGAGCTCCAAATAAATCCAACCCAACTAAAACTTAACCTGATGACATAGTAAATATGAAATTTGGGAATGTGAAGGTGGTGTAATTTTTTTCCTTCTTGTTTTTGAAAATTTATATGCATGAGAAATATATTAATTCTATACAAGTTTAGTTTTTATTTATATTGATGTATGTGCACTAGTGCCAAATTAATTAGTTAGACTGTATAAGTGAATTATTACTAATTTTTTATCCAAAGATAAATATAGTTTCTATATAATATTTCAATAAATAATTTGTAGTGAAAAGTTGACTTGAAAATATTAATAACACTAATACAATGATATTAAATACTATGAAAATTAAAATTGTCACGATGCTTATAATTATAAATGTACAATCTAACTAAAATTGTGTGGTAGAGGTGGATGTCATGGCGAGGGTGGTGGTAGTGGTTGTAGACGTGGACTGTGGTGGAGTAGCAATAGAGGCTGTGGATGTGATAGAGTGTTAGAGTAGGTGGTGGTGGAGGTCATTATTTTTAATAAATAAATAATTTTTTATACTTAAAAAAGATCTCGGTAAATTTATTTTTTTCAAAACCTAACACAAGAAACTATTTTATAGGAATATGGTTTTCACAAGGTTTTACCAGCAGCCGGATGGAGGGAAAACAATTGAATCTTCAATTTTTATTTTTATTTTGGTTCTTTCCTTTTTTTTCTAAGTATTTTTTCTTAAATTAAATAGAGCCTAAGAGAGTTCTATTTAGTAAAATCATTATATAAAATTAAAATCAAGTTGTTTCTATAATAACAGTTTAATAAATAGATAATTAATTACAATTGAATTATTTATAATCTAATAATGGGGTTATTTTTTCTTTTTTAGGGGTGGGATTCTTTTAAAAAAATCCACATTTTTTTAGTGCGATTCTTTATGTTACTACGACCTTCTCAAATATTTGAGATATCCCTTGGTAGGGCTGTGCAAAAAAACCGGGATCCGAAAAACCGATCCGGTATCCGAAAAAATCGATCCGAAATTTTGGATATCCGATCCGGTTTTTGAAAAGCGGAGCGGATATCCGATCCGGTCAAATATAAGTTTGACCGGAGCGGATATCCGATCCGATTTTTTAGTGGATAATCCGATCCGTAAAAAATATCCGGTTTTAAGAATAAGTGAGTTATATTTAGGCATAATTTAATTTATAATCTGATTTTTTTCTTTCAATCTTCAAGTTTGGATCATTTTTTTACTATAATACATGAGTCCAAATATAATTTACTAAACTAAAGTATAAAATAAACATCCATACTCTACAAATAGTCAAATAGGTCACGACCTACGCACACGCAAGCACCCAAACCAGAAAAAAAAAACTCCTAAATTTTTTGAACCTCTTAACTTAGGTCGTTCCACAGTTCTAGAGTGTCATTGTTCACAAATCTTGATCGCTAATTTTTTTTGGATATGATTAATCATGTATTTTATCTTTTTGTATGCAACCTAAATATTTAAACAAGTGTTTATGCTGAAATTTTTTTTTAGTTATAGATTATATATGTAAATTTAATAATCGAATATTTTTTTTTCAATAATCCGATATATCCGATATCCGACCGGATATCCGATCCGATATTTCGGATATCCGATGTTTCGGATATCCGGTGTTTCGGATACGGATTCGGATATGGGATATCGAATATCCGGTCGGATCGGATATCCGAAAAAAATATCCGATCGGATACGGATATCCGACATTGCACACCCCTATCCCTTGGTCACGCGGCCACGCCTAGCTTGGAACAAAGGGTCTCTGAAAACACTATCGTGCCCACTTGGGAACCATGCCCACGTCACTTGGCTACGGATTTGTTATGTTTGTCTCTTTTTTTTTGTCCATATGTGACCACCGAACAACCTTTTTTTATAAATTAATATTAGTATTTTACAATTATTGTTGGTGGCATAAGTTAAAACAATAAAATATGTCAGTATTATTGCTATTAATATTATAATTAGCATCATTAATTTTGTAATTGTTATTATTATCATAAAATTTTAATTGATCTAATTTGATCCAAGATGATTTAATTTGATCTCATAGATTTTAGAAAGTAAGCTAAGGATAAAATATTCTATATACATTTTGCTTATATTTTTATGCATCTTTGCAGGTGAGGCTAGATTAGTTTACAAACTAAATTTTAGTTAAAAAAAAATACTATCACTATTAAAATATAAAATGTACTCTATGAAATTATATATATATATATATATATATATATATATATATTCTATGAAATTATCTTGTATAATTAGTAATTTTCTTGCAAATAAAGCCCAAAGAATTTTTTTAATACTATTTCATGAAATATTTTGGTAGGGTAAAAGCTTGCTATTAGTATTACCACTATTAGTAATATATTAATGAAAGCAAAATTAATAATCATACGTGATATGATATAAACAATATAAAAAAATAATAGTTATACTTTATTAAAAAAATCATGCCAACATAACTTAGGCTTTAAAAATGGACACAATGGAATTGGTTGGTGGGAAAATAACCTTTCCACTAGCCCATACCCCTCATGTTTTCGATCTCTGCGTGTGTGGAATAATATGCATAGGGATAGAAATAATGAGATAAATATATTATATTAATTGAAGCTATACAAATATTTATTAAAAATGTTGTTTTATCACAAATGGAAATTGTTGTCCTAAAGCAAATTATAGTATGACCTCTACTGTAATATCATATATCAGTTCGCTCCTAAGATTAATACAACGATTTTTCGATCTCATATACTTAAGATTAAAGAGAATGAAGTTGCAAAACTTTGATTAGTGAATGTCTAAAAGTAGAAGTTTTGAGAGTGAAAGAGTGTCGGTTTTTCTATGTAAATAACTGATCCAAAATTTAAAATATAAAGAGAAAAACCATACCCAACAACAACCAACGACCACTTAAGAATTGGACCACCACCAACAAATTATGTGCTTAAGTTTTAAACACTCAAAGTGGAAAGAAAAAGGAAAAGATCAAAACCAAGTAGAAGAAAAGAGGAAAATAAAAAAATAGTAAAAAGAATGTTGAGCCCAGACCCCACAACACATTTAAGTAATACAACGCATATATGTGATATTAGGTACAACCATCATTGCTACAAAATAGTCCATATCAATTAACTCAAGCACTAAAGTTAATATGATGATATATATGCTCAGAAAAATTCTTACTTTCCACCAAAGTGGGATAAGGAAAAACTCATTACAACAGCAAAACCATTACCGGTTTTTTCATTATCCAACAATCCCCCACGAAAGGAAAAATAAAAATAAAAACTGAAACTGGGCAAAGAAATTTTAACACTTAAGTATCAATGTCATGAGGATTGAATTGATATGTATTGTAGTAAGACAACAATCGTGTCTAGAGAATGAACGAGTCTTGAACTACATTAACTTTAATTGAGAACCCCACAACACATTTATAACCTAGAATTCTATAATTTATATGAAAATAAATAAGCTTTTTAACTATCATGTGCACACATTAGGTACTCATGACTACTTTAGAAAGACATTCTTAGTCTTTCATAAAAGGTGGCTTCACCTTCACACTTATCTAGGTGAATCCATCAAGTATGTCTCATAAATACTACCATACAAGGCTATGGATTCATTAAAAGTATAAAAGCTCTCAACCTTAGTTATATCAAGTGGTGATTTCATAAAGTCCATCTCACTAGGACCATCCAAGATTAGGGCTATAAACTTATTAAGAAACTAAGCCCAACTTGTAGTTAAAGCACTACCATGTGCCATAGGGATGGGAATGTAGTGCAAGAGAGTAATTATATAGCTTCGTTTGACCATGAGTAGTAACCACCATACTTTCTTCAACTCAAGTCTTTATTCCCATCCCCCTTGACAATTCAAATATAGCTCTCCTCGTTAGACCCTTCGTAAGAGAATTTTCCATATTTCTCTCTAATCTGACAAAATCTGAGGAGATCACACCATTTCTCAACAATTCTCCTACATAATTGTGACTTGCACGAATGTGTCTCCTCTTACAAGTATACACACTATTTTTGATAACAAAAATAGCTGGTCATGAACCACAATGCAAGGAAACCAACACATTTGGTTTCCTTCACAATGATACATCGGCGAACAAGTTCCTTGATCATTATGCCTCTTCACCAACTAACTCAAGGGAAATAAACTTAGAATCCATTGTATACCAAGCAATACAATTTTTCCTAGTAGACATCCATAAAACAGCTCCTCCTCCAGGTGTGAAAACATATCCACTAGTGGAAGTGACATCATCATCATCTAAAGTTCAATTAGCATCAGGAAATCCTTCTAACATAGCTAAACATTTACAAAAAAAATGTAAACATCAATCCTTAGTATCCTTAAGATATCCAGATAAACAACGAAGTGAAGTCCAATGATCTCTATTTGGGTTGTGAGTTACCTACTTAGTCCACTTACAACATATGCAATGTTAGATTTGGTATAGTTCATGAGGAACATCATACTGCTTATGATTTTAGCATATTATTCTTGTTAAACACAAGAATCTTGGATCCTTTTCAAATGAATACTAGGATCATAGGGAGTTTTCACAGAAAATTCATCATAACAATCAAACTTTTTCAATATCTTATCAACATAGTCCGGTTGACTTAAGAAAAATATATTCTAAGTTTTTCTCATTTTAATACTAAGAAATAAATCAAATTCCCCTATATCTTTCATATCAAAGTGAGAAGATAAAAATGATTTAGTCTCAGTAACCATGGTCACATTAGTACCAAGAAACAACATATCATCAACATACAAACACACAATCACATCCAAAGACCTTGGAGTAAACACAAGAATCAGATCTATTTACTACAAAACCATTGTTCACTAATGTTTGGTCAGATTTTTCATAGCATTATTTAGGATCTTGCTTAAGACCATACAATGAATTTCTTGATCTACACACTATGTTCTCCTCATCCTCAACCGCACAACTCTAAAGTTGCTCCACATAATTTTCTTCTTCAATATCACTTTCCAAAGCATAATTGGTGTCAGTCACATCAATTAATTTCAAACTTTAACTTTGTTCAAGGAATATATGTTCACATTCCCTATCCTACCATGCCAAATATCAACATACTTATATAAATAAGTAGAACAGAAGCCATTTCATTCAAATAAAATAGAACAGTGTTTTATACAAACAAACCATTAGATAAATACTCATTTCCCACAAATGCCTCATTTTTAGTTATTACTACCTTATCATCATTAAAACAAACAAGGTTCATGACAACTTTAATCAATAAACTACTAGACATCAAGTTACTACGCAAGGAAGGCACAAAGTAAACATTACTCAATGATAGCTTCTTTCCGGAATAAATTTTTAGAAAAATCTTTCCCTTGCTAAGAATTATAGTTATGGCTTGATTGCTCATGTAGACAAGCTTGCATCGATCAGCATCCTCAAATTGGATAAACATCTCTCTACTAGTACACATATGCTTTGAAGTGCCTGTGTTCGGAATCCTATGTTCCCTATTGTTCACCAAGTTGACTTCCACCACATCAACTATCACATCCATAGTTTCATCAACATTAACCTAAGGAGATAGAGGTGCAAATGCTTTTTGATTCTAACTTCCTTCACCTTGCCTCTTGGAGCACCTGTATTCTTTATGACCTATCTTCCCTCAGACCTAGCAAGTCGCTTTCTTCTTCTGGATCTTTTCCCCTTTTTTGAAGTTTGATGGATTATTTTTTTATCCCGTCTTCTTAGGCATCTTTCCTTTTCCTTTGAACCTATCTTTATTAGATCTAGAGAAACCCAAGTTAGCATCAACAGAATTAACAACATAAAAACACGCTTATCTTTCAATTAGTTGGCCTCTTCAATCCTCATATGTCTAATGAACTCCAATAAAGTCAAATCTCTTTTTCATGATTTAAGTGGTTCCAGTAATCATTCCAAGAACTTGGAAACTTTTGTAGCAAAATATTGGCCTAGAATCTCAAACTCATGTATGACATCAGCAATCAAGGTCTCAAACTTATGTACTTACTCCATGATGGGCTTGCTATTAACCATATAAAATCTCAAGAAGTTACCAACCACATATCACTTCATACCAACTTCATCATACCCATACCGCTTCTCAATGAATCCCAAATCTCCTTAGCAAAGTTCACATAAAAGTAAGTATCGAACAACTTGTTTGTCATATAAGACAACAAGTGGCACTGTACAATTTTGTTATCCTTATCATACTTCTCCTTATCTACCTTGTCTGATTTCCTTAACAAGTGAATCGGTCATCAAAACATAATCAAAATCAAGAGCTTCGAATCAAATCAAGACCCTTTGTGACCATCGACGGTAATTGTTGTTGTCTAGTGGTTCGACCTTAGAAATATTATGAACAATTTTTTGAACAATTGTAACCATATCACTTAGTACCGAAATCAACTTAGTACTAGAATCAACAAAATCAATATGGTTCAGTAGGTAAAATCAATAAGGTTAAATTATCAATCACTGCAGTCAAACACAATCAAATTATGAATAATTAAATACCCGATTGCAGCAATAATTACCTAATCGGAAAAAAATTATTGCATATACTAATATTAATTTGCTTCATATTGTTGAAATGATATACGTAACTACAGAAATGACAAGATAAATATATTAAATCAATTGAAGCTACAAAAATACTTATAAAAAATTTTGTTGGGTAGCAAATAGAAATTGTTGCCCTAAAGTAAACTATGGTCGCACCTCCAGTCTTCTAATCTCATACACTCAAGATTGAAAAGTATGGAATTGCATAACTTAGCCAAGTGAATGTCGAAAAGTAGAGGTTTTGACAATGAAAGAATTCTCAATTTTTCTATGTAAAATGCTAATACAAAATTTAAAATATAAAGAGAAAAACTACACAGCTACACGCCTACACCCAACAACCAGCATCTATTCTTTAAGAATCAGACCACCAAACTGCGTAAAAAAGATAAGAGGAAAACAAAATAAAATTTTTAATAAAAAGAATGTTGAGCCTATATCAATTAACTCAAAGACTAAAGTAAATAAGAGTATATTTATGATGAATTTTTTTTCCTTTCCACCAATATCGGATAAGGAAAAACTCACTATAACAATAAAAATATCACTAGTTTAATATATGTACGTAGTAATCATGAATTTAACATTACGATTCTTCTTAGACTTGTTATCTTTTTAATAGTAGTCGGATAACTTTATAGAGTATATCCTTTGCCAAGAAGACATTAAGTATTACTAACAAAATTACAAGATCAAATAACAACCCCAAAAAAAAAAGATTATGTAAAAAGGATAGATATTGATAAACGATCATCATAAACTCATTTGGCATGCTTTCGAGCAAGCAAAAGTTCCGCACGTAAAGCTTACCACTTTGTCAGGTTATGATTAATTATATATGGACTCGTGGTGCTTATGAGTAGAGACGTTGGCATCCAAATCCTATGCGTATTTAAACTTATCTGCTAACCTAAGTCCATAATCGATTCTTCGCTTATTCTCTGATCTTGTTTACTTAATTGGTTTGGTCCCCCGCAGACCACTAAAACGGATTCCTGGCTAGATCACTCTTCCTTTTTATAAAAAAAATCCAAACAAGTGCTAATTAGGATTACAATTGAAGACGAGGTGGGATAAGTAAGCATTGTAAAAATTCCCTAACCAACCCTGTTTAGTTTAGATTTAAAAGGAGAGGCGTGGACGGCTCAAAGTGATCCTAGTTCTAGATAAATAATTGTACGTCTTCTCTTCTTAATATGCGGCGGACCTTCTCGCACGGTGCACTGCCCAGACTCTCTGCCAAAGCCACAAGTAACGACGAATCCTGATAGATGGGACCTGTAATAGTAGCCACAAACGGACAAACCTTGTTGGCTATTGGACACCTGTTCTTTTTGAGAAAAAAAAAAGTAAGGACCTGACCCACCTGTCTGTCTCTCACAAATAGTAATAACCTGTCAAACGTGCTAGAAAGCGTTACATCAAACAATGCAATCAACTCTGTATTTTTGACTTTTCCTTCTTTTTTTCTTAGATTACCCATCGTAAAGGAGTAAAAAAAAATTTAATATATATATTTTAAAAAAATTTATTTACTTGCAAAAATAACTATTTTCCTTTTATTCCTTGTGATAAATTTTGTCGGATCGGATTAATTTTCTGCGTTTCATTTTATGTTTTGATCTTTTTACGCCGTTAATATAATATTTTTATGTCGAATTAACGGAGACAAAAAAAAGCTTTTGAACCTGACAGTCTTCTTGCAACAATTAGCAAGATATAATTTCATAGCTGATTTAATACTCATGATATATATTAAATTAAAATATATAAAAATTTAACTATATAAATTTAATTGATTTTCAGTCATTTTTTATTGGCACTGATTTTTAATGTTTTAAAACTACGAAACATATGCCACTAATTTCTTTCTCCAGGTCTATATAAAGAGGCAATCTCCCAATACTATATTTACGAACAACCACATCCATATACACACGAAGCTAGCTAGCTAGCTCGGTTGCTGTACATAGCCTTGGATCAAACACAAATAAAGCCGTCAACCCACGCACTCATTAAAGCAGCTACGCATCGCCATGGCACCAGCTAGGATGCCAGCTCCATGCGTCATCTACATTTCGGAATGCTTCATTAAGCCAAAATATGAGGCCCAAGGATCAAGCCAGTCAATCCTTTTGGCACCTTGGGATCTATCCATGCTATCTTCACACCACATCCAAAAGGGTCTCCTCTTCACCAAACCTTCATCGGCTAAAGGTGGTGGTGCTGAGGTACAAGACCCAACCGATCAGGCGCACTTGTCTAAGCTAAAGGATTCTCTGTCTTTGGCCCTCGTTCATTTCTATCCATTAGCTGGCCAGCTGTCAACACAAGTGAATGAAGAAGATCATTCCTGCTTAGTCACCATAGACTGCAGCAAAGGTCCCGGGGCACGATTTATTCATGCTACCTTAGGCATGACAACAAATGATATCCTTTCACCGACCTACGTGCCTCGGATTGTCCATTCTTTGTTTGACCATGACCGCGCAGTGAACCATGACGGCCATACCATGCCCTTGCTATCTGTTCAAGTCACAGAGTTGATTGACGGTGTCTTTATAGGCTGTTCCATGAATCATATCGTCGGTGACGGGACTTCTTTTTGGCAATTCATGAGCATGTGGTCAGAGATATACCAAGCAGCAAACGGGAAGGATATTCTTTCCATCTCTCGGCCACCTATCCACCAACGCGTCTTCCTCGATGGTTACGGTCCCATCATCAACCTTCCATTCGCTTCGCCTGAAGAATTCGTAAGCAGGTTTGAGGCGCCAGAATTAAGGGAGAGGTTCTTCCATTTCTCATCCGAGTCGATCGCCAAGCTCAAGGCAAAGGCCAATGCAGAGTGTAATACAAAGGAGATTTCCTCCCTCCAGGCATTGTCCGCGCTCGTGTGGAGGTGCATCACTCGGGCACGCCATTTACCCAAAAGCCAGGAAACAGGCTGCAAAATGGCTGTGAACGAAAGGCAAAGACTCGACCCGCCTCTGTCCCGGGATTACTTTGGGAACGCAATCCAAGCAGCCAAAGGAGTTTCCACCGCTGGTGAATTGCTAGAGCAGAGCTTAGGTTGGGCAGCTATGTTGCTGCACAATGCTGTGATAGAGCACACCGACAGAACGGTTCGCGATTTCTGGAAGGCATGGATGCAGTCTCCACTTATCTATCAGATCGGTCAGTTTTTCGATCCTAATAGTATAATGATAGGAAGCTCGCCAAGATTTGACATGTACGGGAATGAATTTGGCATGGGGAAAGCAATTGCTGTTCGGAGTGGGTATGCTCACAAGTTTGACGGGAAAGTGATATCATATCCAGGACCTGAAGGGGGAGGAAGCGTGGATCTAGAGATATGCCTTTCACCGGATTCAATGACTGCGCTTGAAAGAGACCAAGAGTTCGTTGCCGCCGTCACTTCATCTTATCCAGTGTACTATTGTTAGCTTCCCTGCAGACCATATATGAAATGAAACCTTAAGTTGTAATAAAATCAACATATTCATGAACTTTTGTCTATGTACGTGTGGTGCGCCATTTTTATTTTTATTATTTATTTATTTATCTTTGTGTTGTGTGTGTTTTGTGTGCGGGGGAGCGTTTGATATGCCAGCGATGACAAGTCATACTGCCTGCCTGCAAATTTATTTATTGATTCACGGGATCATTCATTCATACTGCCAGAAGACAAAGATGACTTGGAGGACTGGTGCAGGTGGCGGTAGCAGGAGCTCTGTATAGTTGATTATGGTTGTGTAGGAATTTTATTTGTTTCATATCCAAAACAATTATCCCTAGACTAGTAGCTAGGGATGTGATTCAGGATAGCATGTGGGTCAAGGCCTACTTTCTCATTTCTTCACCTAAGCTCGCCATCGAGTACTAGGGTTTTCCCTTGAAACCCCTAATCTGACATATGTGGCTCTAGCCTCTCTTTTTCATACGTAGCCCATACTCCCCTTTGATTCTAACACCATCACTTTGCTCAACCCACTCCAAACATTATAACCCTACTCTCCATATTCTACATATGATAAGAAACCTTAGTTAGTCACCTCAAAACCCTAATATACCTCTCTTCTTCCACGCCTTCCCTTCACACATAGAATCCACCCTCCTTTCCACTTGACTCACACCCTTGATAAGACACCCTCCTAATTTCAACCCTAATTCCAACAACCTCTATAAACTCTCTCATAACACTCCCCTACTTATGGTTTTCCACTAAAAATCTTAGTTAGGCTCCCATGCACACTTCTACCAACCCACGTGCTATCTTTTCCCCAAAGAATCCAAACACCCAAAAATATTCTTTCCTCCCCATGTTTAAACCTTAAACTAACTTTTCCTGCATAAGATTTCCCCCCCATAAAGACTAACCACCCCATGCAAGACTTACACTTCCCATGTAAGATTTTACTCTAACCCTTCATTTTATTATTTTCTTCCTTTATTTTATCTCCCATATATCAAGATATACTTAGGCTTTTTCCCCACTTCTTCTTACTCACTCCACCCTCTTTATTTCTTTTAGATCACCACAACCTCTCAAAACCACCTAAGGCCTCTAAGCATTCATGCCATATCATAACAACCATACATAAGAGCATGTCATAAATAATAAATCATGTCACCCATATTACACATATCATAAATTATACACAACATACCTTAGCTCCTTGCAAAGCAAGATGCATGCGCTACACACATATTTAGTCCACATTCTCATATCAATACACAACACATATCATTACACCCATAAGCACATAAATCATATCAAACACAAGCCTTAACCATATCCTTACCTAATAGGACATCGGGCTTGAACACAAATCTTATGCCTCCTTACAAGAATGGTTTTGTTCACAACCTATAGGAAATGGAACACTAATTATTAAACCTTCTTCCTATTCATTTTTCCTTTTTCTTTTATTTTCCTAACTAAATGTTAGTAATAATAATAATAATAATAAGGTTAACAATAGATAAATATTTAAAATAATTTATACTAAATAAATACAAGGGTTAATGGCATAACTAGAGAGGGAATAACAGGCAAGGGTGGTAGCGGTGGTGGTGTATGGCAGTGGTGGTGGTAGTGATGGAAAAAGGAGGGGGGTTTAGGGTTGTAAAAGAGGAGGGAAGATATATTTTATTGGGTGATAGGGTTTCTGGTTCAAAGGGGGTCATTGTGGTGGTGGTGGTGTCTCATGGCGGCGATGCAAACGGCGGCGACGGTGGTGGCTGAGAGAAAAGGAGGAGGAAGTAGGGAAAGGAAAGGGGAAATGGTGGTGTGGGAAGGTTAGGGGAGGTTTTCTAGGCAGGAAGGGAGGTAGTGGAGGTGATGGTTATAGCAGCAGTGGCAAGGCAAGGCGGCATAGGCGGTGGAGATGGGTACAAAAAGGGTAACTTGAGCTGCCCACTTTGCACAGGTGGGGAGAGGAAAGGAAGGGGAGTTAGAGGGAGGGGAGGTCTAGGTTGGTGGAGTGTGATGCAAGGAAGAGGAAGGGTGGGTGTGGTGATAGTAGCACGACACGTTGGCGACGGTGGTGGCGACTGAAGAGGGGGGTGTGAGGAGGCTAGGAGAGATTTCTAGAGTGGTAGAGAAGAAGGAGAATTGAGGTGTAAGGGGGTATAAGTAGGGGAGATGGTTGGGGGAAGTGGACAAAGGAAGGAATAAGATAAGGGGAGGGGTGGTTGGCTGCCGACCGACTCAGCTTGCACGGCTAGGGGACAGGGCAAGGTTTTAGTAGGGTCGTAGGGGGTTAGGTGGGAGTGTTGGGGTTACAGAAGGAAGGGGACCAGTGCAAGGTGGTGCCAGATGCACGCCCTACAAGTCAGAACAATGGGAAGGTGAAGGGAGATAGAGAACTAGGGTTGTGAAGTAGCTATGGTGAGGTTGAAGATAAGGGTAAAAAGGGAAGAAGGAAATAAAGAAAGAAAGGGAGAAAAGGGGAAAAGAGGGAGGGTTGTGGACGGTGCAAGGCCACGCAAGGGTAAAGAAAGAAAAAGAAGGGGAGTGGGATAGGGGAAAGAAAGAAAAGGAGAGGAAGGGGAGAGGGGGTTGGGTCGCACTAGGTGGGGCCTAGGCAGGTAAGGGAGGGGGAGAAAAAGGAAAAAAAGAAGAAAAACAAAGAAAGGAAAAAGAAAAGGAAGAAAAAGGAAAATTAAAAAAAGAAAAGAAAAAAAGAAAAGTGAGGTGGTTGGGGTATTTTAATTTTTTTTAGAATTTTAGGAATAATAAAATTAGTAATAATAAATAATAATTTTTTTATTAATTTAAAATTTAGTATTATAATTTACTTAAAATTTATTTTAGTTTGGTAAATAATTATAGCCTCCACTAATTTGATCCTTACATTATTTTCCTTCTTTTTAACCTTAATTAGTATTATTATAATATCATTATTTTATTAAAAATAGTATATTTAATTAACTATCACCTAATAATCCTTATTTTATTTTTAATTCCTAAAATAGAGTTTTTGGGTATTACATCACTACCCCCTTAAAGAAAGACTTTATCCCTGAAGCCACTAGCTTAGTTCTAGGAGTATAGAATAAGGAAATGCGGTTCTAAGTCGATTTGATAAACAAAAGCATAAAACGTGATACTACTATCCTTTAAAGAAAAAGGGATTTAGTAGGAATTGTTGTACCTAAGGCGAAGAGTTCCGGATACACCTCACACTAGTGGAAATAAACATACAAAACATGTGCGCATAATATTACATGTGAGTAATGCTCAAGGGCCAGCACCTTGCCTTATAATATGGGAGAATAGATAGCTACAACATTAGATGTAGGAGAAAAAATCTAGTTTTGATAATGGTATAGGTAGAGTAGTAGAAATGAGAGAGAAGGAAATGAAAACCAAAACATTTTAACTTCAACTTTATACAGGTGGGTATTAAATAATAGGTGAAAAAGGCTTTGGGTTGTCACTAACTAGAGGTAAGTTTGCAAACTCAACATGCCAAAGGCTTTAGATATTACTCTTAACTTTTAAAGCCTCTTATGAACATGTTGTTAGGGAATTAAAATGGCTAATAACCAGTTATTAGGCTTCTTAATAACTATAGACCAATTAAAGAAAAATAAATAGAATTAATATTTGTCAGTTTTGTATTTATATTTAGTAATTAATCTTGGTTATTATATAAGCCCATTAGATAGATACTATATATCATTAAAAGAATTAGATTCTCCACAAGTTATTAGGAAGTTTAACAACTTGATTAAAAGAATATATGTTCAAACTTTTAAGTTTAGCTAATGATGTGGTGGAGTAGCATACGGACAGATCGATCTCTGATTTCTCTTAAGTGCCTGAATACAACCTCCTTTCATTTTCCATAATATTCCTTGGATATTTTTTTAAATCCTCAAAGCATGATGATGGGATAGCCATCTAGATTGGAGGGAGTGATCTAGCATGGAAAAATTCCCTACAATGGGATTGCTACTTAGTATTTTTATGAGGAAAGATAGAAATTTATCAAGTTGAGATTGAAAATCATTCAAGATTTGAGTAGCACAAATCATTTCCTAAACTTGGATGAGCTGGGATAAGGTGCTTTGCTTGTTCTGAATTAGCAATTTGTGATTTTTGAAGTCAAATTTTGTGGTTTCACTCCCTCTTTCCTCAAACCCAATGGTGCGTGCTTATTTTAAAGAAAAAGAATAGAGACCCTCCTTAGATTTCTTCTTCTTTGATTTCAAATAGAAATCAACAAGAAAATTGAAGATATAATCCTTTTTTTCTCTCTAATGTACGTGTCTGTGTATTTAAATTGGAACCTTTTGTTCTGCAGAAAAGGGGAGTGCACACCCCTATTTTGTGTATAAAAAGTGACATGCAAAATGGATGTGTCAAGTTGGTTATTGTAACCAATTATTATTTCCCTCCTTTTTTCAAAATTCAAACTTTAAGATAGATAAAATAAAATAATTAATTAATTATCTTCTTTTTTTCTTTATCTTATAACACACACATGCTTGCATGCATACTTACTTAATTCTAATTCTATCATCAAGAATTAGATAGAGAGATATAAGGTTAGGCTTATTTACTAACATATTACCATGCAATATAAACTTTATGGCCAAACTTTATATCTAATTCAATATGGACCACACCAAGGGTTAATATATACATAAAATATAAAATACTTTATTTATAAAATAATAAAAATAATTTTATAAAATAAAAATATATATGTTAACATTCTTCCACTTGGTTTATATAAATTAGATTATCAACATGGTCTCCTTATGTTAGTACAAATTGAATGATGAAACTAATTCACGAATCATGGCGACAGTATTTCAACATTTCAAAATTTATATTCCCTATGTCATAATGTTCTCATTTTACCCATAAATTTAACATTATAAATAAACCTAATGTTTATTTAACGTCCTTCACTTAAGGTGTTGTTTCTCAATAAACCATATATATACAAACCAAATGAGAATTAAACATGGCTTTATTTAAAAATATCATTATGTATCATTACAACACAATCACATAGTGGGTCCAACACCCATATTACACATGATCCTCATACTTCCTTGATGGCATGCCCTTAGCTAAAGGATCAACTAACATACAATCAGTGCCTATGTGTTCCATGACCTCTTCTCATTTTAAAACACTTTCCTTTATCTTCAAGTAATTAATGTCTATGACCTTGGCATGACTACTACTTTTTGTTATTTTTTGAGATAAAAATGACATTTGAGTTGTCACACTTAAGAATTAAAGGCTTAGGAATATAATACAATATTCTAAGACCTCATATGAAACTTCTTAACCACACACCATGTTTTGTGGCATCAAATGATGAGATGAGTTCTAATTCCATTGTAGAGGTGGCTATTCAATCCTTCTTTTTTCTTTTCCAGGATATTAATCCACCGACTAGTAGGAAAATGAATCCAGAAGTAGACTTGCATGAATCTACATAACCAACGAAGTTTGCATCTGAATCGCTTACTATCTCCAAATCCTCAACATGATGATACATGAGCATGTAGTCCTTAGTTCCCTTTAGATACCTCATAACTTTCTTTGCACCTTTTCGATGGTCAACTACTGGATTACTCTAGTAATGCCCCAATACCGCAACGACATATGCAATGTCAAGTCTTGTGCAAACCTAAGCATAAATAAGGCTTCCAATTACAAAATCATATGGGATGGTCTTCATTCAATCTCTCTCTAAGTTAGTCTTAAGACGTTGAATTAATTGTAATTTATCACCCTTGACAATAGAAGCTACACTTGGTGTAAAATCTACCATCGTGTATCCTTCTAACACCTTATTGATATATGATTCTTGAGATAGTCCTAACATCCTTTGGGATCTATCTCGATGAATCTTAATTCCAATGAAATAAGATGCATCACCCATATCTTTCATATCAAATTTGTTAGAAAGAAATTATTTCACCTCATATAGCATCCCTTTATCATTGTATGCAAGTAGAATATCATCTACATATAAAACCAAGAAACAAACCTTACTCCCACTAACATTGATGTATGTACATTGATACATGGCATTATCTTCAAATCCATATGAAGAAATTATTCCATGGAGTGTTAGATACCATTATCGGGAAGCTTGTTTTAATCCATATATGGATTTCTTAAGCTTCCATAAAATATTGTTATCTTTGTGAGAGGAGAACCCTTCATATTGTTTCATGTATACCTCCTCCTCAAGCTCACCATTTAATAATTTCATTTTCATATCCATTTGTAGTAGTTCATAATCAAAATGAGCTATTAATGTCATAACTATCTGTAGGAAATCCTTAGTGGACATGGGAAAGAAAGTCTCCTAGTAATCCTCTCCCTTCATTTGAGTGAACCTTTTAGTAACTAGTCTAGCCTTGTACCTATCAATGTTCCTTGATTATTGTCTCTTAGTCTTAAAGACCCACTTACAACTAATAGTCTTAGCTCCATCCGATAATGGTATAAGGTCCCAAACTTCATTGACCTTTATGGAATTCATCTATTCCTTCATAGATTTATACCATAACTCAAATTTTGAACTATTCTTAACATGTGAAAAGGTTTCTGGATCATCAATATTATAAATGTCACAGTCAGACTCTTGTAAGTACACATAATAATCATTAGTTATAGACGACCTTCTTTCCCTAGTAGATCTTCTTAAAGCTATCCTAGCATCTTCTAGAGGAGCTTGCTCAATTTCAAGAAGTTCTTGAACAACCTAATCTACCAGATTTATATCAGCATCCTATGGAGCCTCATTGACTTATTCTTCAACCATAATTGGAGCTGGAAGTGCATGGTGAACAAAAGCCACTCTATTACATAAAGTGGAAGCTTCTTCTATCGAATGAGTAGCTTTAGGAACTAGATTCCTGATATGATCACTCCCACTAATTAAGTTATGTTCAAGAAATTTAGCAATTCTTGACTCAAAAAATCTAGTGTTATATGATGGGCAAAAAACCTATAACCCTTATGCCTTTAAGCATATCCAATAAAATATCCATTTATGGTCCTTGGGTCTAGCTTCCTTTATTGTGGATTATATATTCTCACTTCATATAGACAGCTCCAAACTTTCATATATATTAGGCTTAGCTTCCAACCCTTGAAAAACTCAAATGATGTCTTAGACAATGCTTTAGTTGGAACTCTGTTTAAAATATATACTGCCATATTAAGTGCTTCATTCCACAAATATCTAGGAATATTGGAGTTTCTAAGCATACTCCGCACCATATCTAATAAAGTCCTATTTCTTTTCTTAGCTACATCATTTTGATCCGATGAACCAGACATAATGTATTGGTTAAGTATCTTATTCTCTTGAAGAAACTTCGCAAATGGACTAGGTGCTTTTCCATCCTTAATGTACCTAACATAGTACTCTACACCTCTATTAGAACATGAAATTTTGATTTACTTGTCAAATTGTTTCTCTAGCTTAGATTTAAACACTTTAAAAGCATCTAACACTTCATACTTATTGTTTAGCAAGTAAAGATACATGTATCATAAATACTCATCAATACATGATATGAAGTATCTCTGACTATGTGAGCCCTTATCACGACTACATATATTGGTACACATAATCTCACGTTGTTGAGAACTCTTATTGGCACCTATTTTAGACTAGTTCATTTGTTTTCCCTTTATACAATTTATACAAGTGCTAAAGTCTATTAAATCTAGAGCACCAAGCATTCCATAATTCACCGATCTCCTTATTCTCTCAATGGAGATGTGACATTGAAATAATGTTCAAATTCATTGAAATATTTGTATCATCATGTATTAAAGTAATAGACTAAATAATACCTTCAAACAAGGTACCATACCCAACACAATTTGCTTCATAAAACAAATTAACTGAATTATATTTGAAAACAAAGGAGTTTCCAAATGGTACAAGTCTTGGAATAGAAATCAATTTTCTACTTAAAATTAGAACATAAAATGTCTTATCTAGCATTAATGCATGACTAGTAGATAAAACTATCCTACATGAGCCCATTCCTTGAACTTCTGAAGATATCTTGCTATCTGTAAAGATAATTCATTCACTACCCACTTATTCTCTCATCCTTGCCATAACCTATAAGGAATTGCAAACACGGATTTTAGAACCATAATCAACCCACCATGTGTTATGGTTTGTATCAACTCTATGAGATTCAAAACATATCAAAGAAGTTACATTACCTTTCTTAACAAAACAGACATTATACTTAGCACAATCCTTCTTCATGTGTCCTTTCTTCTTATAGAAGAAACACCTAGACAACTTCTTTACCTCACCCTGTGGTGGGATTTTTCATTTGTCCTTTTGGCCTATCTTATTTTTATTTTCCTTAACCTTGGTTTTCACCATCATTGTCTCCCTATGATCCATCAAGAGTATATCCTCCTCTTATACACACATGGTCATGAGTCTATTTATCAACCACTTCTCCCTATGTGTGTGGTAGGTAACTTTGAATGGTGTATATTCCTTTTGGAGTATATTCAATATGAAATGAACAAGGAAATAATCATACATGTCAACTTCTAGAGACTTTAGCTATGTTGCCAAATCCCTCATCTTCATGATGTGTTGACACATACATTTGATAGTAGTGAGCTTCATGGATGAAAACGTCATTATCCATGTATTAGCTAAGGCCTTATCAAATTGGATGAATTGTTCATCTATATCCCTTAGCAAGTCATTAACATCTTGATGGTGATCAATTAAGCCTCATATGGAAGAAGACATATTTGTCTTTATGTACATGCAGCTAATGTGATTGGCTTTCACCCATCACTCACGTGTAGTCTTTTCCTCATCAGTGTTTTCCTCAATTATCATAGGCTTTGGATACTCAATAGCCTCATACATGTCATAACAACTAAGATTCAAGAGAATCCTCTCCTTCCAAACCATATATATGCCCTCTTTCCACTTGGGGATTGTAACGTTAAGATCAAACATCACATATATAAACTAAGACAATTTACTACGAAATTTGAATATACATACATGCTTATGATCAATTTGAAGCAAAAACCACTTATATACACGCTCTACCAACAGATAGCATGTAAAAACTCAACTAACATGAATCAAAAGACATTAAAACTGGCTGTGGGCTAAGTTTTTAATTCATATATTGTAATACCCCATATTTTTTAAATCTAATTTTATTAAGCCTAATGATTTTATTAGCGTAATTTGATGTAAATATTTAATTATTTTAATTTTCATTCATTTTATAGATTTATCAACAATTTCGAATTCATATTTGAATTTAATTAATCATTGTCGTTGCGAACCATTCTAGATAAATTTGTTCACGACCATGATTTTATTATATTCTTATGATTTCGATTTTTGGTTAAAAATATGTATTCCCATCCTTTCTCGTATTTTGATTTTTAATATTTTGGATTCGTTTTCGATTGTAACTTCGTCGTGTAATTACGACATTATTTTAGAGTTATATTTCGTTAATGAAATATATTATTTAAATTATGGAATTTCTATTTAAATAGTTAAATTTATTTTAATAATTTTATCCGTAGAAAATATTTTCGACTTTAAATTTATTCGTTTTTGGTAATCGTTAATATTTTTGGAAAGTTTTAAATTAAAAAGGTTTTTCGGAAATTATTTATAAATTTCTTTTCAAAATTAATTTTCTTTAGTTTTACGCTTTTTGATTTACGGAAACTCGATTTCGAAAATTATTTAAATTAGTCTCGGTTTATTCGAATTTGACTTAAATATTTTATTCCATACTTTTAAATAATTTTTCAAGGTTTTATAATGTATTTGCGTAAATAATATAGATATTTGCGTTCGTTGGTAATTTCTTCCAAAAATGTTCCCAAATTCTTTATATAGCCCGCATATCAATTTTAAGCTTTCGGATCCTTTCAAAATAAATTTTCGTTAAAAATTTAGATAAAATATTCCAATAAATTTTTTAAATATTTAGTATTATATTTTATGTGTATTTGTTATAAAAAAACGTAGTCGATGCCCGGTGCCCTCGACCGCCCTCTTCTTTTCCTTTTCTCTTTTCTCTTTCCCTGCTCCCGACCCTTACTCCATGTTCCTGTCTCGAGCCAACAGCCGCAGAAACCCTAGCTGCCTCCTTCTCCCCAGCTTCTCCCTCCTCCTTCGTCGACCGTCGGCAACCACGACCGACTGCAACCGACCACCGCTGCAGCAGCAACTGAAGCAGCCCACTGAAGCGCGCAGGAGCAGGAGCAGCAACAGATCGCAGCAGCAGTGACGAGCCACGCTGGTTGCACCGCCGTCCGGCCACGGCGAGTGTCGCTGACCACCGGCGATCCACCCCCAGCCTCCAACGAAGCTTCTCTGGCCTTTTCTTGTCCCGATTTATGTTGGTTTCGTTTGGTATAAATTTCTAAAAACCCTAATATTAATTTGATTAATTGGGTGTGAATTAGCTTATGAAAAGCTAAATTGATTGTTTGATTATTTATATATGTGTTGTAAGAATGATTTGGATAGGTTAATTGTATGGTTTAGGTTGGAATTCTGGAAAATTGAATTTTTGGCCGGGTTATGCCTGAATTTTTTGAATTCATCCGATTTAGCTATTTTTGATAAATTAATTACACAATATGTTTTAAAATGTATCTAATTTCATATCGAAACCGTCAATTTAAGAAATTTATGCAGAATTTATCGGAATTTGATTTTTAGGTCAAAATTCATGTGTGATGAAATTAGGTCGCGTAATTAAGTCGTTCCACTCAATTGATTTTATAATATCGTTTGAAATGTATTTAATTTCATATCAAAGTGTTGATTTGGGCAAATTGTGCGTACTTAATTGGAATTGGATTTTTAGGTCAAAACTCTTGCGAGACTAAATTGGATTGTGTAATCGGGTTGTTTTATTCAATTGACTATATAATTTATATCAGAATATATTTAATTACATTTCCGAACCATCAATTTATATATTTTAGCAAGAATTGATCGGATTTGCATTCCGGGCTCAAAAACCCTAATTGTGCTAAATTAGGTATTTCTTTTATTGGTTTTGATCAATTGATTATTTGATATGTTATAAAATGTGTTTAATTGCATTTCTAAACATTCAATTTGATTAAATTAATAGAATTCAATCGAATTGTATTTTCTAGTCTAAACCCTAGATTTCAAGCGAAATTATGAAATTGATCGTATCTATAATTTTTTTTTAAAATTAAATTTGTATAAATAGTTGAAATGATCCTAATTGCATTGTAACACCTTTAATTTAAATTAATTGATTTGAATTATCCAAGCTTGTGTTATGGGCTTTAAAACCCTAATTTTGAAAATGGATAGTCTTAAATTGGCTACTAGGAAGATTGTTTTGTTAAAATTAATTATATAGATTTATCTAAAATTAGTTTAATTGTGTTTTAAAACTATCAATTTGAGGTAATTGAAGTGATTTGGTCGATTCGTAGTTTAAGCATTAAAAACCTTAATCTTCGGGGATGGTGTTATAAAATTAATTTTTGCTATGCATCTTTTATCTAATCGATTTCTGTCTTGGGTCTTAAATCATTTAAATTATGTTTTAATCTAATTGGTTTGGATTTGGTTCTATGCAAATGGTCAATTTACCTATTTAGTTGTAAAACCTAATGAATAAGTCATTTTCGATAAATTAACTTATAATCGGTTATTCTTTCTCGGGCTTTCCAAATTAATTTGAAATGTCCCAAGTGATATGTGTATTAATCCGTTTTGATTTATTTTTAATCTTAAATCTTAATAGAGTTATGTTTTTGAGTCTTAAGTTTTGGACACATTTTTCAAGAAATATCATTTGTGTTTGTTTACGTTTATTTAATTATAATAATTGAATTATTGATCGATAGGATAGTTTCTTACTTAGTTTTCAATTTCTATCGGCGATCTAGGAAAGCTTTATTGTGGATCCTCGAGCTAGTGATCTCTCTCTCCCTCTTATCTCGCTTAGCTAGCTTCGTATTTAGGTAAGTCTCTACTTACCTCCACTTATGGGTGTTTCATAAGGACGTAACTAAGGCCGCCTGTGTGTTATGTGTTTTACTTGCCTTGGATGCCTTGTACGATTTATATGTTGTGTCCTATATGTTATATGTTTTTATTGTGTAGCGCAGCTTGGAACCGAGGTATGTTCTCGTGCTCTTGTCTGGTATGTGCTAATATGGGTATACTGCAAGTTATGATGGATGTCGTGTGGCCTTTTAGGAAATGCATGTTAAGGGTAAAATTCTTTTGAATAAGACACATTAAGACACTAATCACTTAAAGAGGAAGATGTTGAGCCAGGCCCAGACAAGTCCACCAGCGA
Organism: Tamarix chinensis; assembly: GCA_030549775.1. Classification (NCBI taxonomy): domain Eukaryota; kingdom Viridiplantae; phylum Streptophyta; class Magnoliopsida; order Caryophyllales; family Tamaricaceae; genus Tamarix; species Tamarix chinensis. The sequence continues at coordinate 102,820,871 of CM060174.1, read as the reverse complement.
ATAATAGTGGCAGGGTATATTACCCTCGCGACCGGTCCACCAGCCACTACCACGGAAAGGGGTTTTAATAACGGTTATTTTATAGTTTTAATAACGGTTTTCAACTGTTATTGAATCGCCCGTTATTAAATCTTTAATAACGGTTCATAACCGTCATGAAAAATACACAAAAACCCGCGAATATGTGCGTAAACTTCATATTTAATAACGGTTTTTACTTAAAAACCGTTATTAAAACTCCAATTTTTAATAACGGTTCTGATGAAAACCGTTATTAAAACGTAGGTTTTCATAACGGTTCTTATGAAAACCGTTATTAAAAAGTGGAGTTTTAATAACGGTTTTAGAAGAACCGTTATTAAAACCTACATTTTAATAACGGTTTTCATCAGATGCGTTATTAAAACAAGGTTTTAATAACGGTTTTTATAAGAACCGTTATTAAAACTCCACTTTTTTTTTTGCAGTTTTGTTCCTTCCCACATACACAGTTACCAAATCTGTATGTTAAAACAATTACCAAATCTGCAATGTAAAACAACATCAATTCATACCAAATCTGCAATCACACCATAATTTCAATCAATCTATAATTGGTATGCATGTCTCAATACACCAACTATACTTGCAATAAAATTAGTGGGCATACCACAACTTGGTAGCTCTACACCCCAAAGTAAAGAGTTCACATATCTAGGCTGGTAGACGAAATACAAACCTAAAAATGCATGTAGAATATATAAATCGCTACCGAATGAATGAGTGCACGTGCTTGGCCTCTAACTTCATCAATTTGATCAACATTATATTGCTGGCCTCGTGCATAGTCATCGGTGAAAAACTACAACACCCATGTTTCAATTAATATACAGTTAGCCATTAGGTATGTCATGATTCATTAATAGAAAAATATGGAAAAGCAAACATACATGGCTTGGATCTATGTTGACCAATCTATTCTAGACTATAAGATCCATTGCTCGTCTTCTTCACTTGAACCCTTAAAAACTTCAATTTCATCATCATCATCTAAGTTCCTTTGTCTCGAAGATCTTCAATTTTGGAGGTACCTAAAGCTCTTATCTCATCCATAATTACAATAAAGAGATAAACAATAGAGGAAAAACAATTCTGATAAAAGTAAAAACTAAAATAAATGAAAACATGTATTACCCTACATAAAAAATAATACAAAGGTAGGCAACATATGTTACCACTATAATCAAGAGGTTATATAACACCATCATACCCTAAATTAAAGGTTCAATTTGTAAAAAAGGCCCTAAAAAGGTTGTATAACAAAAAAACCTAAATTTAGAGGCCAAAACGGCCTTTTTTGGGCTCCAATATTGCCCAAACCGGCTCTGCCGATATGCCATGTCGTAGATCTCGAAAAAATACCCAAAATAGCCTCCTAGATCACCTAAATCCGAGGTCGCATGAAAAAGTTATGACCCTCCAAAGTTTACAGTTGAATCTAGCTCTAAATAACCTCAATAATGTCTTCTCTTTTGTTTATTATGGTTGTAGCTCTAAATAATGTTGAATATATATTCTCCATACAAACAAATACAACAATAATATGTAAAGCTCTCAGCCAACACATGTATTTGTTAATATATAACAATAACGCAACAAATTCAACAACAAACAGCAAAATTTTCAGCCAACACATTCAACAACACATTTTCGAACGAAACCCTGGTGACATACATGCATTTATATAAGTAGATAAAAAGTTACGAGAGGAAGAACAAACACATACATAAAGTGAGCTAGCTACAAACACGACGGTCAGAATGTTGAGAGAGGCAAGGGCTTCAAACACGACGGAGGATGAAGGTGCAAGTGCCAGCTAGCTTCAGAACAATGGCAGAGGTGTGGCGGTGCGAGGGTTTCCTTTACTTGAGAGGAGCCTGGTGGTGCGAGTTGGCGGTGCGAGGGTTTGCAAGGAGAAGGAAGGAGAGCAAGAGAACGAAAGTGCAGAGAGTCTGAAAATTTTGGCACGAAATAGAACCGAGCGAGAAATAAAAGTTTGATTTTGGGGTTTTAATAACGGTTCCTGAGAGAACCGTTATTAAAACATCTTTTAATAACGGTTCTTGAGAGAACCGTTATTAAAACATCTTTTAATAACGGTTCTTGGAAGAACCGTCATTAAAAGCTTCTGACTTTTGACAACGGTTCTAATATGAACCGTTATTAAATTCTCTTTTAATAACGGTTTATATAAAACTGTTATTAAAACATCCGTCCAAATTTTAACGTTGCCCTTTTAATAACGGTTTTTAACTAGAACCGTTATCAAAACTTCCCGCCGATTAATTTTCACGCGTTTAACAACGGTTTTCGAACTACCGTTATTAATGTCCCGTTATTATTTCCCGTGTTTGTAGTAGTGAGCTATAATAATGGCAGGGCATGTGCCCACGTGACCGCTCCATCGGCTATAATAGTGGGGGATTCTGGGCTCAACAAACCGAACGTAATAACGATAAGACATGGGAAAGACACAAAGTAATTATAGTGAAATATCCTGTGAGTCGGGGCCAGACCGGTCCATAGGCAAATAATAGTGGTAGGGTATGTTACCCTCATGACCGGTCTATCGGCTAAAATAGTGGTAGGGCATGGCCCTTGTGACCGTTCCGCCGGATATAATAGTGGGGTTCCCGCACTCACATGAATTGATAAAGACTATGATATGAATCAACTATATTTACTAAAGATCTAAAGAATGAGTCTACTCGGACCATAGCCGGCCTTCATTATCTATATTACTACATGCTGCTTATGTTGATGGTGGCCATGTAATGGTTTGTCAATAATATGGATTATTCCTACCTGAAGCGCATGAGCTACTTTATATTTCGGTCATACTGCACTTACATGTTTAAATAGGATGTTACATATGTTTCGCATGTTATTATATGTGTATGGTAGGACTTATGATGTGGGTATTGAGTATGCATAATATTGTATCAACGTAATGCACCATGATTCAATATGCACTTGATGTTATAGTTTACATATCTCCCATAAGATAGGGTAGTGAGATTTACTCAGTATTAGACCCGTACTGATACTACCTTGGTTGAATGGGTCCTGTGATGATCCACTGATAGTGGGGAGCAGACCTCTTGTGCAAGTTTGAGACCGAATATTATATTTGGGTGGAAGGCTTGGTTTGAGAGAGTAGGCAATCCGTAATTTGATCTATCGAGTTTTATCTTGTTTAGCTGTATTCATCTTTGGAAGTTACAAGTGTTGTATTTAAAATTTCAAGGGTATTGTAATTGACTTTCAATTTCTCGTACTCTAATAAGCTTTTAAAATTCAAATTTATTTCACAGGTTCCGCTGATTCATTCAGCGATGATTTTATTTAGTGAATTGATTCACTTGCCATCTGCCAGTGGATATCTCCTTGTGGCAGTTTATCCTCACGGCATAAATGTTTGAAATTTTGTTTGACAGGTTTTAGCCTTACATCTAGCATGAGATAGATGGTGGACATATATCTTGTGTTAGATATGGCGGTAACATTCCCCAAATTCTATTTTAGCTTCCGCTTTAGTCTGTCAAAAAAAAAATTTAAGAGTGAATTTTGGTGGTGTTACATATATAATCATGTATATCAAAATTAAACTATGAAGTCATCCTATAACTCTAAATCCCTATAAAAAAATTACGAATAATGACTTAATATTTTAATCCAATATATATATATATATATATATATATATATATATATGATTATGTGGGAAAACACTTATTATATATACATAATATATTGCAATTAGTATCATATTAACAATAAGTGACAAATTTAATTAAACACATTAACGTATAACTTTATATGAGTAGGAGTGTTGTGGATAAGCCTAAAATCACATAAAATTATACTATCAAATATGATACTTACATAAATAAATTCAATAATATCCAAACACAACCTTAAGGTACGTGGAGATATAACCATGAAATAGAATAAGCCAAACATGGCCTAAGGTTGAGATATGGCCTAATCGTACCAAGAGGCACAACTGATAAGCTAAAAGTGCTACCCAATATTGAACATGATATAAACCAAAAATGCATAGTAAAAACATCAAACTCATATAGAAGGATTGGCACATGAGTAAGGCATTGGGACAAAGGGCTGGATATCGAAGTCCAATTTACCCATAAAAGAAATGGAACATGCATATATATCAAATTATGTGTGCATTTTGAATGGAAATAGGTATAAAACCCCTTTCTTGGAACGCGGGATCAAACCCTGTTGAATGCTCCTTTCAGTTATTTTTTAAAAGAACAACAAACATGGTTATTCTCTTGTAATACACTAAAATTTACTTCTGAAAAATTTCTTTAGAGCTGAAAATGTTTAAATGTGAATAGGTGTTATGGCCATAAACGATATAAGTTAGAATACAAACCATCCTCATAGACTCCCATCCCCAACATAATATGTTATTATTCCACCCCAATCAGAGCATCATAGGCAGCATAGTCATCTAATGGGTCATCATTTACCTGCACATGCTCAAAAGGGGTCTTTTCTCATGGCAATGAGCAAAAACCATAATAAGGATGATCGATAAGCTAATTACTGAGTAAGGTAATAATAAAATTAATAAGGGTCACATAAATTCATAATACCACAATAAGAGATGACATGCACATAGGTTAATCCTACAAATTTATTTATTACTCTTCAAACCATACAGTAAATATGTAGTGATAAATATTCATGATTTTATTCATTTTGGAATTAGAGACTCCACTATTCTCAATATGTGGAACGATAATCAAGTAAAACTAGGGTAGGACACTACTAGCCACTATTCTCACACGTAAATCGGTATAGGTATAACTAGCCATGACTCAAGTGATCTTCTACTTTAAGTGATTAGCATATTATTTGTGCTTTATTTATTTCAAGTTCATCACAAAATTATGTAAACATACACATGCAAGGCACTACCCCCAACACATACCCCAAAACAAACATGTTTCCCTTAGAAACCCTAATCTCACAACCCTAGAATATTCTCTCCTCTAGCTCCCCTTTTGTAACCAATTTTTCTAACAAATCTCAACATGTTATTATGGACCAAATATTCAGGAGTCATATTTCATTACCCACATGTTACACATGTGATAATATACCACCTCTAGTGTTACTATTCAAGCCTCCTCCCACAAACGCTAATTTCTCACACCTAGCATTGTCCCTTCTCTAGTGCTTGTTTAGTTCCCAAATTACATGCCCATGCATACAATAATATTTTTAATCATTAAATCAAAATTTTTTTCCTAACTCCCACAACTTACACATGTGATAATAACCTACAAATTTGGGCTTCCTACAAAACCCTAATTTCCCTCTTTGGTTATAACTAAATTTAGTATACATTCCTAAATTGTTATTATTGACATAATATACCAAAGTTTAAATCCAACTTCCCCATCTTTTACATGCGATAATAACCTGCCCCTAGGGTTACCACTCTAGCCTCCACTAACCCTAATTTTACATTTTGGTCATAACTCTTTCCCTAGAGCTCAAATGACTCTCCAAATTTGTATTCCTACCCAATATGCCCCATCATTAACCTTATATTCAAACCCTATTATCAATCTTTCACTTTTCTTACATGCGATCATGACTTCCCCTTAGGTTTTACTAACCACACTTATGGATTTTCACTTCTTGTATTTACCATAACTATTCATTTTTACTATAATGATCTAATATAGTACCCCCTAAGCTATTTTGAGTTAGCTAACACCCTAAAATACTCAACATGAAACTTTATAATCATATTGGCCAAAATTCCCCTAGGTTAGGTCACTAGAATACCTAATTCTACTTTCCCAAAATCATAAGACTCCCAACATAAAGGGCACTTCAACTTTCCACACATACAATATCTTAAAAGTCATAGACATGATTATACATAAATACTTCATATTCAACACATTCATATCAACACAACGTTCTTACCTTCTCCTACCGTCACACAGAATTGCATGCGCAACATCATATAACATTTCATACCATTCCATCACGCATCAACACATCAAGGACATGTTCTATGAGGGTATCCTTACCAAAGTCACTCCAATATCTAAGCATACAAGACCTACACTTCCTCTTCTACTATCCCCGGAATATCACCTAGAAATAAGGGCATACATAGCTTATAACTTCTTTCTTTTTTTAAAGACTTTAACCTAAATGAAGACTTAAATAGGGGACAAGAAATGGAGGTAAAGAAAGCAGGAAAGATTGTGTAGGGTGGCACACAAAGGTGGTCACGACGGTGGCTATCTTTAGAGAGTGGGTGGGAGTTGGTAGATAAGGTTAAGGTGGTGGTGGTACTAGGGATGAGTGGAGTTTCTGGCAGTTAGTGGTTGCAAAGTTGATAGTTGGAGTGGTGCAAGGAGGAGAATGACCAAGAGAGAGAAAGAACAAGGGGGAAAGGGAGGGCTTGGTATGGTGTTTACGCTAGCTGGGGTGCTTGCGTACGATAGCCCTGGTATGGTAATGGCAAGGAGGGAAAGAAGGTGTTGGTGGTGCAAATAACCACAGTTGTAAGTGAAGTAGAAAAAAAGAGGAGGAGAAAAGAGGGGAAGGGTGGCACGGTGGGGGGATGGCTTGGTGCAGGCTGGGAGGGTAGGTGAAAGAGAGGTTTTCTAGGGAACTGTAATACCCCATCCATTTAGAAAATGTTGAATGAGAAGTTATGTACATTTTGGTGTTTGATTTTGATTTTGTATTATGATTTGGTTTCGGGTAAAGTTGGATTTAAAATAAGGTCAAAAAATTTAATTTATTGAGTTTTTCAAGCAAACTGATTGGTTGGTTCATCATTTTAGCAAAATGGTATTTACTCAACTAAATCAATCGACTGGTTGCCAAACCAATTGAATGGTTTATCTAGATGGGAGTATTTTCAAAAATTATTTTTTTGAAAAAATTTATTATACAGAAATGGAACTTTGTTAACCCATGTCAAATTGTTCCTAAGAGATTCATAGCATTTTTCATGATGCATTTGTCCTAAAAACACTATCTCAAATCAATTTAGAGGGTCGATTGGGACAATTGAGGGGGGAGGGGAAGAAGAACTCAACCTTGTCTTCATCCACCTCTCTCCTCTTCACATTTCTGAGATCATTACTTTAATCCTAGGCTCAATTCTGCTTAGTTAGAAGATTCCTTCTACATTGACCTTCTATTATTCCTCTTGTGAATTGCATTTCTAGAACAATTGACCTACATATCCCTAGAATAGCCATTTGATTTCCCTTGGTTTGGATAGAGTTTCATGGTATGTGAGACCATGGGGTGATGCATGGTCCATTGCTCTATGATAAAATTTGGATGATGAATAAGTGAATGATAAATAATCGAATAATGATGGGAATAATGGTTTGAATGACCAAAAAAGATAAAATTTAGTTTGTATACTTGGATAATAGCTTAAATGACTAACTGGTTAATAATTGGAAAGATTGACTAGATGTTGAATTATTTCAATATATGGATAAGAAAATGGTATATTCTAATTGATTGAGCAAGATGGAAAATAATCCCTAGTGGTTTTCAAAATTAATGTGCCTTATAGTTTGAAGATAAGCATGATACATTCTATGTTGCCTGAGTTATATATAATAGTATATTTTTATGCATTACTACCGTTATGTATATGGAATTAGCATGATGATTAATAAATATGATATACATATTATGATAGAATCTTGAATCCTCGTAATTTCTATTGAGAAAGCAACTTGGCTTACTCATTACATAATGTATTGATGTGCATGTTTAGTTGATCACTAGCCTATTTCCATATACAAAGGGATATGTGCATGTATTTGGGGATGGTAAGTAGTGGGCCTACCTCATTAGAATCAAAGCTTGAGAGCATGAACACTCGAAGGTTTTTATGCAGTCCAAAAAGGACCATGGTTTTGGGGTCACACCCTAATCTCATTTTAATATAGCCATGTATTCTTCACTTATTTTTCTTCATATATTTGACTTAATCAAATATCATCGAGGTCCTTTGATGTAAACAATCTTATAATATTTGTATAATTTAAGTTTCCCACACTATTTTAAATTGAATGTTCTAATTTAGCCTTGTATCTACTATGGAATAGGCGGTAGACGTCTATCCTATATTAGGTACGATGTTAATACCCCATTTTTTTCAACAGTATAGGATATTTTCCCTTCTACATTATTTTAAAGGAAATATTTTAGTATTAAAAAATAGGGATGTTAGAAGATGGTGTGACTATATCCGACATGTAATTTAAAGTATCTTGTGACAATTGTAGTATTGGTAAATAAAGGTATTGTTCTATACTAGGGATTGAGATGACTCACCTCTATTTAACTAGCTCAAAAATAATAAAAATAAAACATTTCACTACTCTAGTTAGAATCACAAAACTATTAGGTAAATTATTACCTAACTTAGCTATAATTTATACATATAAATTCTAGCATATATATATAGCCACCTAGCAAGCAAATAATCTTACATACTATTACTATGAGGAAACTATGAGGAAACAATCTTATTATATATATATATATAAACGATAGCATTTAAAATAAAAAAAATAATCTCATGAAACAAAGAAAAATAATAGCATATCTCAAATCATAATTTAGGGTTTTGACCTATTTTCCAACAATAAATAATTAGTCAATCATAATGAACGAATTAATTACACAAAAATATATATTAAAAATATAAATAAAAAAAGAGAGAAATAAATAAATTAAATTAATTATGGATGAAAGTTCAACAATTTATTTCAAATATAATTTATTAATTTTATGTGAAATAAATATATTCAGATCACCTTTCTATTTTTTTTTCTCTCCCAACTGCCTTGGAATTTCGTGTTGTTAGGATTTTTTTTGCGCTTACTTGTGCTCGACTTTGCTGGCTCTCTTCTTCTCTCATTTTCCATGTTGCTCCTCTTGTTTCCTTCTATAGTTAGCCTCTCTCTCTCTCTCTCTCACTAGAGGTGGCAATCGGGTCGGGCAGGTCGGGTTCGGGTCGAGTCATTAACGGGCTGGGTCATAGCTGGTCATTTGACTTTTGCGAGTCGGATGTGGGTCGGGTCGAGTCATTTAGGATTTGGGTCAATTTATCAGGTCAGGTCCGGTCGGTTCTGGGTCGGGTCATTTCTTTTCCAGATCATTTGGAGTTAATTTTTCAGGTCAAGTTTGGTCTTTCGGGTTAAGAAAACTTGGATTCGGATAATTTCGGGTTAACTTGACTGATAGGGTCGGGTTGGTTTCGAGTCATTTTCTAGTTCACATGAGTAGGTAGCTTCGGCCCGTTCAGGTCATTTCATGTAATATAACGGGTTAGTCCCGCTATGTCCGAGTTATTTCGAGTTAAATTGATGGATGAGGTCATTTCATATAATTTGACGGGTCATATTCAATTAGTTACGGGCTAACTTAATGGGTCGGGTCGGGTCGGGTTTTGACGGGTTGACTCATATTCGAGTCCAGGTAATTATCATTTCATAAATCATAAATATTAGAGACAGACAATCATAAGATTAATATTGCAGATAAAAGAATTAAAAATATTAAATGCGCTTTATTTTCACAAATAAATAGTAAAGATATTTATAAATTTTAATAATAAAAAATATTGCACTTTGAATCAAACAAAGAAATTTATAATTGATTATAATTTATTTGATGACTTAAAATATTTAATTATTTAAAAAAAGATAATTTTATAAAATAAAGATGATCAAAACATGACTATACAATGTATAATTACCATTTATTACATTGTATATATTAAATATAATCATAAGATTACTAGTAAAGATAAATAAATTAAGAATATTATATGTATTTTATTTTTACAAAGGTAAATAATAAAGATATTTATAAGTGTTAACAATATTATATTTGATTGCTTAAAATATTTATACATTTTACAAGTAAAAATATTAGATGTTTATCATATATTATATTTAATTGATTACTTAAAAAAGATAATTTTATAAAATAAAGGTGAGCATAACAAGAATATACAATGTATAATTATCATTTATTACATTGTAAATATTAGACACAATCATAAGATTACTAGTAAAGATAAATGAAATAAGAATATTATATGTGTTTTATTTATAAAAAGGTAAATAATTCATAAAATAAATGTGAGTATAATAATACTATAAAATATATAATTATCATTTATTATATTGTATATATTAGATACAATCATAAAATTACTAGTAAAGATAAATAAAATAATAATATTATATGTGTTTTATTTATACAAAGGTAAATAATAAATATATTTAAAAGTTTTAAGAGTATTATATTTGAATGCTTTAAATATTTAAAAAATTTACAAGTAAAAATATTATATGTTTATCATATATTATATTTAATTTATTACTTAAAATATTTGATTACTTAAAAAAAGATAATTTTATAAAATAAAGGTGAGCATAACAAGAATATACAATGTATAATTATCATTTATTACATTGTATATCTTAGATACAATCATAAGATTACTAGTAAAGATAAATAAAGTATCTTTTTATCCAATAATTTTTATATCATTTATTCTATATTTTTTTTCATATTCATTTCTCAACATAATTTATCTTATTAATTTCCCTAGTTGTATTTATTTTATTAACGTTATTATATTTATATTTTTATTGTAATATTTTCATTAATTATATTATATTTTTAATTTTATTGTAATATTTTTATTTATTATTATTATTATAGTAAAAAAATTATAATAAGTTATTTTGAACATAATTTAAATTAAATAATAATTTTATATATTTTCATAAATTATTAATTATTATATATAAATTGATATAAATTAAATATTAAATAATGTAAACTATAAATAATTAATATTATAATTAATAAAAATAATTGGATATTGTAAATTTAACATTGATGAACGTAGAATAGTAAGTTATATTTAAAGTAAATTAATAATATTAAAAGAAAAAATATGACTAAAACTTTAAATTTATGGTTGTAACTTGAGATTAGGGTTGTTGACGAGCCGAATCGAGCCAAGCCGGGGTAGGTTTGAGCTTGGCTCATTTACTAAACAAGCCTAAAAATAAAGCTTGAGCTTGGCTAATTTATAAACGAGATGAGCTTTTAACAAGTTGAGCTGAACTTTTAACGAGCCAACTTCCGAGCTTTGGTGGTAAACGAGCTGAGCTCATGAGCTTTTGCATTATAAACGAGCTTGGGCCCAAATTTATTATGCTCAAGCTTGGCTTGTTTAATAATTGAGCCGAGCTCGAGCCTAATTTTTAAGCTTATTTAATAAGCGAGCCAAGTCGAGTCGAGCCGTTAATGAGCTGAGCTCAAAAAGCTTGCAAGCCGACTTGGTTTGTCAACAGCCCTACGTGAGATACTATTGATATGGGGTATAGTTATTATTTGTTGGATTTTGTGGGTGATAACCGATAAAAGACACTATTATGCTCTTCTATTAAGAGTTTCTTCAAATAGCTGGATTAGTGGATATAATGGAACACTTTTTAAAAATTATTTTACAGGCTTACAACTAGATGTTTGTCTTTTTTATTTATTAATAATATATCTTATTAGGATATCATTAATAATAAGAATGTCTAGGGTAAAATTATGAAAAATAAGTACAATTTATAAAATATTATATTTTTAAAAGCTTTAAATGAATAATAAAATATGTATAATTTATTATTATTATAATACTATATTTAAATGTCTGATCGGGTTAATGTTAGGTCAGATCGGGTGACTGTCGGGTCGAGTCAACGTTGGGTTGGATCGACTTCGAGTCGGGTCGAAGCAGGTCAGGTTAATATCGGATTGGGTCACTATCGGGTTGGGTCAATGACGGATCATGAGTTGGAATCAAGTCAGATTCGGTTCGGGTTAGGTTTATTTGTATCGGGTCAGTACCTAGTCGGATCTAGTCGGATCGAATTGCTAAATTTTGTGGATCTTATCGGGTCGAATTTTGCTCAAATTAAAATAGATCAACTTTTACTAGTTCTATCTCTCGGACACACTTAGCACCCATCCTCTTTTTAATATTTTTCAGCGGTTCTCTTGCACTGCTCTCTCTCTCTTTCGTCTCTCAACTTCTACGCCCCCTGTCACACTGACTCTCCTCTACGCTGCTGCGCTGACTTTCTTCTGCTCTCTTTTTTCTCTTTTTTTTTCTTTCGGTGGCTCTCCCCTCGTTGGTCGCTGCGTCACTTCTTCTCATTCTTCGTGCATTCCTCTACGATCGCCCTCTCTCTACGCTTCTTTCTTCTTGTTTTTTCCACCCTCCTCTGCATCGCTGGCTGTAGCGTCCTTATATAATTTTCTCTCTACTACTTTCACCTGTGTCTGACTACTACCGCCTCTCCTCTCGTCTGTTTGCTCATTTTTCATGCATGTCGCTGACTCTCTCTTCTCAATTATGTTCCAGCCTCCAAGCCTTTGGCCTTGTTTTTCTTTTTGTTTCTAGGTCTTTGGGCCTTCGGTCCTTGGACCGTAGGTCCAAATGCCAAACTTTATGACTTTTTTACCTACAAAATAAAATTAGAGAAATTAATAAGTAATCTTGTACTTATAATTTATTTAATTTATAACATTTTAGCTCAAATAATAAAATTTATAATATTATTATTACTTAATCACAAAATCATAATTATTTACATATATTACTCAAATAAAATACTAAAAACTAAGATTAAAAGGGTATAAAATATGTCAAAATATGAACTCAACACATGACCTTCACATTTCATAAGTGGAATTAACTATTTTTCCCTTGCAATACTCATAGAGTAGATCATACATTATAATCCATTTAATAATTTCATTAGATCATTAATATATGATAAAATATGTATATTATACCATTAATAATCATACGATAGTCCCAACCATAGCCTCAAAGCATAAGCAAATTGAAAAAAAAAACAAACAAAAAACACAAACCAGCTAAACCAGTCAATCTATTTAGGTTGACCAATCGATTGGTTTGGGTTAACCAGTCGATCGGTTTGACTCAACCAAACCATTATTTTTCTCATAATAGTCGATTAGTTTGGAAAAACCAGTGGATTGTTCATAGACCAGACAATCGGTTATTCCCAACAATTCAAGAGGTTTAAGTAGAGAGCACAAGCGTCTCGCTAATGTCATTACAATTCAAGAGACTATGACATTTTATGCCGTACAAGGCTTCAAAAGGCACCATCTTGATACTAGCATGTTAAATATTGTTGTAGGAGAACTCGATCAAATCCAGATGATATTTCCGACTTCCCTCAAAGTCTAACACACACACCCAAAGCATGTCTTTTAGAGTCTGAATGGTTCACTCTATCTGATCATCCATAGCTGGGTGAAAAGTCATACTCATCTTCAAATGAGTACAAAGGCGACTTGTAACTTCTACTAAAAATGTGAAAAGAACCTGAAGTTTTGATATGACACAATGTCCTTAGGAAATCCATGCAATCTCACCACATGCTTTCTATAGGTATTGGCTAGTTGTTACATGTTCCATGTCACCTTCATCGGTATGAACATGATATACTTAATCAAATGGTCCACGACAAGGTAGAATCAAATCCAATACATGTCCTCAGAAGACCAACCACAGAGTCCATTGATATGTTGTCCCACTTTCACTCAGGAACTTCAAGTGGTTGCACTAACCCTGTCGGTTTCTTAAGCTCGATCTTAACCCTTTAATAGGTCAAACATCACGCAATGAATTTTTCCACTTCCTGCTTCAAGCAATGCCACTAATATACCTTCTTTAATCCTAGTACAGCTTGTCCCCTATAGGGTGGACAGAGTGAGGAGTACAATGTTCTTTCTCAAGGATCCTCCTCTTAAGCTCCACACACCCTTGTGCTACACACCGTCTATCATGGTATCTCATTCTACATTTATGATCTAGAATCCTTCAACTCTACCTTCTATATTGCTAGTCAAGGTTCTCTCGACCTTAACATCACCAAATTGATTAGCTCGGATCTCCTCAAATATTGAAGGTGTAATGGCGAGTGCACTCATTCTCACCTCTAGGCTTCCAACAGTGATAGGTTCAATCTCCAACATCCTGATCTCTCAGCATAGATAATATGACAATACAATCATTCCCAATGAATGTGATGTCTTTCGACTAAGTGCATCTACCACCACATTGGCCTTACCATCATGTTAGGTCAATTCCAAGTCATAATCCTTAACCAAATCCACCCATCGGCATTATCTCAAGTTCAACTCTTGCGGGGTGAAGAAGTACTTGAGGCTTCGATGGTCAATGTAAAACTTGCACTGAACTCTATAAAGATAATGCCTCAAGATCTTAAGGGAAAACATTACCGCAACAACCTCTAAGTCATGTGTTAGGTGGTTCTGTTCAAATGGATTCAATTTTTGGGAGGCATAAACCACTACCTTTCCATGTTGCATCAACAATCAACCCAACCCATGATTGGAAGCATCACTATACACCTTAAAACCATCAGACCCACTTAGCAACGTGAGCACTAGGGTTGAAGTCAAACTCCTTGAAGACTTCACTACACTTCTTGTTCAACTAGAAATGCGTAGCCTTCTTTAGAATTTGAGTCAATGATCATCCTATCTTGGAGAAATCTGTAACTAATTGATGGTAGTAACCAAATAACCACAAAAAAACTACGCACCTCCCTAATAGAAGAGATTGTGGGCAACTCAGAAATAGCTTGCATCTTGGCAGGATCCACTATCACTCCATCCTTAGAGATTACATGTCCAAGGAAGGAAACTTCGTCTACATAGGACTCGCACATTGAGAGTTTGGAGTACAGCTGGTGCAATATTAGCAATGCCAAGGTTTGCCTCAAATGATGCTCATACATCTCCCAGTTGCAAGAGTAGATGAGGATTTCGTTAAAGAACACTATGACAAACTGGTATAAGAATGGATGGAAGATTTGGTTTATAAGGGACATGAAATCTGCTGGTGCATTAGTGATTTAGAAGGGCATCATTGTGAACTCATAATGGCTATACCTTATCCGGAAAGCAGTCTTAGGGAGAAGAAGGCTGGGTCGTGCCGCATAGGAAAGATATGGGAGAAATGGGAGAAGGTCGGCCTACTTGGGAGATAAACAAGAAGAAAGAAAGAAAGAAAGAAAGAAAGATTAGGTCAAGCCATGTGGGAGAAGAAAAATGAGAAAAGAAGGAAGAAAGATGGATCAGTACAAAAGAAAAAAAAAAGGAAGAAGAAAGGGGGACAGGATAGCGTAAAAAACGAAGAGAGAGAGAAAAAGAAAAGGGAAAAGAAAGAAAAAGGAAAAGAAGAAAATGAAAATGAAAATAGATTTAGAGTTAGGATTAAAAATTAGATTAAATTTAGGTTATTAGGATAATATTATATTAATTTATCCAATAATTAGGATATCAAATTAACAAAATAAATTTTGGTAAAATAATAGGTTTAGGGTTTATTTAAATAAAAAGAGTAAGATAAAATAATTATATGAATTTATTAAATAATTTATCTAATTTTGTACGTTAAAGGTTAAAAAAATAATTAAATCTTAAATTTTACGTATAAAAGGTTAAATGTTCTTGTTTAAGGATATAAAAAGTTGGGGTATTACACGCTATGTATTATCTATCGCACTACAATACATGAGTAACATGACGGTTGAGGCGTAGTGGTTCTACCTCTAAGGCTCTCAGCCATCCTTCGTGTATTCTCTATCTCGCCGGTGGTATACACGATAAGTTTTATGTATAACAATCATATATTCACCCTCTCAACGATCTAATTGAAAGTTGTTTAGAATATACACAGTAGGTTTAATTTATAATTGTTGTGTATATTTAATATGCACCGCTATGTTTTTAATTAAACCGCTGCATAAAACATGGCACCAATGATTTTTGAGCCAAATTTAAATAATTATACATCAGGTTTTAGCACTGATGTATATATAGCATATACGACGATTGATTAGGCGATAATTATAAACTGCTATATATGCCACTTTTTTAATAACCGTATATGAGTTTTTCTATAGCAGTATCAGTTCCATTTATAAAAAAAGGTTTCTACCTTCTATTTTCCAATACAAAACTTTTATGATAAATGTAAATTATGTATCACTACTACGAAAACGGAAAATAATAACGGGACATTAATAACGGTAGTTCGAAAACCGTTGTCAAACGCGTGAAAATTAATGGGCGAGAGAGTTTTGATAATGATTCTAGTTAAAAACCGTTATTAAAAGGGCAACGTTAAAATTTGGACGAATATTTTAATAACGGTTTTATGTAAAACATTATTAAAAGGGGATTTAATAACGGTTCATATTAGAACTGTTAAGTCAGAAGCTTTTAATGACGATTCCTAGAAGAATCGTTATTAAAAGATGTTTTAATAATGGTTCTCTCAGGAACCGTGATTAAATCCTCTTTTTAATGACGGTTCTCTCAGGAACCATTATTAAAACCTCAAAATCAAACTTTTATTTCGCTCAGTTATGTTTCGTGCCAAAGTTTTCAGACTTTCTGCACCTTCGCTCTCTTGCTCTCCTTCTCCTTGCAAACCCTTGCACCACCAACTCGCACCACCACACCGGCTCCTCTCAAGTAAAGGAAACCCTCGCACCGCCAACTCTCCACCACGCCTCTGACATTATCGGCTCTGCATGTGCGTGCTGTCATTTTTCCGAAGCTAGCTAGCACTTACACCTTCATCCTCCGTCGTATTTGAAGCCCTTGCCTCTCTCAACATTCTCACCGTCGTGTTTGTAGCTATCTCACTTTATGTATGTGTTTGTTCTTCCTCTCGTAACTTTTTATCTACTTATATATATATATAAATGCATGCATGTTGCTACAGGATTTCGTTTGTTTGTTATTCAAAGATTGTGGTTTGTCGTTCGAAAATGTGTTGTTGAATGTGTTGGCTGAAAATTTTGTTGTTTGTTGTTGAATTTGTTACGTTATTGTTATATATTAACAAATGCATGTGTTGGCCGAGACCTTTACATATATATATAATATGAATGTGAGTGTAGAATTATATACATTTTCACTCATAAAAACTATATATATATATACACACACACACACACATTTTCATTAATAAGTATAAGATTAAATAGATATAGAGAATAAGGAATATATAAAAGTGAATAATTAAATAGAGAGAAATAATTGTGTATGACAATAATAATAATAATAATAATAATAATGATAATAATAATAATTAATAATATGATTTATATATTATGCTTTAATTACATTTAGCTAGGTTTAGGGATTAGGGTTTTTTTTGTGGTTAAGGGTTAGGTTTTATTATAATAAATTATGGTTAATTAGCTAGGATTGGGGTTAGGGTTTATCGTTTATTATGGTTAATTAGGGTTAGGGTTAGTATTAATATCTTTTTGGAAATGTGTTAGCATGATTCGTATATATATATAGAATAGCATGATACATTTGAGATTAATTCTTTCTAAGCATGATTCGTATTGATTATATAATAGTACATTATTATGCTCAATACATAACATTATAACATAACTTATTTATTTATTTTTTGTAGAGATATGGCCAACAAAAACATTGATAGGGATAGCAGTGATGAAGAAGGGAAGAGAGGATCTACGATTATGAGAATTATCATAGACATGAGGAATAGAGGAGAAGTAGTCAAGTTGGGATGGAATACTTACAATCTTCCCATCGGCCCTTACGCAGATATGTTCTTGACCTACATTTCACTTGTGACCCGTAACCATGTTTCTATCTCCTATAATAATTGGAAGCAGGTTCCACAGGGTCATAAGGAGCATATTTGGCAGGAAATCACGGTAAATATGCTATTTTATGTAATCATTTTTGTATGTAAAATGTTATTAATTTTATTACATTAACATCGATATATATCTACATGTCTTATTTTGCAGAGAGTGTTCATTGTCCTAGAGAGTAGGAAGAAATGGCTTCTTAGACATTATGGGGAGCGTCTAAGAACCTTTAGGTCATATTTAGCTCGTAGAAAAATGTATAGAAAGATGGATGGTTCTCTAAGACAGAACCCACCCAAATGATACGGTTTCATCGATCAAGAAAGTTGGAACCAATTCATTACTTATCGTCTTACGGGGGATTTTAAGGTACTTGTTAGATAACAATTAAACTTTTTGTATAAATCCCAGTATTATGCTTAATATTGAAATAACCATGTCATTATGTTTTGACTTGTCACATAGGAAAAAAGTACCCAAAATAAAGAGATTGCCAAGCAAAATAAAAATCGGCATAATATGGCTCGCAAAGGCTATGCGGGCCTTGAAGAGGAGTTGGTATGCATTTTGTGATTATCTATTTACATGTAAATTTTGAATTTTATAATCATATTTTTAATTAAGAATATTTTTTGATTTGTAGCTCCTAGCCCAAGACTTGGACCCATGTACCTCGTCCATCAATATTGGTACATTATGGAAGAAGGCTAGAGCAACAAGAGATGGATATTGTAGCACCCCCAAATTTTACTCCTGAAAAAAAATTTGAAAGAATAAAGCGGAAGCTAGGAGCGAATTTGGAAAATGTTACCGCCACATCTAACACAAGATACATGTCAACCATCTATCTCATGTTAGATGCAAGGCTAAAACCTGCCAAACAATTAAATCCAAATTTTAAAAGCATGACAGCGTTACGAGAAATTAAAAGTCAATTACAAAACCCTTGGAAATTTAAATACAACACTTGTACTTCCAAAGATGAATACAATTAAATAAAACAAATCCCGAATGATAAATATCCGGACCGCCTACTCACTCAAGTCAAGCCTTCCACCCCAATTTAGTAACTGATCAAAACCTGCATCAAAGGTCTGCTCCCCACCATCGGTGGATCATCACAGGACCCATTCAACCAGTGTAGTATCAGTACGGGTCCAATACTGAGTAAGTCTCACTACCCTATCTTATGAGAGAGACGTAAACGATAACATCAAATACATATTAAATTATGATACAATACATTGATACAATATCATACATACTCACAAACCATAGCAGGAATCTTGCCATACACCTATAGTAACATATGAAACATATATAACATCCCATTTAAACATATAAGCGTAGTATAACCGAAATATAAAGTGACTCATGCGCCTCAAGTAGGAATAATCCATATTATTGGAAACTCAACGCGTGACATACTCACGAAATCAGCATGTAGTAATACAAATAATAAAAGCTGACCATAGTCCAATTAGACTTATTCGCTTTGAGTCTTTATTAAAAGTAGTCATTTCACACCACAATCTTTATTAATCCACGTGAGTGCGGGTACCCCACTATTATAGCCGGTGGACCGGAATATATAAACTCAGGGCAGAACGCTCCCGACCACTATTATTTGCCGGTGGACCGGTCTCCAGGGCAGAACGCTCCTGGCCACTATTATTTGCCGGTGGACTGGTCTGGCCCGACTCGCATGGTGTTTCACTGTAAGTGCTTGTGACTCATTCTTTATTCTCATCAATAATATATTCATTCCACACATATTCTTTAATAGTCCATGTGAGTACGGGAACCCCACTATTATAGCCGGTGGACCGGTCTCCAGGGCAGAACGCTCCTGGCCACTATTATTTGCCGGTGGACTGGTCTGGCCCGACTCGCATGGTGTTTCACTGTAAGTGCTTGTGACTCATTCTTTATTCTCATCAATAATATATTCATTCCACACATATTCTTTAATAGTCCATGTGAGTGCGGGAACCCCACTATTATAGCCGGTGGACCGAAAAGTATACACTCAGGGCAGAACGCTCCTGACCACTATTATTTGCTGGTGGACCGGTCTCCAGGGCAGAACGCTCCTGGCCACTATTATTTGCCGGTGGACCGGTCTGGCCCCGACTCACACGGTGTTCCACTGTAAGTATTTAGTATATTTCCCATGTCTTATAAATTTTACATTTGGGTTGCTGAGCACGGAAACCCCCACTATTATAGCCGGTAGACCGGAAATCATACAGGGCAAAACGCTCCTGACCACTATTATTCGCCGGTGGCATCGTCTTCAGGGCACCCCGACTCCTGGCCACTATTATTCGCCGGTGGACCGGTCTGGGCCTGGCTCAGCATCTTCCTCTTTAAGTGATTAGTATCTTAACGTATCTTATTTGAAAGTTTTTTACCCTTGACATGCATGGCTAACTATATCCACATTTATCCTCCCAGGAGGGCCCGTCCCATATCTTGGAACTCGTGCACCCCTTATCACACCTCGATATCCATTTCCCTCTATAATAACTCATGATAAAAGCCAACTCCTAAGGGTGTGGGTTAAGACCCAACACCTCGTGGCATCAGACTCCACCCGCTATCTCCCTCTAGGGTTTTCCCTTGGAAACCCTAATTGGACCTATGTGGCCCAACTTTCTCTCACATACACTAACATTACTCCATTTATCACCCCACACCTCATCTCATTTAGATCAAATCCCAAATCATATCTCTTTACCCATCGATTCCACCTGTGACCCTAAAACCCTAGTTGGCTACTTCAACCCTATTACCTTTCTTCTCCCATAAGTAACCTCTCCTTTTTACCCAATACTTCTTCTCTCCCATAACACCCATAATCGTTCCTCATAACATAAACTCTCACTCTCAACCCGCACCTCACTCACCGTTAATCATTTTTACTTTTGCCTTTTCCAGATTACTAATTCTTCCCAAACCCTAATCGGGTCCCTTATACTCCCTTTTAGCAACTCACTTCCCATTTGTTTCTTTTTGCCCTTTTATCTCCATGTCATAATAATAATAATAATAACCACCCTAGCATGCATGTCCTAGAGGGTTACATCATATCACAACACATCATAATCACCACATATGGATATCACATTCATGTCATAAGAAAACACATACCACATACCTTAACTCGAAGCTGCGCTACGCATAAAACACATTAAGGACAACCATGCGATACACAACCGGATATGGTATATATACAAAACATCTAAGGCATGCAAGTCACATAACACATAGGGACCTTAGCCACATCCTTACGAAATACCCATAAGTAGAGGTAAGTAGAGAACTTACCTGGATCCGAAGCTAGCTACGCGAAATAAGAGGGAGAGAGAGATCACTAACTCGTGGATCCACGATAAGGCTTTCCTAGATCCGATAGAAATCGAAAACTAAATTAGAAACTATCATATCAATCAATAATTCCAATTATTATAATTTAGTCGATACAAAGAGACACAAACTATTTTTCTTGGAAAACGTGTCCAAACTTAGGACTTAAAAGCATAGCTCTATTAATATTTAAGATTAAATATAAATCAAAATAGATTAATACAAATACACTTAGGACATTTCAAATTAATTTGGAAAACCCGAGAATGAATAATCGATCATAAGTTAATTTATCGAAAATAACTTATTTATTAGGTTTTACAACTAAATAAGTAACCCAACCAATTTACATAGAATCAAATCCGAACCGATTAGGTTAAAACATAATTTAAATGGTTTAAAACCCAAAGCTAGAATTTGATTAGATAAAATACACATAACAAAATCAATTTTATAAAATCATCCCCGAAAATTAGGTTTTTAATACGTAAACCACAAATCGGCCAAATCACTTTGATTACCTCAAATTGATAGTTTTAAAACACAATTAAACTAATTTTAGATAAAGCTAGACAATCAATTTCAACAAAACGATCTTCCGATAAATCAATTCCAGATGATCAATTTTCAAAATTAGGGTTTTAAAGCCCATGACATAAACTCAAGTAATTCAAATCAATTAATTCTAATTAAAGGTATTAGAATACAATTAGGATCATTTCAACTAATTTTATAAATTTAATTTTAGCAAAACAACTATACAACTAACCAATCTCATAACCTCACTTAAAATATAGGTTTTTAGGCCCGAAAATGCAATTCGGTAAAATTCCATAAATTTAACCAAATTGAATGTTTAGAAATGCAAGTAACACATTTTATAACATATCAAATAATCAATTGCTCAAAACCAATAAAAGAAATACGCAATTTAGCACAATTAGGGTTTTTGAGCCCGGAACGCAAACCCGATCAATTATTGCCAAAACATACCAATTGACGGTTCGGAAATGTAATTAAACATATTCTAATGTAATTTATATAGTCAATTGAATAAAATAACCCGATTACAAAATCCAATTTAAACCCACGGGAGTTTTGACCTAAAAATTCAATTCCGATAAATTACGCACAATTTTCCCAAATCAACACTTCCAATATAAAATTAAATATATTTTAAACGATATTATAAAATCAATTGAGTAAAACGACTCAATTACGCAACTCAATTTCATTACACTCGAATTTCGACCTAGGAATCAAATTCCGATAAAACCTGCATAAATTTCTCAAATTGACGGTTCCAAAATGAAATTGGACACATTTTAAAACATTTTGTATAATCAATTTATCAAAAATAGCTAAATCGGACGAATCTGAAAAATTCGGGCATAACCCAGCCAAAAATTCAAATTTTCCAAAATTCCAATACAACCATATAATTAACCCATCCAAATCATTCTTACAGCATATATATACATAACCAAACAACTAATTTAGCTTATCACAAGCTAAATCATACTCAATTAATCAAAACAAGGGTTAGAGTTTTTCGAAAATTTATACCGAATGAAATCAACACAATCGGGACAAGAAAATGCCGGAGAAACTTTATCGGGGAACAGGGATGGCTCGCCGGTGGTCGGCGACGCTTGCCGTGGCCGGACGACGGCAGAACTGGCATGGCTCATTGCTGTCTCTACCGCAGTTCGATGCTGCTGCTGCTGTCGCCCACTACTGCTGCTGGCTGCTGCTCTTGCGCGCTGCTGCTGCGGTAGTGTGCGGCTGTCGACGGTGGCTGACGAGGCAGAGCAAGGAGTTGGGGAGGTGGAGAGGGGCGAGGGTTAGGGTTGCAGGATCGGGGAAAGAGGGAGCAGGGAGCCACGGGAAAGAGAAGAGAGAAAGAAAAAGAAGAGAGGGGGGTCGGGTACCAACGGGGTTGGATCTTTTTTTTTTACAAATGCACCTAAAACAAAATACTTAAGTTTAAAAAATTATTATTAGAATATTTTATCTACAATTTATTAAACGAAAATTATTTCGAAACGATCCAAGCGCTTAAAATTAATAAAAGCTATATAAAGAATTTCGGAAACATTTTCGAAAGAATTTATCAACGAACGTAAAAATTTATATTATTTATATAAATACATTATAAGACCCCGAAATAATATTTAAAAACATATAATAAAATATTTAAGTCAAATTCTAATAAATCGAGATTAATTTAAATAATTTCCGAAATCCGTTTTCCGCCACCCAAAAATATATAAAACGAGAGAAAATTAATTCCAGAAGGAAACCCATAAATAAACTCCGGAAATATTTTTAATTTAAAACTTCCCAAAAATATTAACAATTCCCGAAAACAAACAATGTTAAAATCAAAAATATTTTCTACGGGTAAAATAATTAAAATAAATTTAACTATTTAAATAGAAATTCCATAATTTAAATAATATATTTCGTTAACGAATTACAACTCTAAAATAAAGTCAAATTCACATGACAAAGTTATAATCGAAAACAAATCTAAACTTTTAAAAATAAAAATATGAGAAAGAATGAAAATACATATTTTTAATCGAAATCGAATTCATAAGAATATAATAAAATCATTGTCGTGAACGAATTTATCTAGAATGGTTCGCAACGACAACGATTAATTAAATTCAAATATGAATTCGAATCGTCGATAAATCCATAAAACGAATTAAAATTAAAATAATTAATTGTTTACATCAAATTACACTAATAAAATCATTAAACTCGATAAATCTGGATTTTAAAAATACGGGGTATTACAGATATGTTAATGAATATGTTGATGTTGCAGCCAAAAAAATTGTAAGTTTGTAGATATCTAGAACCCTACTTAGTTTTCTTTTAGAAAACTATTATATTATGCTTATTCCTATAAGTTAAATTTAGAGGAAGAACTTGAAACGTCAGAAGGTGAGGAGGTGGACCAATATAGCATTGTGTCCTAGGCTACAGGAATTGTAGAACACCCTGGAAGACACAGGGGCCTTGGATTGGGTGTTACGAGAACGAGTATATGTGGTCGATCTCGTGGTTCTCGTAGCACTAATGAGCAAGTCGCCATCCTCACCCAAAAATTGAACGTGGCATTTAAACGGATGGCAACAATGGAGCAAGAGTTGTCATTTATTAAATCTCAAGGGTATAAGCCATCCGATTCGGTAGACCATAATCAGCTTCACATACCTAATGCAAATAGCGTCAGAGATAGTTGTGAAGCTGATGCATTTCTTTCTACTCTTCCCGAGGTAAGCATTACAAACTATGAATTATTATTAAATGTATTCGGTGTAATAAGTTATTAATAATGTGTAATATTTTTGTTTAGGGTTTGCATACATGTGACTTATTAGCGAATGACCTTTCAACAATTTTGGCGAAAGGAAGGGTCTGCAGCAGTCACAGTACCGCAACGCAGACAATCTACGGGTACAATTTAGCCCTAAATACAAGGCCGGTGAGTATTGACACTCCAATCATTGGCAATGCACACTTGCCTTGTTATAAAGAGGGCGATGAGGCAACCACAGTACTAGAAGCTCATGGAAGCTTCGTGGCTTGGCCTGCGGATCAAATACGTCTCACTACTGAAGAGGTATTGACATTTGACATATTCATTAGACCTTATTTGGTAGTTACACTATATATACCTTTTTCATATATTTATATGCTCAATATATATTCTGTTTAATATTATCAATTAAGGAATCAAAAAAGAAGACTGCTTCTGCTAGTAAAACCAAGAGAGGTACTAGCAGAACGAGCAACACAAAATAGGGCGCTGCTAAAGGAAAGAGAGCTAAATCTGAAAAATCAGTTGCCCCACAAAAGATTCCTTCTTCATATCAGCAAAGCCAACCTCCACCAGCATTAGCTATATTATATTTGTATTCCCAAAACTACCTCAGGGACAATTATATTTTCATTTATTGTCGTCCTGAGTATGTTGGGAGGGACGATGCTACTTACATGGTATCGACGGATGACATAAGCGACATTAATAATCAAGAATGGATGTCAACCATAAGTGTCGCCGTATATGTCACGTAAGTATTATTTCATTTTGAGATTTTAGTACTCTTAACTTATACAATTGGAATTTTTATGACCTCTTATATGAGTTATTAGTTATTAACAAATATGCATTGTTTTTGTCATCCATAGGTTGGTAGCTACTCGAGATGTGATGGAGGGAATGTTGTCCTCTATTGTGTTTGTGTGCCCATACTACATAGTTGACAGTTGTACAATAAGAGAGGGTAGGCACATAAACTATTTAGCGGATTGCATTTTGATTGAGGAACACAACAAGCTCTATCTCATTCCTCACCTCGCAACTAAACATTAGGTTTTGTACATCGTCTGAGCTGATCTTAATAAAGTCTATGTGTTTGATTCCCTTCGAACCTATGACGTGCCTTTTGAAGTTGCTCGTCGTGGTGGGAAGGAATTTATCGACATGTTAGTATACTTTTCACTTCTTACTTCATTAACTTATTGAAATGCCCCAAAAAATTCTAATCTTAAATATTATATTTAACTGAGGTTTTGTTATTAAAAAAATTAATTAAAAAATTTATTTAATTAAAATAAAAGGAAATTAATTAGGAAAAATCAAGAATAAATTTATAAGTATTTTAATTAGGAGAAATTTGGGTATTTTAGCTAAATTAAGGATTTTATTTTAGAAATTAACTAAATAAATTATTTTATTTAAAATAAGAAGGGAAAAATAGTTTGAAATTAATAATAATTTAATTGAAGAAATTTAGGGTATTTTACTAATTAAAATAGAATTTATGGAAAATATTTTAAAAACCCTAAATTAGCCTAAAAAGGAAATTTAATATTTTTATTAAATGAATATTTTATGTTAAATACCCAAAATATTCTAATTTATTTATTTAAACCCAAAACCTTAACTTTTTCCTTTTTCCTTTTCCCTTTCCTTTTTCTTCTTTCTTCCGCGGTTGGGCCTGGATGCGGCCCAACCCGCCGTCTTATTTCTCTTCCCACGGCCCAACCCACCGTCTTCTTTCTCTTCCCGCGGCCCAGCACCGCTGGCATCTCCTGTGTCCGCCCAAACGCAGCGTTTTTGCTACTTTAATGATGAAATGACGTGCTCAGTTTAATGAAGGTAGAAACCGACGCCAACCGGCCCGGTTCTCCCTTTTTCTTTTCTTTTCCCCGGCCGACTTGTCTGCCTTCTTTCTTCTTCCTTCTTCCTCATTTCCCCATCGTCGACGACGCTGCAACACTGGCCGCCATCAATGGCCTCTCCAGCTATGGTGATTAACACCGATCGTTTCTTGCCTCATTGTCTTCCTCTTAACTCCAGGAATAAATTGGCATAATTATTGGACGTTAAATCTCGCCCGTTTTCTCTCTCCTGGCGTGCGAAATTTGAGCCACCCCAAAACGGACATCGAGCCATTACTGCCACCGGCCACCCAAATTCTGGCAGTTAATACCTCCCTATCGAGCTTCAACACCCTGTTATCTCATCTACCATCTATAAATAGCCTAATGGTAGGAGTTTTTGGAGCTTCTTCTTCCTCGAAACCCTAAGTGAGAACCGCCCACCACCGCAACTTCAGACGTGTTTTCCGACGCCTTTAGCCAACCTCAACGCCACCGCCACATCCCAAATTCTTCCCTGCAACGCCCTCTAGTTAACTAAACTATTTTCAACTTTCGATTCTTCTTGCACTAGCCTCCATAACCGTGCAAAGTTGGCTGCTCATTTCGCCAGAATTTTACCTCGAAAACCTTAAACCACCGTTTGCCGCCGTGCTCTGCAACCTTTGGCTGCACCACCACCATCATTTTGTTCCTCTCCTCCTGAGCAACCATAAACACCTCTTATCTCACCTCATTTCTCCCTATCTTTTTCCCAACATCCATCTTTTCCTCTTTTCTTCTCTTTTTCTCGCCGCGCACCACATTCGGTGCCGCCTATCCCCACCAACCAAAGGTTGAACCCTAGACCCTCTCAGCCATTTTCCATATTATTATAAGCCTTGATTTAATTTATTTCAATTATTTGCATATAAATACCATTATTATTATTATTCTTAATATTTATATTCTTAATGTGTATTATTATTATTATTAGTTTTAATGTTTTTATTATTGTTTATATTGAGGGCGGAAGCCCTATTGTATTTTAATTTGAATTTATTATTATTCCCTTATTATTTCTATTTCTACTATTATTAATATTAATATGTTATAAGTATAATAACTATCATTATTTTATATTTTGAATTTCTATTATTCTTATTCCATTATTATTAATGCAAATATTTTACCATTAGTATTGTTAATAATGTTATTATTGTTATTATTATTATTGTTGTTGTTGTTCTTGTTGTTGTTGTTGTTGTTGTTTTTGTTGTTATTTATATCCTCATTGATATTAGTTTTATTATCCTTGATATTATTATATTAGTATCATTATTATTATTAGGGTAAAGTCTTTAACCCTATATTATCAAGGTTTATAATATCTCTATTATTTTTATGTCTTTAGCAAAGTTAGAATTTTGTTAAGGTTATTTTATTAGTATGTTATCATTTGGTCAAAGCCCTAAGGAGGCGTAGGAGTGTGCTCCAAGACCGGTGACATTTTAGGTAAGGGTTTACTAAGGCCATTGTGTGCTTATATGCATTATGTGCTTCATATGCTATGCATTCTATGTTTATGATTATTAATTATGTCGTATATGATATGACGTGGAGTTGAAGTATGTTTTGTATGGCATGTATATTATTTATGTATGCTAATATGTGTTGTGACCCTGTAAGACATGCATGTGAGGATGTTGATATGATTTGTGCGGGGGAAAAGGATGAAAAATGAGGATGGAGAAAGAAGTTGACCAAGAGATGTGAGTTGACCTAACTTAATGATTTATGGGTGGAAAAATAAAATGGGAAATGTAGGGTTTTGTGGGAGAGAATCTAATTTATGATTTGTTTGGGAGAATCTAATGTAAGAAGTTATTTGGGAGAATGTAATTTATGATATTATATGGAAGAATCTAATTTATGATTTAATTGGGAGAATCTAATTTATGATTTGTTTGGGGGAATCCAATTTATGATTTTGCTTGGAAAATTCTAATTTATGATTTTATGCGAGAGAATCTAATCAATTGTAAGGTAAGGATGAATCTTCAATTTTATGTGATTTGAATCTAGGGTTTGGTAAGGATGAATATTTGGTTGGTATGGATTGAATTTAGGGTATTGTATGACGGAATCTTAGGTTTTGCATGGTGGTATTAGGGTTTGCATGGTGGTATTAATGGTTGTATGGTGGTATTAGGGTTGCGTGGTGGAGTTAGGGTTTTGCATGGGAGTTAATGATTGCATGGAATTTAGGATTTGCATGAAAAGTTCGAATGGTTGCATGGAATATGTAAAGTCTGCATAGGAGTAAATTTTACATATGAAAAGTTAATTTGAGATGTAAGGAAGGTAATGTAAGCGTTGTTTGGGTAGTTAAACACTTTGGATGGAAAATAATACGTGGAACATTATCTGGGTACGTAGGAGACGAAGCTAGGGTTTGGAGTGGCTAATTGTGAATTGTCATGGTTAATTAAGGTTTGGAATGGCTAATTATGGTTGTTATGGTTAAATAAGGTTTGGAGTGGTTAATTATGGTTTGTGGTGGTTGATTAGGGTTTGATGTGGTTGCTTAAGGTTTTTGTTGTATCATATGTTTTTGGTGATTAAGGTGTAATTATGAGAATGGAATCGAAGATTTGTGATGTGTGGAGTGTTAAAATGATTTGGGTGATGTGAGGTGGAGTAAGAGGGGATGTTAAGGCCTAAATTAGAGTTTCTGGATAAAACCCTAGAGTGAGATGTGAAGTAGAATTGGAGGATAAGTCTAAAGGGAGCGATCCATGCATGTCTAGGGTTTGGTGGTAGCACATGTGTAATTGGTGAATAAAGTATGATGATGAATATGGAATTTATGATTTATGATTCATGTATGTCCATGGTGAAAGCCTTTGAATAAAATATTTAAGACACTAATTACTCAAAGTGGAAGATATTGAGACGGGACCAGCCGATCCACCGGTTAGGAATAGTGGTTAGGGTTTTACCCTATTGTGACCGATCCACCGGTAATAATAGTGGTTAGGACATGATGTCCTATATGTGACCGACCCACCAGTTATAATAGTGGGGGATCCTGATCTCAATGAAAATAAACCACAGTTTTGCTAAGGCAAATAAAAGACACTAATTACTTACAGTGGAACACCATGCGAGGAGGAACCGAACCGATCCACCGATTAGGAATAGTGGTTAGGGTTTTACCCTATATGTGACCGATCCACCGGTTAAAATAGTGGTTAGGGTTTGACCCTATTGTGACCGATCCACCGGTAATAATAGTGGTTAGGGCATGATGCTCTATTGTAACCGGTCCACCGGTTATAATAGTGGGGTGTTCCTATGCTCGCATGGATTGATAAAAGGCATGGTGTGAATCAAATTCTGATAAGGGATTAATTAAGTGATTAATCCAGATTATTCATGGGTCGTTGTATGTACTTTTACCTGGTTAATCATATGCATTTATGATTATGCTCTTTTATGTTCCGCATGATTTATGTGCTTATGTGTTGGCCTCAGTGCTCGGTTACCTTACTCAGTACGTAGCGTACTAATCACCCCTTTTATGGGTGCTGCTCATTTCCACGAGTAATATGCCCTTCTGACTTGTGCAGGTGGGCGAGACATCAGTTGGGGCTAAGTGTTGAGCGTGTTTGGCTCGAAGTTCGAAAGTGTTGTGGACGTATTCATTCTTTACGCGATTTCATTCCTTTTGTTATTTCTTTGGTATAGTATTTACCATTTTCTGATTCATTACTCGATTGAGTATTTTAATGAACCTTTTATCGGTTGTAAGTTTAATTCTCTTTTGGAAATGAATTACATTTCTTGATGCGTACTCTGATTTTGTTTTACAACCGTTTAATGATTATTTGAAGTTTAGTTTGTATTAATTTTGTAATTGATTATTAATCTTTTCTTTAGCCTTAGCACTTGATACTGGAACTGTCGGAGAGAACCGGTCTGGTACTAAGTGTGGCGGTTTCTAGAATTCATAGGTTTTCAGTGTTTCTAATCTAATTGCTTCCGCTTAAAAAAAAGTAGTGAATTTTGGGGTGTTACACTTATTTATACATATATTCGCCTAACTTTCATTACTTGAGGTATATATGCGCACTTACAATATTGTGTATCCAACTCTATTTATTAGGGCACTACAGACAGCGTATCAAATGAGAGGTGGGAATGATGTCCCAGACCCAAAGAATGTTCTATACGAGCCTGTCATAGTAAGTAGAAAGGCAACTATTTCGTATTTTATTTTAATTAAAATTAATATGTAATAGTTAGAGAGCTAACTAAATTCATTTGACAGTATCCACAACAGCAAAACGACAAAGATTGTGGATACTATGTATGTAGAGCAATGGATCTAATAGTCCAAAATAGATCGGTCAACATAGATCCAAGCCATGTATGTTTTCTTTTCAATATTTTTCCATTAATAAATCACGACATATATGTTTGGTACTTGACGTAAGTGCTAACTGTATATTAATCAAAACTTGGGATTTGTAGTTTTTCACTGATAATTATGCACAAGGCCAGCAATACAATGTTGAAGAAATTGATGAAGTGAGAGAGCAATGGGCCAAGGATGTGCACTCATTCATTCGGTATTAGGTAGAGATCTAGCTATATATTCTACATGCATGTTCAGGTTTGTATTTTGTCTATGTCTTTAAGTCTTCTAAGCTAGATGTATGAACATTTTGCTTTGGGGTGTAGAGCTACCAAGTTGTGGTATGCCTACTAATTTTGATTCTTGAGTATATATGTCCGATGTATTAACAAGGGATTGATTGAAATTATGGTGTGATTGCAGATTTGTTATCAATTGATGTTGTTTTACAATGCAGATTTGGTAATTATTTGAACATACAACTGTATATGTGGGCAGGAACAAAACTGTAAAAACTATAATAAAAAAACTAGAGTTTTAATAACGGTTCTGATGAAAACCATTATGCTCATTTAATAACGGTTTTTATCAGAACCGTTATTAAAAATGTACATTTAATCTTAAATTTATGCTCGTTTAATACGTATTAGGGTTTAATAAATGCCTAAATAATGTCAGCAAGTGTAGTTGGATGATGTTTTAACAACGGTTTTTCTGAAAAATCGTTATTAAAAATGCATTTTATGCTCAAATTGACGGGTTTTTTTATATTTTTAATAACGGTTATGAACCGTTATTAAAGATTTAATAACGGTTATGAACCGTTATTAAAGATTTAATAACGGGCGTTTTAATAATGGTTGAAAACCGTTATTAAAACTACTTTTTGGGGTAGTGTATGTATATATATATAGTGCTTAAAATTTAAAATAATAATAATATGTTATTATATATGTAATAGAATAATACTAATTGTACACTTTCAAGATAGGTCATGTATGTACCATGATTATTGATAAGATCAATCAGAAAATGAGTTTTACAATACTTCTATAAGTACTTTGTTGATTTAATATAATATTTGTAAACAATCTCCATTAATTAAAAGAATTTCAACTATTGTGGTATTATATATTGGCTCGGATCATGGTTTCTTTATATATATGATTTGAGAAAGAAAATTAAAAGAAAAAAATATATATGAGTTTTTTTATGCTTTAAAATGTGTTAGTGTATTCATCTACGGTAGTATATTATATATAAAAATTGTATTTGATTGGAATACTAATTATAATACTAGTATAGGTACTTAAATTATAAAATTAAAGTCGAAGTTCTTAAATCATTAAAATAAAAGGTTGAGATCCAAAAATATTCGGAACATGAAAGTTCAATAACCCTTCATTGAGCATGTAACGGAGGACTGAGAAGCAATCGATATCGGGAGAGCAGCTAACCGTCCCCAGCATATACACAGCTTAGCCGATTAAAGAGTTCTTCCATTCATATTTTAACATACCACAATCCACCGCCCAGAGTACTTGTCTAAGCATGAAATGAATGGTCGAGTTATTTAATCCGACACCCAATGACCTCAAATTTCGCATATGGAGGCAGTCATGCCCGAAAACGGCGTTTTGGTGGTTTCTTGTTTCAAAAATATTTATTATTTTGAAAACTTTTTAATATCAAAATTAATATTAAAATAAATAAATTAATTTTTTATTAAAAAATATTAATAATAAAAATCAACTAGTATAGATAGTAATTTTAGGAATTTTTATTTTTCTCTATTAGGTTTAATAGATTTAATATATTTTTGAAAAAATAATATATATATATATATATATATATATATATATATATATATTATATATATATATATATTACTATTTTTTTTAAAATTTTTAATAAATGACTGTTTCAATTCGTTTCCGTGCAACGATGTATGGTAGTCGGTAGGTATCTTTTAGGTCACATGGCAAGCCTCGGTTTATGTGAACGTTCACAGTTTTTCCTCGTTGAATTTTTTCATTTGCAGTTGAATGAATTTGTCATGTGTGGACCAAATTTATATCACCGCGAACGCGAAGTCGTACGAATAAGAATAACATTTGTCCTGACGCAGAAAGAAGTCAAACTGATACTATCATCTTTCACCTTTAATTTCGGTAATTGATTGCCTCCAAATAATAACTAATAACCAAGCAAATCCGATAATGGAGTGGTTGGATGTTGACTCCATTACTGTAACGATATGGAGTACCTTTAGCGTGTGATGCACCTGGACGGCATCCCCACTCGAAAATATACCGAAAATATTTTAAGATTAAAATATATATTAAAATTATTTAATTAATATTTTTATTAAAAAAGTATTATTTAATTAATTGTTTTATTAAAATAATTATTAATAATTAAAATTAACTAATATAGATAATATTTTTTTAAATTATTTTTCTTTCTTAATTTTAAAAAAATATATGTATATAATATTAATATATATATATATATATATATATATAATTTTTTTCTACCATATTTATTTTTTAAATTTTTAGAAAATGACATTTGTATCCTTTTTTTGGTTCCCATTTTCCGTTTTCGTTTCCGTACAACGCTGCCTTTGGCAAGTAAATGGAACGGGCCGGACAGCAGAAGTCAGGATGGTCAGGGCAGGTCACCATGAAAGTCTGCAAGTTGATCAGCGGTACCTGACCTCTGCACTTGTAACAGTGTTTAGCACATATCATGATCACAGTGTTATTTTTTTAATTTTTTAATTCATATTTACTGGCACATAATTATTTTTATAAGTGTACAATTAAGGGGGTGTTAAATATACATTCTTTTTACTAACTTCATACCTCATAAAATCTATTTTTTTTATCTTTTGACAATTCTAACCTTTTTGTGCAGCAACTCAATCTCTCCATATCTTTTTTCTTTTCACACCTAATTTTATCTAAAAATTTTTTTCCTAAATTCCTCAAACTTAATTTTATAAAAAAAAAACGAATTAGAAAAAAGTATATTAACTAATTTTTTATTTATAGAATTTGAAGTTTACAGGTGAACCACCCGAACTGAATGGCACGACTATGGGTGAATCACCCGTCGCCAAGATTGTGTAACGAGCGATTCACCTAAATATCTGGTCAATACACAGGCTCACCACCCATCATAA
Organism: Tamarix chinensis; assembly: GCA_030549775.1. Classification (NCBI taxonomy): domain Eukaryota; kingdom Viridiplantae; phylum Streptophyta; class Magnoliopsida; order Caryophyllales; family Tamaricaceae; genus Tamarix; species Tamarix chinensis. The sequence goes on along the minus strand of CM060174.1, from coordinate 102,786,868 downwards.
GCACAAGGCCAATGGCCCACTCATCCGTAGAAGGAGCTATCAGACAGGCAGTCCACTCGTAGACTGTGTTTGATAGTGGACGATCCACCCATAGTCTAGAGTGTGTGACGGGCGGTCCACTCATAGTCTGGCCAGTCGTTTTTTTTCCTTACTTTGCTTATATATATATACAATAATGTAATATTTATTTTTGTTAATTTCCTACAGAAGACCTAATTGATACTAATTGGACGGGTCTGTACTCGACGAGTTATATTTTTAGTTATCGTGAGTCCCTAATTAAGTATGTTAATAACATTAGAAGGCCACACAATATGATTTTTATTATAAAAAGATCAAAATAGGGAAATATTTGGCTTCATTGTGAGAGAAGTGGTACATACAAAAGATATTTGCCAATGAATTATGAAAGTGCACTTCAGGTATATATATATATATATATATATATATATATATATATATATATATATATGATTGTAAATTTAGAATAAGCGGGAGGAAATTTCCTTACAATGGTTGGGAATTGAACGTTGAATGTGGTGTACACAACCATAGTTTAGGCAAGTTTAAACAAGGCTATTCTTTTGGGCAACAGTCATCGCCAGAAGAACAAAAGCTGGTAAAGGAATTGACCATGATAAATGTGAAACCGAAGGAGATCATCGACAAATTACAATAGGATAATGGTGATATTGGTGCAACACTTGGGACAATATACAATGTAAGATACAAGTTTAGGGTGCAGAAGTTGGTCGGGCGTACAGTTATGTGGCAGCTATTACATTTGATGGAAATTGATGTCTATCGATATTGGTATCATAAGTATTCAGACTCTGATATGGTCGGTGATATTATATTTGCACATCCTAATTCCGTTGCTCTTTTGCATTCATTTCCATATGTCATTTGCTTGGATTGCGCGTACAAAACTAATGGGTACAACCTTCCTTTCTTGGACTGCTCCACTGATATTATAAGCATGCATCTTTTTGTCTGTTATCCCATTTTGCCTTACATCAAACATAGGTTAGGTGATGGTCACACTTCTCTCATAGTTGATGTGGTGGTAATATTTTTCGATTTTATTTTTCAAATGCTTATGTATTGTTTTTGAAACAAAATTTTCTGGTTAAAAAATTAGGTATGTTACATAGACAAGTGTGAGACTAAATGCTATCAGTTAGGCAAAGACTAATCGACATTTAGACATAGTCACTAGTATGGTCACCATCATTTCATAACCTCTATGTGTGTTGTTTGATTCGAGTACTTCTTTGTCATTCATATCTACTATTTTTATCATTAAAGTGACCTTATATCCATCTACTAGTGTATCTATATTTGTGATGTTGCCTTCATAAGATAGGTTGGATTGCACTAAACACAACTTAGATGTGGCCTTAGAGATAGGTAGGGTAGACTTCCTAGTGGACTTATTCAAGATGGACTTATGGAACTTCAATAGCATCCTAGATATTGACAGGTTGGGGAGATACTGAGTAGTGATAGATTGCGCCCAGGAGTAAGTAGTGTTGCGAGGATCTCAAGGTGCTGAGGTCTCTTATAGGAGATGCTATGATGAAGGTCATATCTATCCATACTTTCTTTTCTCTATATGATCTCCAACCCTTCAACTATAGTAATGAACTAACTTAATATGAAATAATAACCCTAATTGTTTAAAAATAATGAAAATGAAGTCAAAGCTCTAATGACAATACTATTGATGTTATATTCAACCTAATATTATATATATGTATACAGAAGGTTGTAAGAAGCAAATTCAATGTTTGGCAAAAATACTATTTATATTAGTAAATACAGGGCACTTGTACTTTTTATTGTAACACTATACACATGGCTTGAATTAATGGATTATGTGAGAGGATAAACTAGGAAATATAGACTATATTTACATAAATATGGATTACATTTCCATAAATACATGCCTCCGATATTTATTGCTTATAAATTGTAACACCTCCAAAAATTACAGTTAAAAATTTTCTTTTAATTAAAACAAACACACGTACAGGGGTGTTGCCACTGTGATTAGTACAAGCCCGACCCCCGACTAGTCTCAAAAGGTCAACTCTCAGTCCCGCCCAACACCTCATATGTGTCATAGGCATCGAAAATAACATCTCCTGCCTACATAAACTCAAAAGGGACCTCTACTTGTGGGAATGAGTAGCACTCATGAAACAAGTTATCAGTACGCTATGTACTGAGTAAAATAACCATGCAACTAAGGCCATACACAAGCAGGTAACTATGCAAATAATCCACAGAGGAAAAATAAATAGTATAAGCCGTGATTCGGTCCGATTAAACTTAATCGTTAGATCTTTTCTCAATATTCTCATTTTACACCATTCTTATTATCAATGCATGTGAGTATGGGAACCCCACTATTATAGCAAGTGGACCGGAAAACACCTGTGGCATAACCGCATAAGACACCTAGCCACTATTATTCGTCAGTGGACCGGTCTACCCCGACTCTCATAGTTTTTTTACTATAAGTAGATAGTATTTTTCCATGATTTATCATTATTAGGTTTGGTTTGTTGAGCTCGGGATCCCCCACTATTAGAGATGGTGGGCAAGGGAAAACACCCAAGACAGAACGCACCTGGTCACTATTATTTGACGGTGGAACGGCCTCCAGAGCATAAAGCACCTAGCCACTATTATATGTTGGTAGACCAGTCTAGATCCAACTTAATAATCTTTCTCTTTAAATATTTAGTACCTTATTCGTGTCATATTCGCTCAATACTTTCACCTTACACATGCATGTCCTTGGAACTACTTGCTCATACAACTCGTCTGCTCCTATCCTCCTAAAAGAGGTTTGTCCCATATCTTGGGACCTCTACACCTCCTAATACATCCAGAAATCATTTTTCACTTCTCCTCACTTACCACAAATACCCAACTCCTAAGTGCATGGGTCGAGGCCCACTTTCCCATATCTCTGAATCAACTCATTATCGCCCTCAAAGGTTTTCCCCAAAAAATCCTAATTTGGCCTATACAGCCCAACCTTCCTCTATCTCACACAACCCATATTTTCCTTGCCCCCAACTCATCACCTCTCTTGATTCATCCCCAAGCATCCCACTTTACTTCTCATTTTGCACATGTGACCACAAAACCCTAGTTGGTCACAAAAACCCTAGCACCTCTCTTTTCTCATATATTATCCGACCCTAATCACTCTCATTTACCATCCCCTCTTCCACGTGACAGACATTCACCCTCCATGTGGAATCCTTCTACTCTTACCCCATATCCCAATCCTCTCCATTATTTCTCCCTTCCACAATTTCCTCCACTTAGGGTTTTCCTCCCAAACCCTAGCCAAGTTCCCCATACACCATTAGACCAACCTATATACTATTTTTCACCTATGGACTCCAATCACCCCAACAACTCTTCCCTTACCTTACTTAAACCTCAAGTCAACTTTTTCTAAGTAAGGATCATCCCTATGCAAAGACTATCCATCCCATGCAAACCCTAGACTCCCCATGCAAGATCCATTTCACTCTCTTATTTTATTCACTTTATCCTTTTATTTGTTCATTAACAAGTCATGAGATACTTAAGTCATTCTTATTTCCCTCTAGTCAACTCATTTTCTTTACCCCTTTCATCTTTTCAACCCCACACCATATCTTTTACAACCTCCTAGCATGCATGTCCTAACGGCTACATCACATAAGCACCACAAAGTACAAGATACATTATCATTTTACACGTGCCATAAAGAAAACACATACACTTACCTTAGCTCCGCACTATGCTACAAGTAAGCAGTCCTAATCACATAAGGTACATAAACATATCATCACACATAACACATAAAGCAAATAATACACATATTAGGCCTTAACCACATCCTTACCTAAAATAACACCGGGCTTGGAGCACGCTCCTATGCCTCCTTAGGGATTGGACTTGGTTCACCTATAAGAGAAAAAATACTAGGGTTAACTTCCCTCTTATTAAAATTTTCATTAATTTCTACTCACCTCTATTATAACATAATATTAGGGATAATAATAAAAATATTAGCTTTAGTAATAAAAATAAGGATATTACCCTTAAAATAGTTAATCATGCTATTATTAGCCAAAATAGGTTTAGGTAGTTATATTAGTCAATGACAAGATATTATTAACAATTTTAGAAATAATAATGATAATAATTTTAATAATAATAATAGTGATAATAATAATAATAATAATAATAATAATAATAATTTGAATAATAATACTAATAATAAGAACAACAATAACAATAAAAAAAAATAATAATAATAGTGATAATGATGATGATGATAATGATGATGATGATGATGATGATAAGGTTAGGATAATAATTACACTAAATATACTTAAGGGCTAGGAAGGTTAAGGCAAAACCTAGTGAGGGTGGCGGTTAGGTGGCGGCTGCGGTGGCAGTGGAAGTGGGGGTTGGAGAAGGTGGCCTTTTAGGGCTAGAAGAGAGAATGTGAGATGGTGTTGTGGTGGTGGTGGAATCTCTAAGTTGAGAGGGTTGGAGTGGTAGTGGTGGCACAGTAAGGGTGGCAACGTAGGTGGTGGTGGTTGTGGTGGCTAAGGGTGGTGGAGAAGTAGGGAGGATGAAGGTGTAACACCCTGAGTTGATACGACTACGCGGGCGCTACCTTGGAGCACTTTTGGATTGATCAGCTGGCCCCACAGATCAATACAAGTCCTTTTAGTGCGCTTTGTCCTCACTCATGCAATTCCCGATAAATTTTAGAAAATTTCCTAAACTTTCAAGGAGGGTCACCTATCCTAAAATTACTCCACAGCTAGCATGCCTAACTGTGGAGTTCTTAGGACGAAATCACCAAAAGGATGGTATACTATGTTGATATAAGTAGCCAGATCAATCCTTATAATACTCCACTCAAATTGGGGTATTACAATCACCCCCACTCAAAGAACGCAACGTCCTCGTTGCGCATCAAATACTAACTGTCTCAATATAGTTTATCCTAAGAATCATCCCGCTAGGTGGTTGACTAGCTCATCCAAATCTAGCTCACAGTCGTGGTTTCAGTCTAATACCATTTGTAACACCCCGAGTCGATACGACTATGGGGGGCTACCTTGGAGCGCTTTCGGATTGATCGGATGACCCCATAGATCAACACGAGTCCTTTTAGTGCATTTTGTCATCACTCACGCGCTTTCGATAAATTTTTAGAAAATTTTCGAAACTTCACAGGAGGGTCACTCATCCTAAAATTACTCCACAGCCAGCACACCTAACTGTGGAGTTCTTAGGACGGAATCACCAAAAGGATGGTATACCATGTTGATATAAGTAGTCAGATCAATCCTTATAATACTACACTCAAATTGGGGTATTACAGAAGGAGAGGGAGAAAGGGAGAAAGAAGGTAGAGGGAGGTAGGGAGGCTCCGCTGAGTTGATAGGGTCGAAGAGAAGGTGGTGACTATAGTGGAGGAGGCGGTGCACGACTGCGAGAGGGGAAGCAATGGGTGAAAAGGGGTAAGTTGAGCGGCCAACTTTGCACGGCTGGGGTAGCTCATGTAGGGGAAAACTAGGGGTGGGGAGGGGTTTGATTTGGTGGAGGGTAATGCAAGGAAGGGTTTGGATGGTGTTTCAGATGGTGGTGTTTCACGGTGGTGGCTAGGGCAGCATCTAAAGTGGTGGTGGTGCAATTACGCAGGAGAAATCTAAGCAGGGCAAAGAGGCCAAATGGGATCGGTAGGGGATATTTATAAGCCATTAAAGAGAGGATAATACAAAGGGGGAAGAAGACAAAGGGGTAAGTGAGGAAAATCTCGCCAGTCAGAGGTAGCAAACCAGTACGAGCCTACAAATCCCAGGGTGTAGGTCGATAAGAGGAGAGAAGGAAAAGGGGAAGAGGCACATATGGAAGGAGGGAAACGAAAAGGATAGGGGAAAGAGAGGAGAGGTGCAGGCCGATAGGGGAAGGATGGCGAGAGAGTTACAGGCCGACCTACAACTCGAGGACAGGCAAAAGGGAGGCGAAAGAGGAAAGGTCGAGCTGGCTAGTATAGGGGAAAAGAAAAGAAAGAAAAAGAGGGAGAGAACAAGCGAGTGAGGGAGGAAGGAAAAAAAAAGAAGGTGGGCTAAGCCAGGCGGGGGAGAGAAGAAAGGGAGGGAGATTTGGGCCTCGCGTGCCCCAATTCGGGGAAGAAGGGAAGAGAAAGAAAAAGGAGAAAGGAGAAAAAGACGAAAGAAAAAGGAAAAAAGAAAAAAAAGGAAAAATAGGTTGGTTGGGGTATTTAGGATATTTTAGTATTTTTGAATATTTAAAAATAATAAAAATTAGTAAAATAATAATTAAATTCCCTTTTTATATTAATTTGAGATATTTTGGATATTTTTTCCTAAATTCTATTTTTGACTAGCAAAGTACTCTGATCTTCCCCAATTATATTCTTTATTATTTTTCCCTTTTTTATCTTAAATACTCCCCTTATTTTAATAAAATAATATATTTAATAATTTTTTTGATAAATTCCTATTTATCATACTTTCTTAAATTAGAATTTTGGAGTATTTCATAAATACTAAGCACCAGTATTTTTTCTTCCTTCATTACGTTGTCTTAAATTTTCTACATATGACTTTTATTTTATGGTGTTTCATGATAGTACATCTAAATTTCTATAACGCCAAGCTTTAATCCTCATATCATGCTTCTTTTTCTTAGTTATCTACCAAAATTGTCTTGAGTGCATATTTTCCTACAAAACTACGCTAATAGAGAAAAATTGAGGAAAAAATATAAATTATTAATAACAAATAGAAAAACTTAAGTCAAAATACATTAAATAATACCATAAAATATGCACCTATCAATTAAATGCGAATTAGAAGAGGAAAAGTCAAAGTTAGCGACTCTTATTATCCAAAAGTATCTGCATAAATCTAGAAAGGTATGAATAAGAATGGAATATTTTTGGATAATATTTCACTCAATGATACTATAAAAATATGATCTCTAAGGTTTCGTAAAATTTAAATAACCATAAAGGATTTTTTTAGGGCTAAAAACATAAGGTTATGGCATATTAGAATGTTGAATACTATTATTTTTTCAAAAAATTTGGTTTGATATTTAAAAAAAAAATCCTAAGAGAGTTAGGAAAATCTAAGATTCTAAAATATCTATGTAAAAGAAAAGTTTCAAAAGAATTCATATGCCAAAAGTGGCTTACAAGTCTCACAGAGAACAAATATGTATGAAAGGACGAGGAACCCTAAATTAAACATTTCAACAATGCAACAAGAGTTTCAAAACTCTAAAAGGATATAATAAAAAAATCAAAATAGGGATACTTAACCTCCACCAATGCTAATGCAAAAGAAATTAAGTTCCTCAAAATAATGAGGTATTGCACTTATAGTTATAATATTATAAGAAAATTACCCTATCATATTTCATTACTATTGTGCTATGTTAAATCACTGGTATGTTTGAGTTTTACTACTATCACCTTCATTTTTCAATATAATTCATCTTATTGATTATTATGTTTTTCCTAACAATGGTAAAATATAAAGATAATTATGGTGAAACAAGAAAATTTACTTTTTCTTGAAAATATCACAAGTAACATAGGTGAAATATATTAGTGAGTAACATGGTAAAATATGAAAACAATAGTGGTGAAGCACAAGTATAAAAATGATGAAATATAAGATTATAGTATTTAAATATAAATACAATCGTGTTAAGATAGTTTTCTTATGAATATCACAACAAAAATTAGTAAAATATAACTTCAATAGTAGTGAAACATGGAAAAATTTATAGTGAAACGTGAATATAATAATGGTGAAATATAAGTAAAATAATGGTGAAATAAATTTTACCATAAAATATCATATCAATGGTGAAACATGTCTATAATCATGATAAAAAATAAAAATATAATTTATATAATAATTTGTTAAGTTAAAATATACTAATATTGATCTTAGATTGTAGAGTAAATTCTAAAAAATTATGGTGTTTATTTTATCATCCTACTTAAACAAAAATTAAGTTAAATTGTAATCCCCCAAAATTTTAGAAAACCTATAATTTAATAAATAACTTTTATTTAAAATAAATTAGATTTTAAAATTATTTAGTTTAATTATTTTATGGATTTTGTGTATATAAATTTGGATAGGAGTATTTAATAAATTAAAAATAATTTTTTTGTTATTTTATCACATTATTTGTATTTAAATAATTTTTCAAACTAATATTTTACTAAAATTATCCTTTTTGAATCAATATATTAAATTATATTGAATTAACTTATTAAATTAAATAATTTATCAAAAATATTACATTTTATTATTTTTTAAATTAAATTAAACTATTTCCACTATTTTCCTTTTTTTCCTTTTCCTTTCCTTCTTCTTTTTCCTCCTTCTTCCCTTTTTCCTTTTTTTCTTTTCCTGGCTTCGGGCTGCCAGGCCTCCCCTCCTTGGTGTCTGGGCCACTAACCTGTTCTCCCTCTCTGCAACCGCACTGACACCAACCTAACCCCCTTCCTTCTTTTCTTCCTCCCTTCCCCAACAAACAGGTCGGCCCAAATTCTTTTTTCCCCCCTGCGCCGGCCTGCTACACCTCCCCCTCTCCCTTTCTTTCTTCTTCTTCTCCACCTACCTCGACCGACGCCCTCGACCTATCCCCGTCGCCATGTCTGTAGCCTCGAATGCCACACCCAGCCACTGCAACCTTTAGCCACTACCACCATCTCTCTCTCTCTCTCTCTCTCTCTCTCTCTCTCTCTCTCCTGACTTTTTTTCACCATTTTAGAACCGACCAGCCATGCACCCCATCCCGCATGGCTCCCCTTTCCTCCTCTTCATCACCCTCTCCGTGCCACCCTAAACGCTGCCACCCAATCACCCACCTATCCCTCTACCCTCCCTCTTCTTTTTCTTCTCCCCTTCATCCTTTTTCTGCCCCATATTTTCGAGCCCTTATCCCCCCGATCTCCTCTTCTCTCTCGTTTTCTTCCTCTCCATCTTTCCCCCCTATTTTGTGCACCACCGCCCCTCCGCCATTTTCTCCGCCACACCCACCACCTTTAATGCCTCTTGCCACCTTCTACTACCGCCCTACACCACCACAATACACCCTCTCAAGCCATCCCACAACCCTTCTTCCTCCCCTACCTATTTTTCTCTCCATTTTCCCTCTTCTCTGCAGCCCACCTGCAACCCCACTGTTCGCCTCCGTCCGGCCACCTCTGCCACCACCCAACCCACCATTCAACTCCCTAAAACTTCCTCTACCACCCCCACACCTTCTTTTCCTGAAAACATCCCCTGCACCCCTCCATTTCCCCCTCTCTTTTCCTTCCCTCTCAGCCACACCCATCCCGACAGCCATCTTCGCCGCCACCTCCGCCGCTCTTGGCCACCAACAACCCATCCCCAGCCACCACCTACACACCATCTTCACTCCTATACCCTTCCCTTTCCTCCAATCCTCCCCCATCTACCTTCTTCCCTAGCCTAAAGACCCCAACCCAAAAAACACCCCTTCATCCCTCCTACCCCAACCTTCGACCCTTTTTCCCCATCGACCTGCATGTGGCTCACGCTGCATGAGTTCCACATTATTTTGGGAGTTTTTGTGTTCAATTATTGAGGTATATTAATAGTTAAGTAAAGTTTTATTAATTAAATTTTTTATATAAATTTGTATCCTCTTAATTTCCTACTCTTAATATAATAATTATTGACATTATTTTTAGGTATTGGTTTTGCAAATTAAATCTTGAACCTTTAATTGGGATACCGATAAGGTTCGATTTTTGTGGGATATAAGGTAATCATTAAACCCCACTTAAACACATGGATAAATGTATGTTAGCACATTAGGATTTTTAATATGCTATTATGCTTGATATTTGTGGTTTAATATAATATATATATATATATATATATTCTTGTATTGATTGATAAAAATAAAAGTATGCTAGTTTATATGCCATATGTGGAAATGTTGTTTAAGGGAAGAGTTTGATTATTAATGAAAGTGTTAAGTACTTATTCATGTTATTTTATGTTATTGTGACCATTTATGCATGAATATTATTATTATGAGCCCTAGAGGTATTTTAGTAATATTTATTGTGCAAGAATGTGGCCTAAATGTGTGGATGCTAATAAGTATTATATTAAAATGTAATAGTTGGTGGAGTTGGATATTGTTAATGGAGTGTTAATATTATTATTCCATGCGGTAATGCTAATTTAATAAAAGTGGTGTAATAAAGGGGGTAAAGTGGTAATTTTGGAGGCAAAAGGGTAACATGGTAATTTTATAAGTAAATGGACAAAGGGTAATTTTATAAGTAAGGGGTATTATGGTAATTTGGGAGAAAAGGGTAATATGGTAATTTTGGAAAAGAAGGGCAAAAAGGTAATTTTTTAAGAAAAGATAAAAATTCTAATTTTGGATATAAATGGGTAAAATAGTAAATTATAAAGCAAAAGGGGTATTATAGCAATTTTATAAGTAAAAGGGGTATTGTGGTAATTTTGTAAATCAAAGGATATTATGGTAATTTGGAAGTAAGGGGTAGAAGGGTAATTTTATAAATTAAAAGGATATTTATGGCAAACTTGGGAGTAAGGGTAACTTGATAATTATGATAACGACAAAGGATAAATTGGTAATTAAATTATGATTATAGAAGGGCAATTGGATAATTATGATAATAGAGAAGGGTAATTTGGTAAATTAACCAATAAAAGGGCATTATGGTAATTTTAATAAAGGAGAAGGGCAATATAGTAACTATAAAAATGGAAAAGAGTAAATTGGTAATTATAATTAAGGAGAAGGGTAAATTAATAATTATAGTTATAGAAAAGGGTAAGTTGGTATTTATAATAATAGAGAAAGGTAAGTTGGTATTTATAATAATAGAGAAGGATAAGTTGGTATTTATAATTATGGAGAAGGGTAAATTAATAATTATAATTATGGAGAAGGGTAAATTGGTAATTATAATTATGGAGAAGGGTAAACTAATAATTACAATAATGGAGAATGGTAAAATGGTAATTATAACAATTGATAAGGGTAAAATGGTAAGTATGATAATGGAGAAGGATAATTTGGTAATGTAACCAACAGAAGGGTAATTTGGTAATTATGATAATGGATAAGGGCAATTTGGCTAATTAACCAACTAAAGGGTAAAGTGATAATTATTTAACGAACTAAAGGGGCAAGTCGGTAATCATGATAATAAAGAAGGGTAATTTGGTAATTTATCCAACTTAAGGGCAATTTAGTAATTATAATAAAGGAGAAGGGAAATTTGGTAATCTAACCAACCAAAATGGAAAATATGTTAAGGGTAACAATTATGAAGGGTGAATGGTGATCTAAAAAGTGTAGGGGATGACTTGGTAACCTAAACCGAGTAGGAATGTAGCTAAGAACAACAATGTGTGTATTATATGCCTCGTATGCCATGTGTTATGCCGTATTGTGTAATTTATGCTTAATGATTAATCATTTGTAGTACAACTTCGAGTGATGTATGCTTGTGTGACTTCCTTACAGCATGTGGATGATGATTATATATGTTGTGTGTACGATGTTATCTGATGTGACCCTCTGGGACATGCATGCTAGGGTGTTTAATAATATGACATGGGGTGAAAGGAATAAATGGGAAGTGAGTAGACTAAGGGGACACGATATTGACCTTAATATCTCATGATCCATAGGGGAAAAATAGAAGGAGATTATGATCAAAACGAATGAGTGATGCAACTCTTGCATGGGAGGTTTCTAGGGTTTGCATGGGATCCTTACATAAGAAAGGTGTTAGGGTTTGAGCAGCCAACAAGGGTTTTACGATCCGATTGGTGAGTAGAGTGATGGGATTTGGGTTGAACTAAATGAGATGAGGTGTTGGACGATAAAAGAAAGGTTGGGCCACATAGATCCGATTAGGGTTTCAAGAGAAAACCTAAGAGAGTAGTAGTGAGAGAATTTGAATGTCGTAAGGTGATGGGCCTCGACCCACACCCTTAGGAGTTTGGTTTTTGTTATGGGTAGATGTAAAGGAGAATAGATGTCGGGGTGTGATAAGAGGCGTAAAGGTCTCAAGATATGGGACGGGCCCTCTCGGGAGGATAGAAGTAGAGGTCGACGTCATGCATGTCAAAGGTGAAATACTTTTGAATAAGATAAAATAAGACACTAACCACTTAAAATGGAAGATTATTGAGCCGGGCCCAGACTGATCCACCAGCATAATGGTGGCCAGGTGCCGGGGTACCCTGGAGACCGATCCACCGGTATATAATAGTGGTTAAGTGTGTTTTGCCCTATAAGTGACCAATCCACCAGCTATAATAGTGGGGGATCCCGAGCTCAATAAACAGAACATGATAACGATAAGATATGGGGAAGAAACAAAGTAATTACAGTGGAACACCATGAGAATCAGGGCCAGACCGATCCACTGGTATAATAGTGGCCAGGAGCATTTTGCCCTAGAGATCGATCCACCGGTATATAATAGTGGTTGCGTGCGTTCTACCCTATAAGTGACCGATCCACCGGCTATAATAGTGGGGTTTCCGCACTCACATGGATATAAAATATGAGAGTTGATTGAATAATGATGGACTAATGGCTTAAGGCTCGAATGTATTGATTTTGCACTATGACATAGCTTAAGGCCCGAAAGTATCGATTGTTCATAGCGACCTATTAATATCTGATGTGAATGTTATATATACACATCTTGTTATATATGTATGTAGCTTTGTTTCATGTGTTTCATTGCGGGTCTGCCTTTTAGTGTGATTTTAAAGGGTTACTTAGTACCATAGTACTTAAGAGTTCCATTCGTGGGCCCCCTACCTATTCAATGAACAGTGTCCCTTACAGGTCCAATTTCAGGTGCTACTCAAGTGGGTAATGGGAAAGAGCAGGATTATCCGGCTTTTAAGGTTTCATCCTTCCTCTTCTATTGTCCGGTTTAAATGAAATCCTTGTTCTTGTAACCACCACTGGTGGATTTTATTCTTGTAAATGCTTACTTGCGCTACTCTGATTTTAAATATGATTTGAATTTCTAGCAATTTATATTTCATTATTTAGCCTTAGCACTTGGTACTGGAACGATATAAGTAAACCGGTCTGGTACTAAGTGTGGCGGTAATATCGCCGAATTTCACAATTTGTTATTTTTCTTCCGCTAATCTTTTAATAAAACAAAAAATTTCAGTAGTAAATTTTGGGGGTGTTATATAAATAAAAAATTATATATATTATTTTTATTTAACTTAATTTTTGGTGGGTATTACCTCACTAGTGACTTGGTAAACCAATTATCCTCAGCACTGGATAATAAACTACTCTATCAAACTTCTAGTTATTCACAATATTACCATTGGATGCACCATGAGCATGGTATATCTAATGGTAAGGTAGAATTTATGTGTTTGAACCCCATCTTGCTACCTTTATGTACTTTACATGTTAGTGCCACTTCTGTGTTGTGCTTCTCCCAAATCAACCTTTTAGAAGTGCTAAAACTCAATCAACCATTAATTCAACATCAATATACACCTATAATTACTATCTTATTAAAATAAATATTTTTAGGAAAAAACCTACGGTACAAAAACTATGAATAAGGAAAAAGAGTGCAGTATCATCCCCCTCAACTTAGTAAACTTCTTTCATATGATACATTCCGTTATCAAGCACAAGTCGACTACATGTCTTTATTAGTAATGAGTTGGTGAATAGATTTTCTACGTTTTCAATTAATTGAATCTTTTTAAACATCAAGGTCCCCCTTTTACTGTAACTCATGTGTTGAGAAGAACTCTAATGATATATGCTTAGTATTATCAAATTTAATGTATCACTCTTTGATTTATATGGCGTAAGTTGTATAATCTTCTTATATCACTGTCAATCCATCTTGATTCATCTCCATCCCATGTATTTTATGGATGTGGTGTATTAATTACCTAAGCCATGCACATTCTTGTCTTATATCATATAGTGCAATCAAATTTTCATGGTTTGATGAAGAGGATACCATTAATTATTTTGTTAAAATCCAGGAAATAGCACTCCCACCATAGAGGAATCCATACCTTAATTAGGAAATGACTTCATGTGGTCCATATGAAAATCCAATACCTAAATAGCCAGCCAAATTGGCACCATTATCCTTGTCTTTTTTAGGAATGATCCTATATCACTTGTTCCATGTAAATGGTGGAGGTCATGCATTATTCCACTCTAATATCTCCATGTGGGCACTAAACTATATCTTATTAATAGGTTTATTGCAAATGATATGTCCAATCGAGCATTATTTTTTATATACATTAAGACACCAATGGCACTTAGATACAGTATTTCAATACCAATTATTTGGTTATTATTTTGTCAAGGATAAAACATGTATTTATTTACATTAAGTAACTAAACCACCATTGGTATACTTAATGGGTGTGCTTTGTCCATATTAAAGCACTCAAATGCATTTACTATATATTTCATTTGATGGAAAAATATCCTATATTTAGTATGCTTTAATTGGATTCAGAGATAATACTTGATGGTTTTTGAGTTTTTCATTTTAAATTATCTCCTTAGGTAATAAACTATCTATCGAATTACATAAATAGTCCTAATAATATTTAAATCCCTGGCATAGACACCTATGATCACAAAACCTAACTTTGTCTTCTTAATGGACAAACATAGACTAATGAGACCTTTTACATACCCTTCCTTTACTAAGTGCTCTATTAGGCGATTATACCACATTCATCTAGACTATTTAAGTCCATACAAAGCTTTCTATAATTTTAATGGCTACAGATGATAAGGTATTGATTTACATCGCTTGAGCATGATGAATCCATTTGGTATTTTGATATTAGTGTCTAATGACCCACATAAGTATGCAATGACCATATCCATGAGGTACATCCATACTCTATTTGGCATTTCCAAACTAATTAGAAACCTTAGGGGTAATTGTATCCAACAAAAAGGAAAGTCAATTCCCAACTTTTGTATGAAATTTTAGGCCACTAGTATGGATTTATATCTTATAAACTTATTACATTCATTGCATTTATGTACAAATGCCCACTAATAACCAAATAGTTTACAAAATTTTAGGCCACTAGTATGGATTTATATCTTATAAACTTATTACATTCATTGCATTTACGTACAAATTCCCACTAATAACCAAATAGTTTGACACCTTTTTGTGTTTAGCTAATAGGTCCGAGCACTCCTTGCTTGTTTAGTGACTCCAACTCTACCTCTATGGCCTCTTTACAACTATCTCAATCATTCCTTTTGTTGAAATTCCTCAATCTATTGAGGTCCATTGTATTTTTTATTCATAATGGCTACAACAAAATTATATACATCAATCATGACAGTTTAATTTTTATACCACCAGCCTCTAATGGTAGCATAATTAATTGATATCACACAATTATCAGTCTACCTATATTCATCATTTTTATAATGATCCTCTGATAAAATTTCTTCAAGAAATTTATCTTTACCATTATTAGGTGCCATATCAACAACTTTTGGAGGTATTGTGGATTATTTCATCTTCCTAGGATTAAAATCCTTAAAGCTAAGTGGATTGTCATGATTTTGTCTTACTTTTGACTCGTTTGATATTGGTTGGGATGAAGTACCTATGAGGACTTATATATGATTTGGAGCATTCTTAACTATATATGCGACCTCATCATTTTCTTGGCATCAATAAGAGCATCTAGTAACTTACTGGCTACATTTTATAAGTGTATGATCCTTTGAACTTCAACTTCACTTTGATTAGTGATAGGATCTAAAAAATGAACAAACGTTGTATTCCATGTAATATCTTTATTAATTATTTATTTGTCCTTCTCTTTTCCCCCTAAGGCTGGGAATATTGTTTCATTGAAATGACAATCTTAATGCCTTGTTGTGAACAAATCACTAGGTTAAGGTTTTTGGTACTTTATGATAGAAGTGGACTCTTAGCCTATATATATTTCCATCCTTCTCTATAACCTAATTTTAAATAATTATGGGGGAGGGACATGAACATAAACCATGCATACAAAACCTTTGAAATAAAAAATGGCAAGCTCTCTACTAGACATAAGATGTAAAGGGGAATACCCATGATATATGGTTGGTATAAATTGAATTAACTTGGTTGAATACAAATTTGCATGTCCCTCGCTTGATGTGGGAAACTTCCACCTCATTTACAAGGGTTAAGCTATCATATGCAACCGCTTAATTAGCAACTCTACTAAGTCATTTTGAGTATGATTGTGAGGCATCAGGTAATATATTGTAATCTTAATGGATAGATAATACTTATCAAAACTTTGGGATGTGAATTCCCCTACGTTATCTTACATGAATTTCTTAATTGGATGGTTAAGGAAACTAGTCGTTGATATAATTATTTAGGCTAAAAGCCTTGTAAATGTCAGCTTCCTTATGGATAATAGGCTTCTATGAGACCATCGTTTTGATATGACAACTAATACCATAAAATATCTTAATATTTCACATGGTGACTTAATTAGTCCATACATGTCTCCACGAATTCATTTAAGGAACATAAGAGGTTCTATGCTTACTTTTGTTACTAACAACTTTGATATCAATTTGCTAATGGAAGAAGTCATGCATATTATATCACCTATAGAAAGGATCTTCAAATTATTTAGGAAGTGTCCATATGAATGATCAATGGTTTTACATATCATTATTTCACCTGGGTGACCAAGTTTGACATGTCATAGAATAAACATCTTTTGGTCAACTACATATTAGGTAGTGATGCTATGAGACTCCATGTGGTGTATTAGAGTGTTATATAGCCCAAATGTGCACACTGAGATTTGATTTTTATTAGAGGCATCAAGTAAAAGTATTTGACACCATCCTTACACATGGTTTCTATGTGATATTCATTTTTATCTAATATCCTTAAAAATAAGTTTCTCTATGACTTGATTATAAGGCATTCTCTAAGTATACTATCATTCCTACAATGAGAAAAAAAGAGGCTCTATCAAAGTCTTCTATGACACTACCAATATCAGATATGGTGGTCGCATTTTTATTTCCCATTTGTTAAGTATGAAAGAATCTATCACTCTTAAGAATATTATGACTAGTGGCACTATCCATGAGACATAAATATTCGCCATTGATTTTGAGATTGTCATGATCCATTCTAAGAGTTATATATACATATGTATGTATGTTTGTATAGATAGATAGATAGATAGATAGATAGATAGATAGATAGTGAAATGCCCCGAAAATTTCTAATTTTAAAATAGTATATTTAAATGAAGTTTATTATAATAGTTAATTAAATATATTATTTTATTTAAAATAAAAGAGAATTAATTGGGGCAGACCAAGAATAAATTTATAAGTATTTTAATTAGGGGAAATTTGGGTATTTTAACTTTTAAAGATTTTAATTTGGGAATTTATTTAAATAAATTATTTTATTTAAAATAAGAAGGAGAAAATAGTTTTAAATTAATAATTTTCATAAATAATCTAATTGAAGGAAATTAGGGTGTTTTACTAATTAAAATAGAATTTATGGAAACTATTTTAAAAACCCTAAACTAGCCTAAAAAGGAATTTTAATAAATTTTTACTAAATAAATTATTTTATTTTAAATACCCAAAATATTCTAATTAATTTATTTAAAGCCAAAACCTTATTTTCTTTCTTTTTTCCTTTTTCCTTTTTCCTCTTTTTTTCTTTTCTTTCTTTTCTTTCTCCTTCTTCCGCCGATTGGGCCTGGCGCGGCCCACTCCTCTTTCCTTTTTCTTCATTTCTTCTCCCGCGGCCCAGCGTCGCTGGCCTCCTTCCTGTGTGTGCGCAGACGCGGCGTTTTGAGAGGTTTTATGTCGAGACGCTGCGTCTCGTTAAATGAGGGCGTAACCGGCGCGTGAACCGCTCGATTCTTCCCCTTTCTTTTCTCTCTCGGCCGACCGGTCCATCTTCTTCTTTCTTCTTTCTTCTTCCTCCGTCCTCCTCCGTCGCTGCGATGAAGTTCTTTGACCCCATCAATGGCCTCTCTGGCTACGGTGATTAATACCGGTCGTTTCTTGCCTCATTGTCTTCCTCTTAACTCCAGAAATAAATTGGCATAATTATTGGACGTTAAATCTCGCCCGTTTCTTCTCCCCAGCCTCGCAAAATTTCGAAGTAACCCAAACGGTGGCTGATCAATTACTGCCACCGGCCACCCAAATTCTTGTACTTAATATCTCCCTGTCGAGCTTCAACACCCTATTATCCATTCCAACATCTATAAATAGCCTAGTTGTAGGAGTTTTGAAGATTTTCTTCCCCGAAAACCCTCGGCCCGAGCTACCGCCACCCCAACTTCAGACGCCTCTTCCGCTGCCGTCAGCCAACCTCAGCGCCACCAAAACATTCCATCCTCTTCCCTGAAATTTCATCTAATTAACTAAACCATTTTCACCTCTCGATTCTTCTTGTACGAGCCTCAATAATCATGCAAAGTTGGATGCTCGTTTCGCCGGAATTTTGACCCTGAAGCCTTAAACCGCCTTCCGCTGCCGTGCGCCGCCACCTTTGGCTGCACCACCACCATCATTTTTTCCCTCTCCTCCTGGGCAACAATAAACACCTCTTATATCACCACAATTCTCCCTATCTTTTTCCCAACATCCATCCTTTTTTTTCTTCTATTTTTCCGGCCACCGCCGCCGTCGCCGTGAACCACCGCCGGTGCCGCCTATCCCCACCAGCTTAAGGTTGAACCCTAGACCCTCTCAACCATTTTCCATATTATTATAAGCCTTTATTTAATTTATTTCAATTATTTGCTTATAAATACCATTATTATTATTCTTAATATTTATATTCTTAATATGTTTTATTATTAATTGATGTAAAATTTATGTTGAATTGTACTTGCAGGGTGGAGAGTGGTAATAAAATAATTTTATTGCTAGTTTCGAATTTTAAGTTATTAATTGAATTATTATAGGATTATTATCATTCTTCTTATTATTATTATTATTATTAATATTGTAATTATTAGAATAATTATTATTAACATTTTATTTAATTATTATGGAAAATCTTAGGCCCTAATTTTGTATTAACACTCGCACTTATGTATTTTAGTATTATTAGTTCTATTGTTCTTATAACCATTAATAATAATATTATCATTATCTTTATTATTTCAATATTATTATATATGTTATTAATTTTATTATTAATATTAATAAATAGTAGATCATTAGTTATAAGTAGGGTCGAAACCCCACTTTAAATTTTAAAGCTTATATGTTATTGTTATTATTATTATTATTATTATTATTATTATTATTATTGATTTTATCTTTATTTATAATATTTAGTTGTTATTAGGATTATTATTATTATTATTATTATTATTATTATTATTATTATTATTATTTTATCTTTACTCATATTATTTTGGGTGAAGGGTAGAAACCCTTATATCACCTTTTTGTTTTGAACTGCATTAGTTTTATTATTAATATTCTACTACTATTTTGTAGAGTCAATTCTAATATAATAATTTTTAATTAAAAATAAGGTCTTGGGATAAGTTAGAAATAATAGCATTCTTAAGAGAAAACCTAATCCTAGTATTTTTCCCATAATAGGTGAGCCCAACCAAAGCCCTCAAGTAATATAGGAGTGTGCTCCAAGATCGGTGACATTTTAGGTAAGGGTTTACTAAGGCCATTGTATGTCTATATGCATTATGTGCTGCATATGCCATGTAATCTATGTTATCATCATTAATTATGTTGTATATGATATGATGTGGAGTTCATGTATGATCTTAGGTTGTTATATGGGATGTGTTTTATTTGTAAGTGATGATATGCGATGTGGCCTTAAGACATGCATGTTAGGGTTGTAAAATAATGATGGGTAATGTAACAATGCGGCGATAGGGTTTTGCATGAAATGGCATAATGGGTATTAGTTTTACATAAACAGGGCATGGGTATTGGTTTTACATAAACAGGGCATGGGTATTGGTTTTGCATGATATGGTATGAGTATTGGTTTTGCGTGATATGGTATGGTACGTCCCATGGTGATATTAGTATTGCATGGAAGTATGGTATGTTGCATGAGAGTTAGAATTTGCATGGAAGTGTGGCATATTGCAGGAGAATTAGGGTTTGCATGGGAGTGTGGTACGTGGATCTAGGGTTGTATGGGAGTGTGGTACGTGGAACTAGGGTTGCATGGGAGCTAGGGTTTGCATTAGAGCTAGGGTTTTGCATGGGAGCTAGGGTTTGCATTAGAGCTAGGGTTTTGCATGGATTTAGTCATGCATGGTTGGGAAAAAGTTTATGAATAAAATACTTAAGACATTAATCATTTAAAGTGGAAGATTGTTGAGCCGGGTCCAGACCGATCCACCGGTCAGAAATAGTGGTTAGGACATGATGTCCTATGTGTAACCGATCCACCGGTAATAATAGTGGTGTGGACTTTGTCCCGCAAGTGACCGGCCCACCGGTAATAATAGTGGGGTGACTCGAGCTCAATAAATATAAACCAGAGTTTGCCAAATGTTTAAAAGATACTAATTACTTATAGTGGAACACCATGTGAGCAGGAACCAGACCGATCCACCGGTCAGAAATAGTGGTGTGGACTTTGTCCCGCAAGTGACCGATCCACCGGCGAATAATAGTGGTGTGGACTTTGTCCCGCAAGTGACTGGTCCACCAGCTAAAATAGTGGGGTGTTCCTGTATTTACATGGATTTGATAAAAGGCATGGTGCGTATTGACTTGTGATAAAAGAGTAATTAAATAATTAATCCAGACTACAATTGGGCCTTTGTACTTTTACCTGAATGATCGTATGCCTGTATGTTATGGTGTTAGTCTCTATGATCTCTTGTTATCCTATATTATTTTATGTGATTATGTGTTGGCCTTAGTGCTCGGTTACCTTACTCAGTACGTAGCGTACTGATCACCCTTTTCATGGGTGCTGCTCATTCCCACGAGTAGAAGGCCCATCTGACTTCCTACAGGTAGGAGATGTCTTTTATGATGATATCGATGTTCATGGGGCATCAGGAGGGATCGAGTGATGATGGGGCGGGATTTGTCCCTGTAGTGACGTGGCTGGCTCTCCTTGAGATTTTTATTTCCAACTCTGTTATTTATGATTAATACTCTGGAAACAATTTTATTATTATAGTTATCTCCTTTCTTGATAAACTAAATCTCGTACTTTGGGATTGTGTAAAGGCTTGCGCGTATTTGATCTCCGTCATTATGAAGTTGGATTGTTTATTAATGTTTCGAGTTGTTTTTTCTTAGCCTTAGCACTTAATGCTAGAACGGTAGAAGTGAACCGATCTAGTATTAAGTGTGGCGGTAACATTCCCAAAATTTACGGTTTTAAGTTTTAAATATGGTTTTTATTTATAAAAAAAATGGGGTAAATTTTGGGGGTGTTACAGATAGATAGATAGATAGATAGATAGATAGATAGATAGATAGATAGATAGATAGATAGATAGATAGATAGATAGATAGATAGATATAGATAGATAGATATAGATAGATAGATAGTTAAAGTTAGATATATATATATATATATATATATAGATTTGGGCTTTAAATTTTAGTTGCTTTCATTTTATGCATTACTTTCTAGCACTTTTTTTGTTCGTGAAATGTCCATCTCCTTGTCGTTTATGAGAGTTCTGTGTGATTACTTTGAGTTTGTGAATTTACAAGTTATATTAGGTGTTTATGTTTAATTAGGTATTTCAAAATTTTATGCTAAAACTGAATAAATAATATGCATATGATCACCAAATTTAGATTGTCTTGATTTTAATTTGGCTTTTCACACAATTAGTTATATCTATATGGTGCTAGCAGACCCTAATCTCATCAATAATTACTTGCACAACTGTGTGGGAAGGTTCAAAATTGTGGGTAATTACCTCAATTTTGCACATACATATACATATGCATGCATATATACATAGTACATACATACATACATAAACACACACACACACACACACACACACACACACACACACACACACACACATATATATATATAACAACCACCCTTTACAACGAGAACTTAGAACAACGTTAGTTTTTAGATATACTTACAGTAGTTTCCACCACCTACTATAGATAATTTTCTACTTTAAACTATAAATATCAATATTTATAAAAATGTCACATTATCTTTTTCTGGTACTCAAATATTGTTTTTTTCTTCACCCACTAGAAGTAGCTTTCACCATCTACTATGGGTAATGTCCTGACCTACAATATAAATATTTACATTTCCAAAACTACCACCATTTTTTTTTTCTAAAACTCAAATACTATAATTTTTTGAGAAACTTATAATAGTTTCTTCCACATACTAAGAGTAGTTTCCACCACCTATGGTAGGTAATTTAAAAAGCCAAAATATAAATACACAAAATTGATAAAAATGCACCTTTTATATCCAACACTCAACTACTATAGTTTCTTGAAACTACTTATAGTAGTTTTCTCTACCTACTAATAGTAGTTTTCACCACCTATTTTTTATAGTTTTTTCAACTCAGAATATTAGTTCTTAATTGTCATTGAGATAATTAGTTCTTATTAGATGTCCCCCTATATATACATATATATGATGAATATCTAATGTGAACTAGTTTTCTCAATAATTAGTAGAAACTACTCTTCGTAGGTGAATGAAACTATTACAAAGAGCTAAGAAAACTATAGAATTTGAATAATAGGATAAATAAAAGAGGTAGTGATGCTTTTGTGAATATTATATATTTATGTTTCAAGTTAGAAAAGTACTCATAATAGATGGTAGAAACTATTCTTAGTGAGTGGAGGAAACGACTATTATTCGCTCCAAAAACTGTAGTATTTAAATGATAGGAAAAGACAGTGATACTTTTGTAAATTTTTGTTATTTACCTTTCATGTTAAGAAACTTCTAATAGTATTTAGTAGAAACCACCTTAAGTCTGAAGAACGATACTCTAAGTCTTTCAAACAACTACGGTATTTGAGTTGCATAAAGGAAAAAAAACAAAGAAGTGGAAGCATTTTTGAAAATATTGCATATTTATATCTCATGTTAGAAAATGACTGATTGTAGGTTGTAGAAACTACTCTTAATATGTAGAGGAAACTGTTGTAAATAACTCAGAATACTAAAGTAGTTATCAATTCTCACCATAAATAGTTGTTTTTGTTAGATATGTCCTTAATAAGTGTGTGTATGTGTGTAATTTTTTAAAAACTCCCTTATGCAAAGGAAAATATTAAACATAGACCTATTAATTATTGTTAAGAAACTAAAAGTAAAATCATTTGTTATTTAATAGTATCAACTAACTTATATATATATATATATATTAAAAATCACTCTTTTAGTGCAGTAAGGATTACACCATAACTATTTATACTTAGCTCCCTAGTACAAATACTAACTAATTGTGTATTTCACATGTATTTCCATCCAACTTATATATTTTGGGGCATCATTTAGGTTTTGTTTGGGTCTAGGAAAGTTACAAGGAAAAGAAATAAAATTTGATGGAAAATCTTTTTTAGTTGTTTTGTTACGGGAGAATGGAAAGGAAAAAAATACCTAGTGAAAAGGTGAAGAAAGTTGTACTATAATACTTTTCACACCTATACTCAAGGAAAAATGGGAATAACACGAAGAAAATGAGTTAGCACGCCATTAATCTATATATATATAAAAACAGAGTTATCTAACAGACAATATACAAACAAATTTTTCCACCTAAACTATATCCATTATTACTAATCATAAATTACTGCTGCCATATATTATTGCTAATTATTGTTATTGCTAATTAATAAGATGAAATAATTAATATAACTATTTATTAATATAATGCGACTATTCATCTCCTATGTGCATTAAATGTATATAAATATTCATTTGCTGCACATATGCCAAACAATTAATTTTAATAAAGTATTAACTATATATTTTCTAATCAAATATTTTCTTAATTAATTATCCAAACATATACAAAAAAAACTATTCATTTCCTGCGTATTAATTGAATTGTTGAACTATTCATCTCTTGCATATTAATATATAAATAATTAATACACCAAAGTGCATATTCATTTGCTCCACATGCATATATCTATTAATACAATGCGACTATTTATCTCCTATGTGCAATAAATGCATATGACTATTCATTTGTTGTATATATGCCGAACAACTAATTTTAATAAAGTATTAATCAAATATTTTCTAATCAAATTTTTTTTTAATTAATTACCTGAACATATGCAATAAACTATTAATTTCCTGTGTATTAATTAAATTATCAAACTATTCATATCCTACATATTAATATATAAATAATTGATAAATAATTAATACACCAAATAAAGTACATAAACTAGTCGACCAACGCATATGCATCTGTTGCCATTAATACAATGCAATAACTAATTTTAATGAAGTATTTTTTTTAAGGTTAGATCAACATCAATCAAATATGATAATAATAATAATAATAGTAATAATAATAATAATTATTATTTATAATAATAATTTTATTATTTATTATTAATAATATGACTATTATTATTAATATAACAATAATAATTATAACTATTAATATAATTAATACTAATATAATTATTTATATAATTTTGATAATTACTATTATCATAATTTATAATATAATAATGATAATTATTATTATGATTATAATGAATATTAATATAATTGATTATTACTATTATGAATATTATCATGATTAATAATATAATTATTATTAAAAAAACTAATAACATAATGACAACATTGGTTATTATATAAAAACAAAGTTGTTTGACAGATAATATACAGATAAATTTTTCTACCTAAACTATACTTATTATTACTAATCATATATTATCACTGCCATATATTATTACTAATTAATAAGGTCAAATAAATGATGAAATACTCATGCGTATTAATTGATTTGTCAAACTATTCATCTCCTACGCTGCATAACAATAAAATGATATTCATCTCCTGCATATTAATTGAGATATTCATCTATTGCACATATGTTGAATAATACACATCAATCAAGAATTTTCTTAATTAATTATCTAAAAATATGCAGCCAACTGTTCATCTCCTGCGTATTAATTAAGTTGTAAAACTACTGAATATATGAATGTAACTATTCATCTGCTGCACATATGTTGAACAACACATATTAAAAGTATTTTCTTGATTATTACTTGAACATATACAGCCAACTATTCATCTCCTGATATTTTCTTAATTAATTACTTAAACATATGCAGCCAACTATTCATCTCCTGCATATTAATTGAATTGTCAAACTAATGAACATATGAATGAAACTATTCATCTCATGCGAACAGTAAATTCATATAACTATTCATCTTCTGTCATTAATACAGCACAACTATTCATATCATACATGCAATAAATGCATATAACTATTAATCTGTTGCACATATGTCAAACAATACATATTAATCAAGTATTAATTAATTATTTTATTAATTAATTACTTAAACATATACAGTTAACTATTCATCTCCTGCATATTAATTAAATTGTTAAACTATTCATTTCTTATATAATAATATATAAATAATTAATACACCACCCGTGCATTGCACGGGGAAATGTAACTAGTAAATAAATAAAAAGAAGTAGTGGTCCTTGGTCTCAAGCATTTATATCCTTTCTAATCTCCATCATTATGTAAATTGAATTCGAAGGGTGGAATAGTGATGACAACGAAGTAGTGGTCCTCAGTCTCAAGCATAATAACTGATGATCGTTACAATACTAATGGACCACTTATTAGTTTTTCTTCTTCTTCTTCTTATTTTATTTTCTCTTCATTAATTTCTATTTTTTTCCTTATATAGTAGCTACCCTTCTCTCTGCTCTATACTTTAATTTAGCTTTTGCTTAAATTTTTCCCATTATTCATTTTTATTTCATCTTTTTGTTCTTATATGTATATTTTGTGATGGATAAATATTTAACCTATTCTTTTTTTCATTATATTTATTTATTTATTCCATCTTCATTATTTATTCTACCATTTTATAGTTACCCCTCTCGCTATTTCTAGCCATATTAACTTTAATTTAGCTTAAGATTTTATTTATTATTTATTTGTTTCATCTTTTTTCCTATTTATTATGTCATGGATAAATATTCACCCAATGAAAGATAACTGTAGATATAATATTGGTGGAACTATAACACTTTTACTATATATATTGGTGTATAGATCATTACATAAATCTTGATAATTTTGAGTGTAGTTTAATATGAGGGTAGAGTTTTTTCGGTTGCATGTAGAGTTTAATAGTAAAGTTTCAATGTTATAAATTTTTATTATTATTTATTTTCAAAGCTTTGTAATCAACACAGTAGAGAAATATCATCTTAGTGTTTAGATTATATATGATATATATTATTGTGACGTTGTGCACTATAGAAAGTATTATATTTATGTGAAGTGCGTTGGTAGAATTCTTGATATGTATTATTGTATATATTGTTTTTCATATCACTTTTTATTTACTTTGTAAAGATTTATATCATTAAATATACATTTTTAGCACAAAATGTATATTTATAAATAAAAAATTAATTATAATTAAAAATAAATATAATTTCCTTGGTATTATTTTATACTAAATTAAATACAATAAATTATTTTTTTAAATAGTTTATGTAATTTTTTTCAACAACCAAATGAAAAAAAGATAATTCTTCATTTAATTTTTCTTTCCTTCTTATTTTCCTTTTCTTAAAACTTTCTTTAAACCAAACAAAGCTTTAATGTTTGTCCACAACCTTAACTTTCCATTTGGTTTTGAGAAAATTTTCTTGAAAAGGAAAAGTTTCAGGAAGAAAACTCTTTCCTAGCATTTGTTTGTTAGGCTTCGTTTGGTTCATGAAAAATAATAAAGGAAAAAAGGTTATATGGAATCCAAATTTTCAGTGTTTGGATCTAAGGAAAACTATAGAAAAAGAAAATAAGAAGAAACAAGTTGGAAAAAGTTGTACAACGTTATTTTCCTCATCAAAACCTACGGATAGTAAGTAACCATCAAGGAAATTTTTTTGAAAGCTTGACCGATAGTTTACAATTTTAGCGTACCATTCTCCTCAACTTCTCCTCCTTCAACACCATTCCTTCAGCTTACCCGTTATTGCCATACGTTTGTAGCTGCTAGCGAGGCTTTGGTGGTGGTTGATGATAATGAAGGTAGATGGAAATGGAGCTATCAATGTCAAGGTCGAGCTTGCTCTCCTATTCACTAGCTTGTCACTACTACTGTTGTAACTTGCGACATAGCTCATCCTTAATGGTGGCTCAGCATAGCTCGATAGTTGTTGGTTAATGTTAAGGCTAGAGTAGAATGTTGTGGTGATGGTTCGAAGGAGAAATATGGGTCGAGGGTCAAAAGGAAGGGAGGTGTAGGAAATATTTGTAGAAAGATAAATGGGAAAGGAAGAGAGAGAAGAGGAAAAAAGAGAGAGAGTTGGTTGGAGGGTGCCATTTCTTTTTTACTAACACACATATTTATAAGAGAATATAAAATATATAAAAATATTAACGAATCATTTTATCTAAAATTTATTTAAGAAAAATCATTTTATAACCAATGATATAAAAATTAATATATAATTTATTGAAGAGATTTCAAAAAAAAAAACTTTAAGAAAAAAATACCCACAATCAAAAGAGTTCATATTATTTATGGAAATAAATAATATTAGCTCAAAAAATATTTAAAACTACTTGAAAAAATTCTTAAATAAGATACTAAGAAGTTGGAATTAATTTAAATAATTAAAAAAATTCATTCATAAAATGTAAGAAAATTAATTTTTGAAACAAGATCATAAATAAGTGACGAAAATCTTTAATTTAGAATTTTTCAAAGATCTTATTGACCTTGTAAAAATAAATAAATTCAACAACGGAAATATTTGTTATGGATAAAACACATTAAAATAATTTTACTATTTTAAGAGAATTTTATAATTAAAAAAATTATTTTATTAATGAAATATAATTCCAATAAAATTTATAATCATACAATGAATTTATAATAAAAAATTAAAATATTAAAAAATCAAAAAATATGATAAACCAAAAATAAATATTTTTATATGGAATTGAAATCATATGAATATAACAATATATATATGGTCATAAATAAATTTATCTAAAATAATTCACAACAAAAATGATTACCTAGATTCTAATATAAATTTTAAAATGTTGATAAAACCATAAAATGAATCAAAATTTAAATAATTAAATATTTTCATCAAATTATATTAATAAAATCATTAAGTTTAAGAAAATTAAATTTAAAAAATATAGGGTATTACACATTTTGATGATTGATTTTGGATCTCAAACAATGGTTGTTTTAGCTTTATTTTCTAATTCTTTTGAGAGTATGTAGCTATGATAGCTGACATCAAGTAAATTTTTTTATCAAATTTTTTTATGGTTGTATGATGCACACATTTCATTGTGTAATAAGGATTTTTAGCATGTTTTTTAGTTGATGATAACAAGTTCCTATATAAATGAATTTTAGTAAGTTTTTTTTTTCTCTACCATTTATTAGTAAGTGTTGGAAAGTCTGTAATAAACATTTACATCAAAAATAAAATAAAAAGTTATTGATATTTTATAGAACTAACGAGTGCATAGTAATCATGGAGCTATTCTTTTTTTTGTTTTTATTATGTGTGTTGTGTCATGTTTGAAATAAAAAAGAATATAAAATATTTTTTATATTTTGAAAAAAAAATAGAAATCATTGTAATTTTTTGTATATAATATGTAAGAATTTTTCTTAAAACAAATTGGCATTAGTATAGAATTTACGAAGTTTTAATAATTTTTTTAATACATGAGGGTATTATTATTATTATTATTATTGTAAATTTTGCTTATAATTTTCTTTCTAGGAAATAAAAAACATATTTTCCAAGAATTGTTTTTACAAAACTTTCCTAACAACTAAACATAGAAAAGAAAGTTGATTTCTTTTACTTTCTTTTCTTCCTTTTTCTTTCCTTTTCATTTTTCGTTCAACACTATTTTCCACAAACAAAACAAAGCCTTAGGAAAGCCAGAAGGAAAGAAAATAAGAAGGCTTCATTTGTCTATGGAAAGTACAGAGGAAAGAAAATATAAGGATTCAAATTTATTTCTATTGTTTAGTTGTTAGAAAAAGTTTTTTTGAAAATTAAATTATTTGAAAGTTGATTTATGTTATTATTATGTTTGGTTTTCTAAAAAGAAAATGTTAAGGAAAGTTGATTATTGTTATTATTATTAGTATTTGGATATCCTTATATACTTAATAAAAATAAAATTAAATAATAAAAATATTATATTAGTCCATGAAAATTTCTATGAATTTTCTGGAGAATTATGAAAACTTGATAAACTTAATACTAATTCCATTTTTTAAAATCTAAAATATTACATAAAAGAATTATAATAATATCTAAAAAATTACAAAAAAAAGAGTTTTATATTCTTTTCCATTTCAAATATAACACAACAAACATAGAAAAAAAATTGCTTATGATTATTAATACACTCATTAGTTTAGTAAAATATTAATAACTTATTATTCCATCTTCCATGTACTTGTTTAATATAGAACTTCATCACCATATCCACTACCACCTCCACCTCCACCTCTATATCCATATCCATCTCTTCCACCAACACACCATTTAAAATTTAATAAATAACATTAAAACCGATTCGTTTCTCAATAGTAACCACAAGAAATATTACATTATTGTTGGTAGTAATAATTAACAAGAATGCATTTCAATAAAATATATCAAGAAACGAACTTTGCAAAATCATATATATATTTTTATGCTTCACAGTGTGCAACCCAAAGGTAGAAAAACAAAACTCAAAGAAGAGGCCTCCAAGCCTCTTACAAGACCAAAACTCTCCAACTGCATCCATAATTATGTCAACCATCTAACTCTTCAAAGCACATATTGGTTATTTTAAAAAAAAAAAGCCTCCAAAACCACCATCGTAATATATATATATACAACATAACAAGGTACATTTAAGAAATTTTTGGAAAAATAAATTATGATCAAGATTCAAAATACAACATGATACGTATTAAATAATTGCATTAAAAGTGAATTGCGTGGAACATAAGCCCAACTGGTAAGATAAAAACATGACAAGATCATAATCAATTTGTTCCTCTCAAATACAATAAATGAACATAGAATTTAAAATCCTAAACTTGATTGACATAAAACTATATACATTACCACTCAAGAATCTAGCCAAATGAATGTCAAGTTACTACGATTTTACTTGATGAATTAACTGAAAATCTACTATGATATTAGTTAACAAAAAGAAAAAAATCAAGAAAACATAACTAAAAAGGACATCAGTCGACAAAGATAGTAATCTACAGCTCTCATAAAGGATGTTGGATAGGGTGGTACCATTTTATTATTAACACTAGACAAAAAAGAAGAAGTAATTATACAATAACCAACTCAATAGTATAAAACCGATCCGATATTGAAATCAATCCATTCCACAAAATTATATAATCAATCCACTATTTTTCATGGATCAAATAATCGATTTAGTCAATAAAAATTCAAACAAATACTAATAATCTAATCTAACAAATACAAATAATATCTATTATAATAAATTATATATATATATATATATATATAATTTATGTTTTACATAATATTTTTATCATATATATATCACAATTCACTATTAGACTGCACATTTATTTATTGTTGGAATATTTTATATTTCCTAATGTTTGTTTTTGTCCTACATTTAGTAAGATAACATATAATTTAAAGCCAACATTAAATCATTATCACATTTTATTATCATTTTAATTTATTACATGAATCATATTGGTTCAAATTGGATTAGTTTATTATTCATCGTTTACATAATTTTTATCTAATAATCTTATGTTTTGATCTAATAGAATATTTTTTTTATATTTGATGGACTATTTTTTATCCAATCCGAAGTTTTAAATATCCAACACTTTTTTACCTGATATCTTAAACACTAAACATCTAATCCATGGGCACCCTTATTAGTATTGCTACTATTTGAATAATCTATATGTTTAATAAAAAATAAAAATAAAAATAAAATATTATATCAAGGTATGAAGAATTATTTAAAGTTTCTACACAAACATTAAACTCCATAAACTCAACACATAATCCAAATTTTTTTACAAAAGTTATAAAATACTACATAAAATTGCAATATTTTATAAAATTATACAAATTATATCATATTCCTTTCTATTTTAAACATGGTATACAAAATATTAAAAAAAACATAGTTGGTTAATTGTCATTATTTCCATTGCTAGTATAGATAGAAAATATTCTTGTCTTTGATACATATTTTAATATTGACATCATTTAATGTCATTACATAATATATTAGAGATATAAATTATTTATATGTAATTATATAATTTATTAATATTAATGATTGTAGTGTATTAATAGTTATCATTATTTGAGGTCAAAATATCAATCTTTCCTAATTTTGTAAAGCTACATCATGTATGTCCAAAACATTTTTGCTTTCATAATATTTATGATCATACAAATAATATGAATTTTTTTTAGTAAATAATCAATGTAAATTACTAAATTTTAGTATGTCAATACCAAAAGGATAGAATATGAATTGTATATTTGTGACCTAAAATAATGAAAAAATTAAAATAGGAATAGTATCAATAATTAATATTCAGTAATTATGTTATATCACAAAATCATTAAACAAACAAGGTAAGATAAATAAAAGATAAAAAGAACTTATAAAGTAAAGTCCACACTAAATTCTACGGAGGTATACAAAGTTAAAAAGGTTAAAAATGGAAAGAAGCTATAAATAAATGATAAATGTGAAAATAAAAAAGTGAGAGAATATATATAATAAAAAATAAAGAAAATTTTAAGAGAAAATGTTTAAAGAAATAATGTAAAACAATATGTCAGTAATCGACTTCAAACTCATGATCCATAGTAAATAACTAACAATCCAAAGTTGGCTGCGTGCCTTTTGTTTTAGCTAGTAGTGTACACAGACTTGAACTATGATTAAATGGAACCGTACTTAAATTAAGTCAGGCTTCTAAATGCTTTTTGTATTAATTTACCTTTTGTACTGTACTATTCTATTTCTCTAATTTATTTATTTTTTCCTCAACTTCACGGGAGGAAACTGATAGCATACAACTTTCTTTAACATTTTTTTCGTCTCTTTCTTTCTCTATAATTTTCCTAGCAGCCAAAAATACGGAAATCATTTTCCTTCTAATTTGTTTCCTCATTTTTTGTTGTTTTTCATAAAATAAATAGAGCCTGAAAACAAATAAGGAAAGTTGTACTACACAAATAGATGAGAAAAAAATAAGA
Organism: Tamarix chinensis; assembly: GCA_030549775.1. Lineage (NCBI taxonomy): Eukaryota > Viridiplantae > Streptophyta > Magnoliopsida > Caryophyllales > Tamaricaceae > Tamarix > Tamarix chinensis. Next base: position 102,754,167 of record CM060174.1, on the reverse strand, counting down.
AATGCGGTACAGTACGATGGTTGAGTAAAAACAAAAGCCGTATATAACAATTACCACCACAGAAGCAGCAGGATGCATTGGACATCAGTGTTGCATGGGGACCGGGATCGGGACGGAGACGGGAAAACGGGAACGGGATGAAACGCGGAAACGACATTTAAAAAAAAAATAGGAAATGGGAACGGCAGGAAACATCAAAAAAATTATATATATATATATATATATTTAAAATAGATTAAATTTATTAAAATTAAGAGAAAAAATAAAAAATTTCTAAAATTAATTATTATATTAGTTAATTTTAATTATTAATAATTATTTTTTAATAAAAAATAGTTAAATAATATTTTTTTAATAAAAATATTAATTAAAGAATTTTCATCTAAATTTTAATCCGGAAACATTTCCGAGAAGTTTCCGGGACGGAGACGTTTCCGGGATAGGAGACGGCATCTGCCGTCCCTGTGCATCACAGTTGGAGATTTGGACCTTACGTTTCCCATCCCCCGCTGATGTGGGACATGTGGTCCATTTGGAGATGAAAACGTTGAAAAAACCTTTAAAAAAATTTGGTACAAAAGATTAGGGGAAAATATATTTTAAATATAATATATTTTAGATAAAAATTTTAAGATTTTTTAAAACCATATGTAACAAAATTTAGATAATATATATATAATTTTATGTTCTTTTGTCTACTTATTCTAAATTTTTTTAAAAATAACATTGTCCCCGTACAATAATATTATACAAAAAACATTGTAAACAAGTAGATGATATGCTACTTTCTTTTTCTTCAAGTAAGATGACAATATGGTTTAAACTACAAATTAAATTCTATTAAATTATAACTTACAGTTTGGTTTAGTTTATGACTTAAAATTTTATAGTTTAGTTTATTTTTTATTAAAAAAATGGTTATGTTTTAAAAAAGTAGATTACAAATTATAAACTACAAACTATAAATATATATAATTTCAAAATAAATTTTTTGTTATGTATCAATATATAATTTTCTAGTAAATGATAACATATAACTCTATAATTTTTATTTCTTTTAGTATCTTTGTATGCATATGTTAGCTTTCTTTCTAATGCGATATGATATAAAGTTCATTTGATTTGATATTAAATGGTACATTATAGTTAGAAAAGTTTAGATTGATTGTAAATTTACAAAATTATATCATAAAGTTGATGTTAAATAGTAAAATTATATTTTTTTATTGTAAAATAAGTAGTAAAATAAATATGAAAACCCAAAAGATATAAATTGCAAATTGAATCAAACTAACACACAAAATTAAGGTTTGGTTTGGTTTACATTATTGCAGAAATAATTTGATTATTTTAAACTACAAAATTATGGTTTAGTTCAGTTTGGAGTTCATATGAAACCAAACCAAACCGTATATACCCTATCAACAAATTTAAGTTCAGTTCCATGGTAAATTAGTTTTAGAACAAGGGTTACAAAGCCATGACTTATTGATTAACATATATTTTTATTAATTATTTAAGTGATTTGTCTAGCTTAGTTTAAGTTTTTTATTAATTATTTATCTCATTTTTAGTTTACTATTTTTTATGATAAACAAATATTTCACCTAATTAATAATAATTGACACATAATATTTGGAACTATATTTTTTTATGGAAAATCAAAAATAGGTTGATTGTCAATCTTTATAGCTAGCAGAGATGACTTAACCTAAATAATTTGGACTCAAGTTTGATTTTAAATTTAAACCCAAAATAATCTCTACCAATAAAAAATTACTCAAAGTTAGCTAACCCATTAACAAGCCACATTTGAGTGGACCCAATCTAAATGATTCTGCTTAAAAAAATCCCATCCAAACTCAATCATAAACTCAACTTTTTCTCATACATAAATGTGATAAATAACTTGTACCAAATCTAATCGAGCCTGAAAGGTTGAAACTACCTAACTTGAACCCCACCCAAACTCAGTCATAAACTCAAACTTAACCCAAACTAAAGTCAAATTCAATTAACAAATGCACCTTTTTACTTCTTATAAATTGTTATATAAACATTAATAAACTATTTTATTGATTAAAATTTGGATGAAATAGTATGATACTTGACCTTGAAAATAATAAATAAACCTAGAATCATAAAACTCTTCTCTACTTACTTTGCTTTCAAAATCAAATTAGCACCAATCAAATTAGTTAATACTAGTTGCTATTATTATACTAGTATTATTATTATTATTAAAAACATTCTAATTATCATTATAATTATAATATATACTATAATTACAATATTAAATTATATATTTTTAGTATGCTAGTAATAATTAAAAAAATATTTTATTTTTTATGATAATAAAAATAAATATTATAATTATTATTAGTATAGCCATTAGGAAAAAAATATAATTATATAGTAGTTATAATCATAACTATAATAATAATATGTTATTATTATTAATACATATATTATGTTAATAATTTGCTATTGTTATTACATGAGACCATATTATGTGACAACCATTGTTATAATAATAATAATAATAATAATAATAATAATAAATAGTAAAATTCAACTTATTTGTTATAATAAATTATTAACAACAAATGTCAATATAAAATTTAACATGAAATGACTCAACCAAAATCCTATCCCAATCAAAGTTTGTAGACTAGAATTAAATCTGATTTGATCGAATTTGATGGACTAGACCAAAACCCGATTCAATATTCAACTTATCGGACACACCTAACACTAGTCATTATAACTTGAAGTAAACTAGCGCTCAAAACAAACTCGACCCAACTAGAACTTAACCCGATAACATAGAAAATACGAAATTTGGGAATGTGAACTTGGTGTAATTTTTTTCCTTATTGCTTTTGTAAATTTATATGTATGAGAAATATATTGATTCTATATACGTTTTGTTTTTATTTATATTGATGTATGTGCGCTAGTGCCAAATTAATTAGTTAGACCGTATAAGTGAGTTATTACTAATTTCTTATCCAAAGATAAATATAGTGTCTATATAATATTTCAATAAATAATTTGTAGTGAAAAGTTGACTTGAAAATATTAATAACACTAATAAAATGATATTAAATAGTATGAAAATTAAAATTGTCACAATGCTTATAATTATAAATGTACAATCTAACTAAAATTGTGTGGTGGAGGTGGATGTCATGGTGAGGGTGGTGGAGTGGTGGTGAAGGTCATAGGGCGACATATGTATTTTTAATTAATAAATAATTATTTATATTGAAAAAAGATCTTGATAATTTTTTTTTCAAAACCTAACACAAGAAACTATTTTATAGGAATATGGTTTTCACGAGGTTTTACCAGCAACCAAATGGAGGGAAAACAATTGATTCTTCAAGTTTTATTTTTATTTTAGTTCTTTCCTTTTCTTTTTCAAGTATTTTTCTTAAACCATATGAAGCCTAAGAGAGTTCTATTTAGTAAAATCATTATGTAAAATTAATATCAAGTTGTTTTCTATTATAATAGTTTAATAAATAGATAATTAAGTACAATTGAATTATTTATATTTTAATAATGGGGTTATTTTTCCTTTTTTAGGGGTGAGATTCTTTAAAAAAATTCTACATTTTTTTAGAGCGATTCTTTATGTTACTACAGCCTCCTCAAATATTTGAGATATCCCATGGTCACGCCTATCTTGGAACAAAATGTCTCTGAAAACACTATCGGGGCCACTTGGGAACCATGCCCATACCATGTCACTTGGCTACGGATTTGTTATGTTAATCTTTTTTTTGTCCATATATGACCACTGAACAACTTTTTTTTTATAAATTAGTATTAGTATTTTATAATTATTGTTGGTGGCATAAGTTAAAACAAAAAAAAAATTACAGTATTATTACTATTACTATTATAATTAGTATCATTAATTTTGTAATTGTTATTATTATCTTAAAATTTTAATTGATCTAATTTAATCTGAGATGATTTAATTTGATCTCATAGTTTTTAAAAAGTAAGTTAAGGATAAAATATTCTATATACATTTTGCTTATATTTTTATGCATATTTGCAGGTGAGGCTAGATTAGTTTACAACCTAAATTTTAGTTAAAAAATACTATCATTATTAAAATATAAAATATTTTCCATGATATATATTCTATGAAAATATCTTGAATAATTAGTATTTTTTTTTGGAGAAAATTGATCGACACATGTTATTCATCCACTTTGGGGAAGGAAAAAATTTGTACATTTCATGCCATGGCATGAGAATACACCCCCTATACAATGCAGGATAGGATTCTTTAAGCTAGGAACTAAGAAAGAAAAATATAGAGAATCAAAGCTAAGTCAAAAGCATTATATGCATGCTTTCCTGATTTTTTGGGCAAGTGTTGAGGAGTCCGCAAGCAATGTTGAACCGAATAGAATGGACAATTTGCTTGACAGAACAAGTTTTGTTGGCAAAAACTCTGAGGTTTCTCTCAGTCCAAATTTCATACACAGTGGCACAAATAGAGGCTCTGAACCATTTATTTCTCCAATGCTTCCCCCTATTATGCTTATACATTCATCTAAGCTCTTTGTTTAAGCATTTGCCTTTCTTGCAAATAAAGCTCAAAGAATACTTTTTTTAAACGATTTCGAGAAATATTTTATTAGGGTAAAAATTTACTATTAGTATTACCACTATTAGCAATATATTAATGGAAGCAAAATTAATAGTAATACATGATATGATATAAACAATATAAAAAATAATAGTTATACTTTATTAAAAAAAATCATGTCAACATAACTTAGGCTTTAAAAATGGGCACGATGGAATTGGTTGATGGGAAAATAACATTTGTCCCCATATCAACGTTACTTTCCTTTCCACTAGCCCATGTCCCTCCTCATGTTTTCGATCTTTGTGTGTGTGGAATAATAAACGTAGGGATAGAAATAATGAGATAAATATATTATATTAATTAAAGCTGTAAAAATATTTATTAAAAACATTGTTTTATTGCAAATAGAAATTGTTGTCCTAAAGTAAATTATGATAGGACCTTTGGTATAATCTTTTATGTCAATTCGCTCTTAAGATTAATACAACGACTTTTCGATCTCATATACTCAAGATAAAAGACAACGAAATTGTAAAACTTTGGCTGGTGAATGTCTAAAAGTAGAGGTTTTGAGAGTGAAAGAGAATTGGTTTTTCTATGTAAAACACCAATCTAAAATTTAAAATATAAAGAGAAAAATTATACCCAACAAGAACCAACAACCACTTAAGAATCAGACCACCAACAACACATTATGTGCATGAGTTTTAAACATTTAAAGTGGAAAGAAAAAGGAAACAGTCAAAACCAAGTAGAAGAAAAGAGGAAAACAAAAAAAAAATCAGTAAAAAGAATGTTGAGCCCAAACCCCACAACACATTTTAGTAATACAACGCACATGTGTGATTTTAGGTCCAGCCCATCACTGCTAAAAAATAGTCTATATCAATTAACTCAAGCACTAAAGTTAGTTCGAGGATATATATGTTAAGAAAAATTCTTACTTCACAGTTCCCACCAAAGTGGGACAAGGAAAAACTCATTACATCAGCAAAACCATCACTAGTTTTGTTATTGTCCAACAACCCCCCCCCCCCATGAAAGGAAAAGTAAATACAAACACAAAAAAAAACTGGATAAAGAAGTTGTAACACTTAAGTATCAATGTCACGAGGATTGAGTTGTACATAGTGTAGTAAGACAACAATTGTGTCTAGAGAATAAATAAGTCTTGAACTACATGAACTTCAATTGAAAACCCCACAACACATTTATTACCTAGAATTCTATAATTACTATGATAATAAATAAGCTTTTTAACTACCATATGCACACATGAGGTACTCATAAGTGCTTTAGAAAGGCATTCTTAGTCTTTCATAAAAGGTGGCTCCACCTTCACACTTATCTAGGTGAATCCACCAAGTATATCTCATAAACACTATCATACAAGGCTATGGATTCATTAAAAGCATAAAGTGCTCAACCTTAATTATATCAAGTGGTGAGTTCATAAATTCCATCTCATTAGGACCACCCAATATTAGGGATATGAAGTTATCACGAAACTAAGCCCAACTTGTAGTCAAAGCACTACCATGTGCCACAAGGATGGGAATGTGGTGCAATAGAGTAATTATATAGCTTTGTTTGACCATGAGTAGTATCCACCATACTTTATTCAACTCAAATCTTAATTCTCATCCCCTGTGACAATTCAAATATAACTCTCCTCATTCGACCCTTCGTAAGAGAATTTGCTAGATTTCTATCTGATCTAACAAACTTTGAGGAGATCACACCATTTCTCAACAATTATCCTACATATTTGTGGCTTGCATGAATGTGTCTTCTCTTATGATTATACACAATGATACATTAGCCAACAAGTTTGGTTTCCTCCACAATGACATAATGACTGACAAGTTCCTTGACCATTATGCCTCTTGACCAACTAACTTAGGGGCAATAAACTTAGACTATATTATATACCAAGCAATACAAGTCTGCCAAGCAAACTTCCACGAAACATCTCCTCTCAGGTATGAAAACATATACAGTAGTGGAAGTGACCTCATCATCATCTAAAATCCAATTAGCATAAGTAAATCCTTCTAACATAGCTAAACATTTACAAAAAAATGTAAATATCAATCCTTAGTATCCTTAAGATATCTAGGCAAATAATGAAGTGAATTATAATGATATCTATCTAGGTTGTGAGCTACCTACTTAGTCAACTCACAACATATGCAATGTTAGATCTAGTATAATTTATGAGGAACATCATACTTCCTATGATTTTAGCATATTCCTCTCATGAAACACTAGAATCTTAGATCTTTTTCAAATGAATACTAGGATCATCAGAAGTTTTCACATACAATTTACCATGACAATAAAACTTTTTCAATATCTTATCAACATAGTCTGGTTGACTTAAGAAAAATATATTCTAAGTTTTTCTCATTTTAATACTAAGAAATACATTAGCATCCCCTAGATCTTTCATATCAAAGTGAGAAGATAAAAATGATTTGGTCTCATTGACTACAGTCACATTAGTACTAAGAAACAACATATCACAAATATCATTAACATACAAACACATAATCACATCTAAAGACCTTGGAGTAAACATAAGAATCAAATCTATTTACTACAAAACCATCGCTCATTAATGTTTGGTCAGATTTTTTATAGCATTATTTAGGATCTTGCTTAAGGCGATACAATGAGTTCTTAATCTACACACTATGTTCTCTTGATCCTCAACCGCACAACCCTCAAGTTGCTCCACATAAATTTCTTCTTTAATATCACTTTCAAAAGCATAATTGGCGTCAGTCACATCAATTAATTTTGAACTTTAAATTTGTTCAAGGAATATATGTTCACATTCCCTAGCTTACCATGCCAAATATCAACATAATTATATAAATAAGCATAATATAAGGCATTTCATTCGGATCAAATGGAACAGTGTTTTATACAAACAAATAATTAGATAAATACTCAATTCCCACAAATGCCTCATTTTTAGTTATTACTACCTTATAATCATAAAAAAGAAAAAAAAGGTTCATGTCAGCTCTAATAAAAAAACTACTAGACATCAAGTTACTGTATAGGGAAGGTACAAAGTAAACATTACTTAATGATAATTTCTTTCCATAATAAATTTATAGAAAAATATTTCCTTTGCTAAGAATTATAGTTATGGTTTGATTGCCCATGTAGACAAGCTCGCATTGATTAGCATGCTCAAATTGGATAAATATCTCTCTATGAGTACACAGATGCTTTGAAGTGCTTATGTCCGAAAACCTATTTTCCATGTTGTTCACAAAGTTGACTTCCACAACATCAACTATCACATCCTCAGTTTCATCAACATTAACCTAAGGACCTAGAGGTGCAAATGCTTCTTGATTCTGACTCCCTTGAACCTACCTCTTGGAGCACATGTATGCTTTATGGCCTATCTTTCTATAGATATAGCAAGTCGCTTTCTTCTTCTAAATCTTGTCCCCTTTCTTGAAGTTTGATGGATTATTTTTTTTATCCTCTCTTCTGGGGCATCTTTCCCTTTCCTTTGAACCTATCTTTATTAGAATTAGAGAAAACCAAGTTAGCATCAGCAAAATTAAAAAAATAAAAAAACACGCTTATCTTTCAGTCAGTTGGCCTCTTCAATCTTCATATGGCTAATGAACCTTAATAAAGTCAGATTCCTCTTTTTATGATTCAAGTGGTTCCAGTAATCTTTCCAAGAAGTTGGAAACTTTTATAGTAAAATATTGACCTAGAATCTCAAACTCATGTATGACATCAGCAATTAAGTTCTCAAAATCATGTACTTACTCCATGATGGGCTTGCTATTGACCATCTAAAATCTTAAGAAGTTACCGACCACATATCACTTCATACTAACTTCATCATACCCATACCGCTTCTCAATGAATCCCAAATCTCCTTAGCAAAGTTCACATAAAAGTAAGTATCGAACAACTTGTTTTTCATATGAGACAACAAGTGGCACTATATAATTTTGTTATCCTTTTCATACTTCTCCTTATCTGCCTTGTCTGATTTATTTAACAAGTGAATCAATCATCAAAACATACTCAACATCAAGAGCTTCGAATCAAATCAAGACCCTTTGCGACCATCGACAATAATTGATGTTGTCTAGTGGTTCGACCTTAGACATATTATGAACAACTTTTGAAGCAACTATATCCATCTCACTTAGTATCGAAATCAACTTAGTACCAGAATCAACAAAATCATCATGATTCAGTTTATAAAACGCTAATACAAAATTTAAAATATAAAGAGAAAAAATACACCCAACAACCACCATCGATCCTTTAAGAATTAGACTACCAACAACGCATGATGTGCATGTATTTGAAACGTTTAAAGGGAAGAAAAATGGGGAATGGTCAAACCAAGTAAAGAAGATAAGAGGAAAACAAAATAAAATTTTCAGTAAAAAGAATGTTGGGCCTATATTAATTAATTCAAACACTAAAGTGAGTATGATTATATTTATGTTGGAAAATTTCTTCCTTTCCATTAATATCATATAAGGAAAAACTCACTATAACAACAAAAATATCACTAGTTTTGCCATTATCTAACATATATGTGTGTAGTTTTCATGGATTTAACATTATGACTCTCCTTAGACTTGTTATCCTTTTAAGACAAGTTGGATACTCTTGCCAAGAAGACATTAAGTACTACTAACAAAATTACAAGGTCAAATAACAACCCAAAAAAAAATTATGTAAAAATGATAGATATTGATAAACGATCATCATAAACTTATTTGATATGCTTTCGAACAAACAAAAGTTCCGCACGTAAAGCTTACCCCTTTGTCAGGTTATGGTTAATTATATATGGACTCGTGGTGTTTATGAGTAGAGACGATGGCATCCAAATCCTATGCGTATTTAATCTTACCTGCTAACTTAAGTCCATAATCGATTCTTCTCTTATTCTCTGATTCTTGTTTACTTAATTGGTTTGGTCCCCCGCAGACCACTAAAACGGATTCCTGGCTAGATCACTCTTCCTTTTTTTTATTTGGATATCTCTTGAGAGACCCCAGCATGCGTATTATCCCCTCGGATGGCCAGCTGACACAAAGAAGCCCACCCCAGCTTTACTGATTAATTAGTACTTGTTTGAATTTTCTTATAATCTTTTTATCTATAATTAATTATTTTTTATAAAAAAAATCCAAACAAGTGCTAATTAGGATTACAATTCCAGACGAGGTGGGATAAGTTAGAATTGTAAAAATTCACTAACCAACCCTGTTTAGTTTAGATTTAAAAGGATAGGCGTGGACGGCTCAAAGTGATTCTAGTTCTAGCTAAATAATCGTACGTCATCTCTTCTTAATATGCGGCGGACCTTCGCGCACGGTGCCCTGCCCAGTCTCTGCCAAAGCCACAAGTAACGAAAGAGAAAAGATTGATAAAAGTTTGATTTTTGATATTTTTTAGTATATTTTGAATGTTAAATAATATAAAATATAAATAATTAATAATGATGTAATTGATAAAAATAATTAGGTGTTGTAAATTTGATGTTGGTGATCGTAGAGTAATTAATTAAATTTAAAATAAATTAATAAAAATAGGAAAGAGAAAAGAAAATATAATTAAATAATATAATTGAAGTCTTAAATTTAATGATAGTATTGTAGATGCTCTAAGGACCTGACCCACCTGTGGTCCTTGTGTTGTCTGCCTCTCACAAACGATAATAACCTTTCAAACGTGCTAAAAAGCGTTACATCAAACAATGCAATAAACTCTATATTTTGACTTTTTCTTTCCTTTTTTTCTTATTATTTTTTGTGGGACCCTTCTTCCTTATATTACGTCTGCAACAACTAACAACTAACAAGACAATTTGTTAAGGCTCCGTTTGGTTTACGAAAAAAAAAATCAAATGAAAATCCATTTTTTTTGTGTTTGGTTGCAAAATAAAAATAAAAATAATTAAAAGGAAAGAAAAAAAATACTAAAGAAATTTAGTCTAGACTATTTTCTATAGCTGAAAGTGAGGGAAAAAAAGAAGGAAATGAAAGAAAATTTTTAGAACTCTCCTTCTTTGGCCCTCCTTCGTTCCTGACACTCCTTCTCCTTTGATATCGTCCTGCTCGTCCTCCTCTCTTCTAAGTTAATCAATCTCTTTTTTCGACAAAAAAAAAACCATGGCGCCCACAAAACATCGACGGGCATAAAATCAGAAGTAGATACTATCAATAGTGGCGTATGGTAATTGGTAAACAACACCACTCGATCCAGTTCCCCACCACCAAATATCACCATTATTCAAAAATGGAGCTCGGTCCAACGCACTTGTGAAGAATGACAGCTACAAATCCAAACATCAGATATCATAATGCAACACCAATAATAAAAAAATCGATTGATCTAGTTCCCCATCCCGCATGTATAACATTATTGAAAATAATACTGCTACCTGCCCAGCAAAATCACACACTGTTTGTTCCCGATTGTTTCCACACCCCCCATATTGGTTCCTGTCACTCAAGCTATGATATGTATATATACTAACGTATCGTCTGCCGGCCATTTTGCTCTCATCTTAGCTTTGGCACTGATATGATGCAATGGAGGAAATCCTCTATCGTGATGTTCTAACAAATATCGTGCTCCAAATACATCACAAGTTTCGTAACAGAGCCAGCTAGCAGTAGCTATAATACTAATCAGCAGCCTCCCTATATCATAAGTTAGCTACCTTCTCCCCTTGGAACAACAGCTACATTACATTCTATATGTTTCATACGTTTTATATCTTCCGTTGCAATATTAAGGGGGCTCTCCTGATTTTTTCACAAGATAGCAGGTTACATAAGCTGAAGTTAAATAATAATATAATATACTAGTTACCAAACACAGGAAAATCCGACTAATGCAACTTTAACCCAATTGGCGGGGGAAAGAAAAAAAATGCACTCTTTGCAACATAACTCCCAACCAAATCAAATTTTGACTTGATGGGTTTTACTCGTAATCCAATGGATTTTATTTGAAACCCAATGGATTTTATTTGATAGATATGTAAACAAATATAAATATGAATATAGAAGGAAAAAAATACCCACCGGGTTTGGATACTGATATAGGTATAGGAAAAAAAATATCCAGCGGCTTTGGATACAGATATATGTATAGGATTTTCTTATTGGGTTTTAGTAACGAACATAATTGAATATTAATAATCTAAGTATATAATTCTAATATTAAATGAATTTAAACTTGATGGATTTTATCCGAAACCTAATAGAATTTACCCCAAATCCAATGGATTTTATCCGATGGATATGTAAACAATTATAAATTAAATATATATAGATATAGATATAGAGGGAAAAAATACTCATGGGATTTAGATACGGATATTGGTATAGACTTTCTTATCATGTTTGAATAACGAATAAGGGGTACCCAATCAATTGCTATCCCTAATTAATATTTTACGGAACAAACAAGTGTACTAGTAATAAGCTATGTTTTTTCCCTTTTTATGTTTGTTGTAGCATGTTTTAATTGGAAAGGAATATAAAATATTTTGTATTTTGTTAGATTTTTTTGAAAACTATTGTAAGTTATTCATGTAATATTTTAGGATAGTTCTATAAAAAAAATTGAAATTATTATTGATTTTATTGAGTTTTTATAAATTTTTTAGAATTTTTATGTATTAATTTAATAATTTAACTTTAATTAAATATATAAAAATATTTAAATAAAAACATTTAAATTTTCTTAGAATTTTTTTTCTATATACCAAACACTAAAAATATTTTCCAAGCATTCAATTTTCCACAAAATTTTCTCCAACAACCAAACAAAGGAAAGAAAATTAATTTCTTTCATTTTCTTTCCTTTAATTTTCTTTCCTTTATATTTTTCTTTCCATTTAATTTTTTACAAACCAAACAGAGTCTAACTGATTTAATACTCATGGTATATATTAAATTAAAATATAAAAAAAAATAACTATATAAATTTGATTGATTTTCCGTTATTTTTCATTGGCACTGATTTTTAATGGTATAAAACTTTTAAAAACTTTTACATAGCAGCTGAAATCCGATTTTTAAAACTACGAAACATATACCACTAATTTCTTTCTGCAGGTCTATATAAAGAGGCAATCTCCCAATATCATATTTACGAACAACCACATTCATATACACACGAAGCTAGCTAGCTCGGTTGCTGTACATAGCCTTGGATCAAACACAAATAAAGCCGTCAACCCACGCACTCATTTATGCAGATACGCATCGCCATTGCACCAGCTAGGATGCCTGCTCCATGCGTCACCTGCATTTCGAAATGCTTCATTAAGCCAAAATATGAGGCCCAAGGATCAAGCAAGTCGATCCTTTTGGCACCTTGGGATCTATCCATGCTGTCTTCACACCACATCCAAAAGGGTCTCCTCTTCACCAAACCTTCGTCGCCTAAAGGTGGTGGTGGTGAGGCACAAGACCCAACCGATCAGGCTCACTTGTCTAAGCTCAAGGATTCTCTGTCTTTGGCCCTCGTTCATTTCTATCCATTAGCTGGCCAGCTGTCAACACAAGTGAACGAAGAAGATCATTCCTGCTTAGTCACCATAGACTGCAGCAAAGGTCCCGGGGCACGATTTATTCATGCTGCCTTAGGCATGACTACAAATGATATCATTTCACCGACCTACGTGCCTCGGATTGTCCATTCTTTGTTTGACCATGACCGCGCGGTGAACCATGACGGCCATACCTAGCCCTTGCTATCTGTTCAAGTTATAGAGTTGATTGACGACGTCTTTATAGGCTGTTCCATGAATCATATCGTCGGCGACGGGACTTCTTACTGCCATTTCATCAGCATGTGGTCTGAGATATACCAAGCAGAAAACGGGAAGGAAATTCTTTCCATCTCTCGGCCACCTATCCACCAACGCGTCTTCCTCGATGGTTACGGTCCCATGATCAACCTCCCATTCGCTTCGCCTGAAGAATTCGTAAGCAGGTTTGAGGCGCCAGAATTAAGGGAGAGGTTCTTCCATTTCTCATCTGAGTCGATCGCAAAGCTCAAGGTAAAGGCCAATGCAGAGTGTAACACAAAGGAGATTTCCTCCCTCCAGGCATTGTCCGCGCTCGTGTGGAGGTGCATCACTCGGGCACGCCATTTACCCGAAAGCCAGGAAACCGGCTGCAAAATGGCTGTGAAAGAAAGGAAAAGACTCGATCCGCCTCTGTCCCGGGATTACTTTGGGAACGCAATCCAAGTAGCCAAAGGAGTTGAAGCAGAGCTTAGGTTGGGCAGCTATATTGCTGCACAAAGCTGTGATAGAGCACACCGACAAAACGGCTCGCGATTTCTGGAAGGCACGGATGCAGTCTCCACTTATCTATCAGATCAGTCAGTTTTTCGATCCTAATAGTATAATGATAGGAAGCTCGCCAAGATTTGACATGTACGGGAATGAATTCGGCATGGGGAAAGCAATTGTTGTTCGGAGTGGGTATGCTCACAAGTTTGACGGGAAAGTGATATCATATCCAGGACCTGAAGGGGGAGGAAGCGTGGATCTAGAGATATGCCTTTCACCGGATTCAATGACTGCGCTTGAAAGAGACCAAGAGTTCGTTGCCGCCGTCACTTCATCTTATCCACTGTACTATTGTTAGCTTCCGTGAAGACGAAATGAAACCTTAAGTTGTAATTGTTGACACCGGAAAAATATATAACAATAATAAAAATAATATTTGATTATTATATGGTCAATCAATCTAAATTGAAGATAATTAAATATTTCTAAAAATTATTTGGGATTTATATGTTAAAATAAAATATTTTAATTGTTTACGTCACGTTCGTATTTTATTAAAGTAGGCTAAAATATTTCAATTGGGTTTAGTTTAATTAAATATGAATCTAATTTATTTCACAAAGCACTACGAGTTAGTAAAATTAAGTTAAATGAAACATGATTTTTAAGTCTAAAACGCAAGACGGGCCCAAGCCCAAAAGCCAATGAGGTCCTTTTCTCTATAAATAGAGGGCACCCCTCCTCATTGAAGACACTGAAGTCCCGAGATCAAGAGCTTATAGAGAGAACGCTCCCAAGCACTCTAAAGCTAAAGATCGAAGACTCGAAGAACGAAGACCAAAGAACGAAGATCCGAAGATTGAAGAAGTAAGATTCAAGGATCGAAGAACGAAGATCCGAAGATTGAAGAAGTAAGATCTGAGGATCAAAGAACGAATATCGAAGAACGAAGATCCGAAGATTGAAGAAGTAAGATCCAAGGATCGAAGAACGAAGATCGAATAACGAAGCTTTCTAGATCGTCAAAGTCGAAAACGTTGAAGCGTTGTAACTTCAACATCATTAAACCTGTTCGAAGGGATCAAGCACCACCAAATTGTGCCCTCTTTACCAGGTAAATTAAATTTCGATCAACAAGTTTGGATTAAGCTCATTAAACTCAAGACGAGCCCCGAACAAGTTGAGCCCAAAATTCAACATCGCGAATCATAACGCCATCAATTGTCTAGGAGATTGAATAAGAGGATATAAATCGTGTACCGGATTTATACAGAGATTGTACCTACATTCGATCCGATAATTAATAATCAATAAAAATATATTTTGTTTGTCAATTTTCTTTTTGTAGAAAATATGTCGTTAACAAATTTGGTGCACCCGGTGGGACAATCTCTGCCTCTCATCTCAATCTCCAACTACGCATATTGATGACTTCAAACACTAACAAAAGCATCCTCAACAACTGTGCAACACTCAGTGGTGACAGTAATCACACTGGGCCATTGACACGAAGCAAGGCAAAAATCATTGCCTCAAGCAACAAAGATATGCTTCTTGAAGCCCTCGTTGCTGAACGATCAATGCCGCCCATTGTAGGAGCTACCTCAAAACATGCTCTATTAAACCAAGATGAAGATTCGGACAACTCTGCATACTCAATCGCTCCACTGATGACCACTGGAATCATTGATGAATAGCTCGTAGAATTGAAACAGGCTGTTGACATCCTCTCCAAAGCTGTGAAAGAAAAGGATGAACAAATCGCTATGCTCATGCAAAAACTCGAAGAAAAAGGTGACGCTTCATCTAGTAAAGAGAAAGAGGCGGTCATTGAAGCAAAAGACCAGGATGAATCTTTCGATAGATTGCAGCTTCAGGAGGAGAAAGACTGCTCCAACCTGACTCCTTTAGGAGGTTTGACTCCCAAAGGCCTACAAGAGATGATTGCTGGTGTAGTAAAAGCTCAATTCGGCATCGCTTCCCAAAATAGCTTATCTTACATGAAGCCCTACACAAAGAGGATCGACTGCTTGCCAATGCCCGTTGGTTATCAGCCTCCCAAATTTCAATATTTTGAAGGCAAAGGCAATCCCCGCCAGCATATAGCACATTTCATCGAAACTTGTAATAATGCAGGTATTGGAGGAGATTTACTGGTGAAACAGTTCATGCGATCATTGAAGGGAAATGCTTTTGATTGGTACACTAACCTCCCTAGCGAGTCCATTGATAGTTGGGAAGAGTTGGAGAGAGAGTTCAGCAACCGCTTTTACAGCGCTCGCCAGACTGTAAGTATAGTGGAACTTGCAAACACTAGGCAGTGGGAGAATGAGCCCGTTAAAGAGTACATCGAGCGTTGGCATTCATTGAGCCTAGATTATCAGGATCGCCTCAGCAAAGTATCGGCTATTGGGATGTGCATTGAAGGAATGCATTAGGGCATTGCATACATCTTGCAGGGCACAAAACCCAGAACTTTTTCTGAGTTATCTACAACTGCTCACGACATAGAGGTGAATATTGCTAAACATAGACGTAAAATACCTATGTTTGAACATCCTAAGGAGAAGAAGGAATTCAAGAAGAATGAGAAATCTTCCAAGAGCGTGACGAAGGAGGCAATGGCTGTTGGTGCATCTCCAATTAAGATATCAGCTAAGCCACAAAGATTTGATGAGAGTCAAAACTACTTAAAGCAAGAGTTTACAAGGAAGCGGACAACTTTGAAGGAATTGGAGGCAAAACAATACCTATTTCCTAATTCAGACGTTCCAGGGATGCTGGAAGATTTATTGGAGAAGACAGGTGGTAGAATTGCTGGAACCAAAGCGTCGGCAAGAGGTAGGATGAACTGAAGATCCTAGATACTGCATGTACCATCGATGCATTAGCCATCCAACTCAAAAATGCATCACTTTGAAGGAGAGGATCATGAAATTGGCAAAAGAGGGAGTAATTTTGCTCGATCTAGAAGCTCCAACAGCAAGCCTAAACTATATCACCGTGATGGGTGACTTGCCTAAGATAGTGCCTACAAAGGTTAGCCGGTTCATTCAGTTTGGAAGCCTGGAACCAATTCTGGTATATGTCTCAAAACGTGATGGTTCATAAAATCACACAGTTGTTGAAGACCTTGAAGTGAAGGAGATCCCTATACAAATCGATGAGGAGGATGAGGGTTGGACTTTGGTGACAAGAAGATAGCCAAAGAGAAAACAAGCTACAAAGCCTCAACTACGCCGACGCCAGGAGAAGCAGTCTAGAAGAAAAAAGGTCTGGCCAAGCCCAAGAAAGGGATGAAGTCGAATCAAAGAAAGGAAAGAGTCTTGCCAATTGAATTGCTGAAACAAGAACCTCTTAAGCCAATCACACTAGCAGAATTCTTCCCTCCAAAATTCTTAGAAGTTTATGAAGTTAACATGACTTCCTGCTGTGTAGTTGAAAAAGAGGATGCAAGAGAGGATGCCGTGCAAGATGATAATGCTCTCGCTATACTTGGCTTAAATAGCGACGAGATGACTGAAACACTTTCACAAGATGAAAGTTTACAACAGTTGAACAAGTTACCGAAAGAGGTTCGAGAAGTTATGATTAAAGCTCTTCAAGGGCCAGAAGTACGAAATCACGTAGGTGATGCAGTTTGTTGTGCCTCTCTCCCCTTCACGAAGGATGATATGTTGCTCGGAGCCAAAACACATAATAGGCCACTCTTTATCTCGAGATATGCCCGTGACCAAAGAATCAGTCGTGTGTTGGTTGATGGGGGGTCAGTTGTAAACATCATGCCACTATTCACCATGAAGCAGCTCAGAATACCGATGGAGGAGCTATCAAATAGTAGACTTTTCATTCTAGGCTTCAATTTGGGAGGAGAAAAGTCTATAGGGAAAATATATCTTGACCTCACTATTGGGAGTATGACTTCATCAACGTTATTCCATGTAATTGATGCCAAGACATCCTATAACATACTGTTGGGTCGTCCTTGGATCCATGATAATGGAGTAGTTCCTTCAACTCTCCATCAATGCCTTAAATTCTTCAAAAATGGAGTACAGACAGTGTTTGCTGATGAAAGACCCTTCACAACAGCTGAGTCACACTTTGCAGATGCTAGGTTTTACAATGAGGTGGAGGAAACGCCGAGCAAGATAAAGCTACTGGTGCCACCAGCAAGAAAGACTATAGCGGTGAAGCAAATCGATAAAGTAGTAGATATAGAGAGACCGTCAACCGGTCACGAAGGAGTACAACTGAACCTTGAACCTAAACAGAGATTAAGTCACAAGATAGTAAGTTCTCCAGTCTTAAGGTATGTCCCAAAATCCAAAAGGAAAGAAGGGCAATCTCCATTCACAAGCTGTGGTCATAAGCTTTGTGATGCTACTACTCCCACAATGGAGGATGTAAAGATCTTGAAGAAAAACCTCGTGGTCCCTGTCACAAGAACAGGCCAGGCGAAGGTAACTAAGCCTCCATTTCTAGGATTCGAGAGGTCATCCAAAATGTTAGCAGAAGAGATTGCCATCCCGACGCAGAGAACAGAGGAGGGTTTTGGTCCAAATGCATATAAGTTGATGGCACATTGCGGGTTTGATATCTCTACCTTCAAGACAACAAATGACGATAATAAAAGGCACATGGAGAGAACACCATATGGCATGACCAACACCCAAAAGATATTATTAGATCAAGGCCAAACAGTGGACACATCAAGGAAGGGCTTAGGATACTCAAATTCGAAGCCTATAATAATTTCAGCTAGAGGAAAGTATGAAGGGATATCCATACAATATATCACTGCTGAAGAAAATGAAGATTTGGAGAGGCGAACATCAGAATGTCAACAAAGGATCTCGGTGTTTGATAGGTTAGATCACTCGACCAAGACAAGGCCTTCTGCGTTCTCTCGAATAGGGGGAAAAACCTTACAAGAGGTAAGCCCAACTCAGAAGAAGTCATCTGTGTTCTCGCGCCTTGGAGTCACCAATCATAATAATAAGATTTGGAAGAGGAAATCGGAAGCTTCATTGATTCCGGATGAACAAGGGAACAAAATGAAGAGTCTCATACCATCATAGATGAGGCGCTATGCCAAGTTACAAATTACCACAGAGGGAACCCTTAGAATCAAGAAGTACGCCGTTATCGTCACTGGGTAAAAGCAGCCAGAGAAGAAGAGTTCCACATCAAAGCAATTAATAGCTTCCACTAGCCACATAACCATTGAAGATGACTCAAGTCAAGATATGGTAGAACAGGAAGCACCCCCGAAACTTGAAGATGGGGGGCAAGCTACTGTGGACAAATTGAAGGAAGTCAATTTGGGTACTATAGAGGAGCCCAGGGTAACCTTTGTCAGTGCTATACTGAAACCTGATGAGGAAAAGAAATATATTGAGTTACTAGAGGAATATAAAGATATCTTTGCATGGACATACAAAGAGATGCCCGGACTTGACCCAAAGGTAGCAGTGCATGAACTTGACATCAAGCTTGAGTGGAAACATACACCGGTGAAACAACCATTGCGTTGCTTTCGCCCTGAACTCATTCCAGAGATAGAGAAGGAAGTGAATAGCCAAATTGAGTCAGGGTTCATTCGAGAAGTTAAATACCCTTCATGGATTGCAAATATAGTCCCTGTCAGGAAGAAAAATGGGAAGCTTCGCCTTTGTGTAGACTTCAGAGATTTGAACCATGCATGCCCAAAAGATGATTTCCCTCTCCCTATCACAGAATTGATGGTGGACGCCATGACGGGACATGAAGCATTGTCATTCATGGATGGTTATAGTGGTTATCATCAAATTCGCATGGCTCCTAAGGATGAAGAATGCACAGGTTTTCGCACTCCAAAAGGAATATTCTGCTATCGAGTCATGCCTTTCGGATTGAAGAATGCAGGGGCCACCTACCAAAGGGCTATGCAGAAGATCTTTGACGACATGTTGCATAAGGTTGTAGAATGTTATGTCGATGATTTGGTAGTCAAGTCAAGACGAAGAGACAACCACATCCAAGATCTCAAGACAATATTTGATCGATTGAGAAAGTATCAGCTCAAGATGAATCCATTAAAGTGTGCATTCGGTGTTACATCTAGAAAATTCTTAGGTTTTGTTGTCCGACATAGAGGCATCGAAATTGATCACTCAAAGATTGATGCAATCCAGAAGAAGCCGAGACCAACAAACCTCAATGAACTCCGAAGCCTACAGGGTCGACTGGCTTATATACGATGGTTCATCTCAAACTTAGCAGGGTGTTGTCAACCGTTTAGCCATCTCATGAGAAAGAGAGAGCCTTTTGAATGGGATAAAGCTTGTGATAATGCTTTTTCAGGTATCAAGAGGTACCTCCTTAATCCACCCGTCCTAGCAGCACCTCTACCGAGCAGACCACTTTTGCTTTATGTGGCAGCACAAGAACGTTCACTGGGGGCATTATGTGCACAAGAAAATGAAAAGGAGAAGGAACAGGCACTCTATAATTTGAGTCGTACTCTCATTGGAGCAGAAATCAACTACACCCCAATCGAGAAGACATGTCTAGCCTTGATTTTCGCCATACAAAAACTAAAACATTACATGCAAGCGCATACGGTACATCTGATATCACGTGCAGATCCCATCAAATATGTCATGTCTAGGTCGGTGTTGACAGAATGACTAGAAAAATGGGCCCTGGTGATCAATCAATACGACATTATCTTCATTCCTCAAAAGGCGATCAAGGGACAAGCACTAGCATACTTCTTAGCCGATCACTTAATTCCAGATGAGTGGGAGTTATCAGATGAACTACCGGATGAGGAGTCATTGGTCATTGAAGTCCTCCCTCCATGGGAAATGTACTTTGATGGTGCTGCACGAAGAGACGACGCTGGAGCTAGGGTGGTGTTTGTGTCCCCTCAAAGGCATGTGCTTGCATATTCATTTGTGCTCACAGAGTTATGCTCCAATAACATGGAAAAGTATCAAGCACTGATCATAGGGCTCGAGATGGCACTAGAGATGGAAATCAAGGATCTAAATGTCTATGGAGACTCAAATATAGTAATAAAGTAGCTCCTAGAGGAGTATGATGTGAAGAAAGAGGATTTAATTCCCTACGACAAGTACGCTACACATCTGCTTGAAAATTTTGTGAAGTGAAGCTGGAACACATATGAAGAGGATCAAACAAGATTGCAGATGCACTTGCAAACTTGGCAGCGACAATAGCATTAGGGGTTGACGAAACAACAACAGTGCCAGTATGTAGTCAGTGGGTCGTACCATCCATCCATGACGAGGAGGAGGATGTATCAAACTTAGTCTCTGTCTATGAGGTGGACCTCAAAGATTGGCGACAACCACTTATAGAATATTTGGAATGTGGTAGGTTACCAGATGATCTTCGACATCAAATGGAGATTCGACGAAGAGTGGTGCGATTCTACTTTCACAATAGCACACTTTACCGTCGTAATGCGAATGGACTCCTACTTCGATGCTTGGGAGAAAGAGAAACAAAGGAAGTCATGGAGGAAGCTCATGCAGGGGTTTGTGGAGCTCATCAATCTGGGCCTAAACTACATGATATAATTAAGCGTCTCAGCTATTATTGGCCGACAATGGTGCAAGACTGTATGGATTATGCAAAGAGGTGCAAGCCATGCCAGTTTCACGCAAATTTCATTCATCAACCACCAGAGCCATTGCATCCTACGGTAGCATCATGGCCATTCGAAGCATGGGGTCTTGACGTCATTGGTCCGTTCACACCAAAATCTTCAAGTGGAAAAGCATACATCTTAGCTGCGACAGATTACTTTTTCAAGTGGGCTGAAGTTGTGGCTTTAAAAGAGGTGAAGAAGGAGAATATAGTTGAATTCATCCGAACTCAAATCATCTATCGGTTAAAAATTCCTAGGTACATCTTGACAGATAATGGGAAGCCCTTTGTCAATCATCTAGTGACCAAGTTATGCCATAAATTTGAATTCACACAAAGGAAATCTTCCATGTACTATGCTCAAGCAAATGGTCAAGCGGAAGCTTTCAACAAAACATTGTGTACCCTCCTCAAGAAAGTAGTGTCGAAGAACAAGCGAGATTGGCATGAGAGAATGGGAGAAGCATTATAGGCATATCGGACAACTCGATGAAACTCCACTGAAGCCACTCCATATTTCTTAGTCTATGGAGTTGAAGCAGTGCTCCCGATCGAGATTCAGATTCCATCACTCCATATTGCTATTCATAAAGGACTGGCAGAAGATCACAATGCCCAAATTCCTCTCGCTGAATTGGAAGCACTTGACAAACGACGATTACAAGCGCAACAAAACCTTGAATGCCATCAAGCTCGGATGACTAGAGCTTTCAACAAGAAAGTGCGCCCGAGATCATTTCAAGTGGGTGACATAGTGCTTGCAATCCGAAGACCCATCATTCTTAGTCACCGCACAGGTGAAAAGTTTGCTGCAAAATGGGATGATCCATATGTTGTCCAAGAAGTCTACACCAACGGTGCTTACAAGATAGTAGATGGCAATGGATTAAGAGTTGGCCCTATCAACGGTAAGTTCCTCAAGCGTTACTACCCATAGAAATTCCACTATAATACTGCTGGCCCGCAAGAGTTTAAACTGTGAATGGCGAAATCATAAAATAAAGATCTTCACTGTAATGCTCCTGGCCCGCAAGAGTATAAACTATGAATGGCGAAATCATAAAATAAAGATCTTCACTCTAATACTCCTGGCCCGCAAGAGTATAAACTGTGAACGGAAAAATCATAAAATAAAGATCTTCACTGTAATACTCCTGGCCAGCAAGAGTATAATGTGGACGGAAAATAAATAAAAAATAATAAATAAATAAATAAGCCGAAAGCCAAATCCGGTTCAAAAGATGTTGACCGTTGACGAAGAGAAGCGGTCGAACGGGGTTTGACAGCTGAAAAAACAGTCGGAAGCCAAATCCGGTTCAAAAGATGCTGGCCGTTGACGAAGAGAAGTGGTTGAACGAGGTTCGACAGCTATAAAAACAGCCGGAAGCCGAATCCGGTTCAAAAGATGCTGGCCGTTGACGAAGAGAAGCGGTTGAACGGGATTCGATAGTGTTAAAAATAGTCGAAAGCTGAATCCGGTTCAAAAGATGTTGACCGTTGATGAAGAGAAGCGGTTGAACGGGGTTTGACAGCTGTAAAAACAGCCGGAAGCCGAATTCGGTTCAAAAGATGTTGGCCGTTGACGAAGAGAAGCGGTTGAACGGGGTTCGACAGTTGTAAAAACAGCCGGAAGCCGAATCCTGTTCTAAAGATGCTGGCTGTTGACCAAGAGAAGCGGTTGAACGGGGTTCGACAACTGTAAAAATAGTCGGAAGCCGAATCCGGTTCAAAAGATGATGGCTGTTGACGAAGAGAAGCGGTTGAACGGGGTTCGACAACTGTTAAAAAAATTATATATATATATATATATATATATATATATATATATATATATATATATATATATATATATAAATACATATATACATACTACTTTGTAGCCTCGTTTGATATTTTTACGGATGAATATTGTAACACCCCCAAATTTACTACTGAAAATTTTCGTTTAAGACAAAGGCTTTAGTGAAAGCGAAAGAATTAAAACCGTAAACTTGGGGGTATTACCGCCACACTTAGTACCAGACCGGTTCACTCCTATCGTTCCGATACTAAGTGCTAAGGCTAAGCTAAACCATCATTAAGTAAGAATCATCAAAACATAGGTACGTAGTTAACATAGGTCATTCACGAAAACACGAGTCAACAACAGTTAGAATATCGTTTAGGAATACAACTTAAGAGTACGCTTTCAAAACAAGAAACGTAGTAGTAAATATAGCTAAATAAAACAGATCCCAATGGACCAATATCCGGATCACCTACTCACTCAGGTCAAGCCTTCCACCCCAACACACTATCAACCTGCACAAGGGGTCTGCTCCCCACCATCGGTGGATCATCACAGGACCCATTCAACCAAGGTAGTATCAGTACGGGTCCAATACTGAGTAAGTCCCACTACCCTATCTTAGGAGAGATATCATCAAGTGCATATTAAATCCGGGTACAACACGTTGATACAATATCATGCATATTCACAACCCACAGCATAAATCTTACCATACACCTAGAGTAACATATAAAACATACGTAACATCCTATTTAACATATAAGCGTGGTATAACCGAGATGTAAAGTAGCTCATACGCCTCAGGTAGGAATAATCCATATTATTAAAACTCAATACGTGGCATACTCACGTAAGTAGCATGTAGTAATACAGATAATAAAAGCTGGCCATGGTCCAATTAGACTTATTCTTTATTCTCATTAATAATATGTTCATTCCACACATATTATTTAATAGTCCATGTGAGTGCGGGAGCCCCACTATTATAGCCGGTGGACCGGAAGATATACGCACAGGGCAGAACGCCTCTGATCCACTATTATAGCCGGTGGACCGGAAAATAAACACACAGGGCAAAACGCCTCTGATCCACTATTATAGCCGGTGGACTGGATCACGGCCCCGACTCACATGGTGTTTCGCTTAAAGTAATTAGTATCTTTCCCATGGATTAACTTATTCATTTGGTTTGTTGAGCACGAGATCCCCCACTATTATAGCCGGTGGACCGGAAGATAACGCACAGGGCAGAACGCCTCTGATCCACTATTATAGCCGGTGGACCGGAAAATAAACGCACAGGGCAGAACGCCTCTGATCCACTATTATAGCCGGTGGACCGGATCATGGGCTCGGCTCAACATCTTTCGCTTTACGTAATTAATGTCTTATCAGTGTCTTATTGAATCGCATCACACCCTTGACATGCATGCGGTTGATACTCTACTTCTTTCCCCTCCAGAGGGACCGTCCCGTATTTTTAGACTAGTACCTCTTCTCACACCCGACATCCATCCCCCGTAGACTTAGGCATAGTGGCATATAGTAAGGCACAATCTCCAAGAATATAGGTCATCCCAACACACATGATATCGACTCCGCAAGTCCTCATCCCTCTAGGGTTCCTCCTCGGAGACCCTAATCGGACCTATGTGTCCCAACTCTTTCTTACTTACCTAAACGTTACTTTGTTCTCTATCTCGCACCTCATTTTTATTAGGAAATTCCCCAAATGTATTACTTTATCTCCCAAGTCCGCGTGTGACCAACAAGACCCTAGTTGGCCACGCCAACCCTAGTTGGCCGCGCCAAACCCTAGCGCTTTACTTCCTCAACAAGTAACCTTCCTCCTTCACCCCAAAATCTCTTCTCTCATTTAGAACCCCATACTCATCCTTTATATAAGTGAGTCCTCGCTCTCAACCCCATACTCCATCCTTCCTTGATCATTTTTACCCTTGTACCCTTCAAATTCCTCATTTTCTCTCAAAACCCTAATTGGGTCCCTTAGACACCCTTACATCGACCCACGTAGAATTTTGCACCCAAGTCTCCAATGGACCCATAACTTTGACATTATCTTATTTACTTCCTAAATCAACTTTCCTCACGTAAGATTCATCCCCATGCAGACTTTAAATACTCCATGCAGACTCCCCAACACACACTTACTCGCAAAACCCTAATCAGGTCTCTTATGCACCAACGCACGTACTATTTTCATACCAAGTCTCCAATCACTCTAAGACTCTCCAAAACTTTTACTTACAACCCAATCAACTTTCCCCACGTAAGGATCACGCTCATGCAGGATCTAGTTCCCCCATACAAACTCCCCAAACGTCCACTTTCCCGTGTTCTTTTATTATCATTTCATGCTACCAAAACCCTAGCATGCATGTCCTAGAGGGTCATATCATGTCACAACTTGTAGCACATCCACATTAACACGTAACAAGAGCGATCACAAAGGCATACCTTGAATCCAAACTGTGCTACACCTAAAACAGGTAAGGTAATAACATGTAAAACACGACATATAACCATGCGAGGCATCCAAGGCATACAAGTCACATAACACGTAGGGGCCTTAGCCACATCCTTGCGAAATATCCATAAGTAGAGGTAAGTCGAAACTTACCTTGATCCGAAGCTAGCTAAGCGAGATAAGAAGGAGAGAGATCACTAGCTTGTGGATCCACGAGAAAGCTTTCCTAGATCCGATAGAAATCGAAAAACTAAATTAGAAACTATCCTATCAATCAATAATTCACATACTCTAATTAAATAAACACAAACAACCCAAATGATCTTTCTTAGAAAATGTGACCAAAACTTAGAACTTAAAAGCATAGCTTTATTAAGATTTAAGGTTAAAACTAAATCAAAACGGATTAATACAAATATCACTTGGGACATTTCAACTTAATTTGGAAAGCCCGAGAAAGAATAATCGATCATAAGTTAATTTATCGAAAATAACTTAGCTATTAGGTTTTACAACTAAATAGGTAACCTAACCATTTGCATAGAACCAAATCCAAACCGATTAGGTTAAAAAAGAATTTAAATGATTTAAAACCCAAAGATAGAATTCGATTAGATAAAATACACATAGCAAAAATTAATTTTATAAAATCATCCCCAAAAATTAGGGTTTTAAAGCCCACGACACAAACTCAAGTAATTCAATTTAATTAATTCAAACTAAAGGTATCAGAAAGCAATTAATACCATTTCAACTATTTCTATACATTCAATTTTAGAAAAACAACAATACAAGTAATCGATTTCATAATTTCACTTGAAATTTAGGGTTTTAGGCCCGAAAATACAATTCGTTAAAATTCTATAAAATTAATCAAATTGAATGTTTAGAAATGCAATTAAACACATTTTATAACATATCAAATAATCAATTGCTCAAAACCAATAAAAAAATACGCAATTTAGCACAATTAGGGTTTTTGAGCCCGGAACACAAATCCGATCAATTCTTGCCAAAACATATCAATTGATGGTTCGGAAATGTAATTAAACATATTATAATGTAATATATATAGTCAATTGAATAAAATAACCCGATTACAAAATCCAATTTAAATCCACGGGAGTTTTGACCTAAAAATTCAATTCCGATACATTACGCACTATTTTCCCAAATCAATACTTCCAATATAAAATTAAATATATTTTAAACGATATTATAAAATCAATTGAGTAAAATGACTCAGTTACGCAACCCAATTTCATTACACTCGAATTTTGACCTAGGAATCAAATTCCGATAAAAACTACATAAATTTCTCAAATTGACGATTCCAAATTGAAATTGGATACATTTTAAAACACTTTGTATAATCAATTTATCAAAAATAGCTAAATCGAACGAATCCGAAAAATTCGGACATAACCCGGCCAAAAAATCAATTTTTCCGAAATCTCAACATAACAATACAATTAACCTATCCAAATCATTCTTACAGCACATATATACACAATCAAACAATCAATTTAGCTTTTTATAAGTTAATTCATACCCAATTAATCAAAACAAGGGTTAGGGTTTTTCAGAAATTATACCAAACAAAGCTAACAAATCAAGGCAGGTGAAGGCCGGGAAAGATGTGCCGGAGGTCAAGGATGGCTCGCCAGTCGTCACTTGAGCTCGCCGTGGCCGGACGACGGCACGGCAGGTGCGGCTTGTTGCTGCGCTGCTGCTGCCGCTGCGTCGACAGCTGCTACGGCTGTTGCTGCACACTTCGGTGGTTGTTGGAGGCTGGCGACCGACGAAGGAGGAGCTGGGGAGAGGGCGGCGGTTAGGGTTGCAGGACGTGAGCAGGGAGTCGGGGAAGCAGAGGGAAGAGAAGAGAAGAGAAGAGAAAAAGGAAAAGGGAGAGGGGGTCGGCCGGGGTGCGGGCTTTTTTTTTTTTTACAAATACACATAGAATAAAATACTAAAAATATAAAAATATTATTGGAAGATTTTATATAAAATTTATTTAACGAAAATTTATTTCGAACGGATCCGAAGGCTTAAAATTAATAAAAAAACTATATAAAGAATTTCGGAAACATTTTCGAAAGAATTTACCATCGAACGTAAAAACTTATATTATTTACGGAAATACATTATAAGACCCTGAAATAATATTTAAAAACCTATAGTAAAATATTTAAGTCAAATTCTAATAAATCAAGACTAATTTTAATAATTTCCGAAATCCGTCTTCCGCAAACTAAAAAGCGTAGAATGGAAGAAGATTAATTTCAAACAGAAATTCTTAAATAAGTTCTGAAAATATTTTTAATTTAAACTTCCCGAAAATATTACATTCAATTAATTAAAACGTCGATAAAATATTACTTCCCTAAAATGATTAATTACATTCAATTATGAATTCAAAATCATCGATAAATCCATAAAACGAATCGAAATTAAAATAATTAATTGTTTACATCAAATTACGCTAATAAAATCATTAAACTTAATAAATCTGGATTTTAAAAATACGGGGTATTACAAATATGCTCAGTGGGTGCTTCAAGGTTGGAAAAGAAAGATTATGTTCGCTATCTCCTGTTAGAGGCCGGCGTATTGAAATTGATATATCTTTGAGCTATCAAAATACACACACACACACACACACACACACATATATACACACATATATACATATATATATACTAAAAAAAGAAGAGAAAAAAAAAGAAAAGAAAAAAAAATATATATATATATACACATATACACACACATATACATATATATATATATATATATACTAAAAAAAAAGAAGAGGAAAAAAAAAGAAAAGAAAAAAAAAAGAAGAGAAAAAAAAATATATATATATATATACACACACACATATACACACACACACACACATATATATATACACATATACACACATATATACATATATATATACTAAAAAAAGAAGAAGAGGAAAAAAAGAAAAGAAAAAAAAAACAGAAAAAAAAAAATATATATATATATATACATATATACACACATATATACATATATATATACTAAAAAAAAGAAGAAGAGAAAAAAAAAGAAAAGAAGAGAAGAGAAAAAAAAGAAGAGAAAAGAAAAAAAAGAAAAAAAGAAAAGAAAAGAGAGAAGCTTTATAAGTGAGGAAACAAATTAGTAAGGAGTTACACAGAAAAGAATTACCAAAGGTATGTTGATGACGAATTAGTCGTACAAAAGTAAAGCAAGAGACTGCCAAATAAATTGAAAAGTCTTCGGTTTTCTCGGTGGGGCGAGATTAATTTTGGTTGCCAAGTTATTGTGTTTACCTGGGCGACTCGTATATTTATAATTGGATTAGTTGGCTGTAAATATTTAAGGATAGAATCGCCGGTTAAAAGATAAGCTTTTGTGATAAGATTAAAGGCACAAAACTCCTAAAAGATAATAATCCAATTGGGAAAATATCTTTTGTAGAAATCTCTAGATATGTTTCACCATCAAGATATTAACCGCGGATAAGATTTTTTTAACTCTAGTAAAATTTTAGTATTTCACTTAAAATAAATCTTCAAAAAAAAAAGGTATCCAAGTTCATATTTTGGATAAATTCCAACCAAGTACTACAAGTCACAGTCAAATGGTCACTTAAATTTACCAAGCCAGTGACTTGTAGTGGGGGCATTTGTTGACACCGGAAAAAATATATAACAACAAGAAAAATAATATTTGATTGTTATATGGTCAATCAACCTAAATTGGGGATAATTAAATATTCCTAAAAATTATTCGGGGTTTATATGTTAAAACAAAATATTTTAATTGTTTACGTCCCGTTCGTATTTTATTAAATTGGGCCAAAATATTTCAATTGGGCTTAGTTTAATTAAATATGGGTCTAATTTATTTCACAAAGGGCTACGAGTTAGTAAAATTAAGTTAAATGAAACATGACTTTTAAGTCTAAAACGCAAGACGGGCCCAAGCCCAAAAGTCAAGGAGGTCATTTTCTCTATAAATAGAGGGCACCCCTCCTCATTGAAGACACTGAAGCCCCGAGATCAAGATCTTATAGAGAGAACGCTCCTAAGCACTCTAAAGCTAAAGATCGAAGACTCGAAGAACAAAGATCCAAAGATTGAAGAAGTAAGATCCAAGGATCGAAGAACGAAGATCCGAAGAACGAAGATCTGAAGATTGAAGAAGTAAGATCCAAGGATCGAAGAAAGAAGATCCGAAGATTGAAGAAGTAAGATCTGAGGATCGAAGAACGAATATCGAAGAACGAAAATCCGAAGATCCGAAGAACGAAGATCGAAGAACGAAGCTTTCCAGATCGTCAAAGTCGAAAATGTTGAAGCGTTGTAACTTCAACATCATTAAACCTGTTCGAAGGGATCAAGCACCACCAAATTGTGCCCTCTTTACCAGGTAAATTAAATTTCGATCAAAAGGTTTGGATCAAGCTCATTAAACTCAAGACGAGCCCCGAACAAGTTGAGCCCAAAATTCAACATCGCGAATCATAACGCCATCAATTGTCTAGGAGATTGAATCAGAGGATATAAATCATGTACCGGATTTATACAGAGATTATACCTACATTCGATCTGATAATTAATAATCAATAAAAATATATTTTGTTCGTCAATTTTCTTTTTGTAGAAAATCTGTCGTTAATAGTAATAAAATCAACACATTCATGCTCTTTTGTCTATGTGCATGCGGTGCGCCATTTTTATTTTTATTTTTATTTTTTATTTATTTATCTTTGTGTTGTGTGTGGGACAGTGTGTGTGTTTTGTGTGCGGGGAAGCGTTTGATATGCCAGCGGTAACAAGTCATACTGCCTGCCTGCAAATTTATTTATTGATTCACGGGATCATTCATTCATGCTGCCAGAAGACAAAGATGACTTGGAGGACTGGTGCAGGTGGCGGTAGCAGGAGCTCTGTATAGTTGATTATGGTTGTGTACAGTTGCGGAGCTAGACTTTCAATCCCATGGTGTCCCCGTAGTATTATGTATAAACACACAAAATTAATACATATTTTTTTTAATATTTTAAAAAAAATTCATATTATTTATAAGTTTTACTACAAATGACATCAAATACAAATGTATTTGCAATCATCATAAGAATATATTCACTTACCGATTTCTCATTAAATTTTATACCTTGATCTTAAAAAAATTATAGATAATTGGGGTAATTTATTTCATACATTTTAGTGACTAAAATAATTCTCTTGATTTTGTGTCTTTTAATTAAAACTCAAACGACTTATCAAACAATAAAAATATTATAAAAATGATAAAGGAAACATCCATATTTAATAATAACAATATCAAATATTTAGAATCACTAATCAATTTATTTACTAGAATCACTTATCAAACAATTTAATGAATTAACTAAGGAATTTACTAAAACTTGATTGATAATATAATTTTATAATGAACTAATTCAAAAACTAACTAATAAATTAAACAATTCAATCTATAAATCTAAAAAATTTGATTTCTACAAACTAATATTGATTTCTACCTAATTAATAAGCCAATTTCTATTTTCTACATTAATAAGATAAATTAGAATTTGTTGTGGATCGATACTAATTCAGAAAAATAAGATCTAATTAGAATCAATTAGAATACACAAGAATTGAAAAGAGAATAACACTCAAGAACACAGATTGGGGAAACAGATGATCTTATTGATGTGAAGTAATTGTGATTACAAAGAATCAAAGAAATTCTCACATAAATCACTCAATTCATCAAGGAATTACAATAGAACTCAATAGGAGAAGAAGACGGCGTTCGCTCTTTGATTAGGGTTCTAATCGCATGGTATTTATACTATACGAAACTGTCATTAGCGAAAACCGAAGCGGAGCGAAAATCCAAAAAAACACGGACCGTGTTAATAAACACGGTACCCCCCGTGTTTATTTTCTATCTCTCGGCCTCTCCCGGAAAACAGAACATATTTTCCTGATGAAAAAACATGGATTGTATTTCCAAAACACGGGCCCCCCGTGTTTATTTTCAGCTTTGACAATCTTCAGTATTTCAGCCACAACTTCTTCATCTGATCTCCGATCAAGCTGATTCTTAATGCATTGGAAAGCTAACAGAAAGATCTACATTTTTCATGTTAGCACATTTCCAAATTCTAATTTCTTTGATGTAAAATATTCAGATCTTTCCAGAATAGCTCACAGTTCTACTTCAAATTTCTCCGAAACACTTCACACGCCAATCCTAGCTATTCTACACACCAAATACGAGTCACAAGCTCACAGAATTTCTATAAATCTAAAAAAATTGATTTCTACAAACTAATTTTGATTTCTACCTAATTAATAAGCCAATTTCTATTTTCTACATTAATAAGATAAATTAGAATTTCTATAAACTAAAAAATTTGATTTCTACAAACTAATTTTGATTTCTACCTAATTATAAACTAAAAAATTTAATTTCTACAAACTAATTTTGATTTTCACCTAATTAATAAGCCAACTTCTATTTTCTACATTAACAAGATAAATTAGAATTTATATAAACTAAAAAATTTGATTTCTACAAACTAATTTTGGTTTCTACCTAATTAATAAGCCAATTTCTATTTTCTACATTAATAAGACAAATTAGAATTTATGTAAACTAAAAATTATAATCAATTAATACAACAAATATAATCAATTAATACTACATTCTAATTTCACAAATTTATAAATTTATGATAAATAATTTAACAAACTAAAACTTAACTTAAATTTTACCTAATTACATAAATTATTTAACAAAACAAAATCTTACCTTGTAGAATGTAGATGCTGTCAAATGTCAATGTCGACTGCTATGGTGGACCGGTGGTGGTGGGTTGGTGGTGGTCGTGGCTGCCGGCTGAAGCGTCGCCACTCCACTCAGTCAGCACTACAGTAGTAGCAGCAGCCTACTGGCTACTACACACACAACAAGCAGGCGAAGGCAGGCGCAAGTGCGCTGTGCGCAGCCACCATACTCCACAGTGCACACGACACAACAGAAGAAGAAATGGAGGTGTTCTGAGCGGACTTCGGCGGGCAGAAACGGCAAGCTCCAGGCTGGCGGGCCGGCGTGCGTTTTCACTGGGTCATCGCCGTCGGTCGAGAGTCAAGAGGAGCTGGAGAAGTCGAAGCTAGCTAGTGGTGCAGCAGCAAGTTCACAGTCAAACACTCGAACTGTCGAACAGGAAGAGAAGAAGTCGAGGGTAGGAGGGCAAGGGTTTGGGGGGGGAAATCATCAAAACGACATCGTTTTGATGTTGCAAAAAAATTTCAAAACAAACGGACACCGGACATGAACCTGTGACATCCGGAGGGCAATACACGGGAACCCCACCAGCCATACCGCTCGTCCATTTTACTTGTTTGTATGGTGTCCTACAAACATTATTTATATATAATACCTAAAAATAAGAAAAAAATTTATCTTCCAGCCAGGGTTCCGTGGTATCCCGGGACAGCATGCGGAAGCCCTGGCTCCGCCACTAGTTGTGTAGGAATTTTACTTGTTTCATATCCAAAACAATTATCCCTAGACTAGTAGTTAGGGATGTGATTCAGGATAGCTAGCTTTATATGTGCACAGCAGAGTTATTGTATGGTAGGTAGAAAGCATAGGAGGATATTGGAGAGTTTTGACAGGCTATCGGTTTAATATGTCGGCTGCAAATTTTGGTATTAATAAAGCTGATTAATAACTACCGAAAAAATAACAGAGAGATAGAGAGAGAGGGGGGGGGGGAGGCTGATTGTTATGTGGACCAATTAGAAAGAAGAAGGCCAATGATGTACAGCACACAACACCGGTAGTAATTGAACGACTTATCAGGAATCAAATACAAGCCAGGGAAATTTGAAGGTGAGAAAACTAATGGGCCGGATATATGGCAGAGGTAAGAGGAGTTTGCCAAATCAATCAAATTTGTGAGGAGAAGCAGAAGGTTACAACACCAATCAGCTACCCAAAACAAAACCAAGTCCTAATGTTAACTCGGGCCCGATCAAAGCCCACTAACAGATGACCAGGTCAACCATGACCCGACCCATTCTCAGGCCATCCCGGACCCTATTAAGCCCGTCGAATAAGCCTATTAGTTAGCAACACAGAAGCTGCCCTTTATGCCATCAGCAATGAAAGGCGTCACTGCTTATGTAAGAAATCTACATTTTTATTTCAGTTCCTCCCATGAATTCCACGTACTTTCCAAGTAATTTCTTTATTCCCAAGAAATTCTAAGCCTAAACTCGTTGGCCACAATAGGTTAAATCATCGTCAAATTTTAAACACCTACTCCCACGGGTCTACAGTTTTGTTGACGCAAGTAGACATCAATTATAGACTTAACTACGACAGAGAAGGCTACATTTCATTTAAAAAGGACCCAAGGTGGAGACTTATATGAGGCGACAAGAACATAAACTCTTGACGCTGTTCATAAGACTGATTTCTGTCAAGAACGGAGCTTCAGCTACCTCCATTGATTCCTCATAACCCCAAACTTGCTGATACCATATATGACGACTCCAGCCATTAAACGGATCACTGAATGCTTCATCAGACCGAAATATGAGCTTCCCGAGTCTAACCAGCCCATCTACCTTGCACCATGGGATCTAGCCATGCTTTCTGCACACTATATCCAAAAGGGTCTCCTATTTGTAAAACCCCCACCAGAAAATGGGCGAAAATATCACATTGAGGCTCTCCTGGAGAAGCTCAAGGATTCTCTGTCTCTTGCCCTTGTTCATTTCTACCCACTAGCGGGCCGACTTGCTACAAGCAAAGTCAAAGGCCAGAATGCCTGCTTGGTCTACATCGATTGCAAGAGAGGGCCAGGCGCAAAGTTTATCTACGCTGCTCTAGACGTGACTATATCACACATACTTTCACCAACTGATGTGCCTGTGGTAGTTCAATCTTTCTTTGATCATGACCGCGCAGTTAATCATGACGGGCATGACAGGCCTTTGCTGTCAATTCAGGTGACAGAACTAGTTGATGGCATCTTCATTGGATGCTCAATCAACCATGTCAATGCTGATGGAACATCTTATTGGCATTTCTTTAACATGTGGAGTGAGATACACAGAGCACAAGGAAAGAACATAACGATTTCACGCCCTCCTATCCATCAACGGTGGTTTCCTGATGGACATGGTCCAATTATCTACCTTCCGTACTCCCATCCTGATCAATTTGTTAGCAGGTATGAAGCACCACAACTAAGAGAGAGGATCTTCCATTTTTCATTGGAGTCGTTAGCAAAGCTCAAGGCAAGGGCTAACAGAGAGTGCAACACAGACAAGATCTCTACTTTTCAAGCTCTGTCGGCCCTAATTTGGCGATCCATTACCCGCGCACGATGTCTACCTCATAATCAAGAAACCAGCTGCAGATTGGCAATAAATAACAGACAAAGACTAGATCCACCTTTACATCATCAATACTTTGGAAATTCAATTCAAACAGTCAAGGGCGTCACTACAGCTGGTGAGTTGGTTAATCACAACTTAGGATGGGCAGCAATGTTGCTGCACCAAGCCGTACAGCAGCATACAAGTAAAACAGTACACGATTTTCTTAAGGGCTGGTTGCAATCTCCTTTTATTTACCAGCTCGGTCAGTTCTTCGATTCTAATAGCATCATGATGGGAAGCTCGCCCAAATTTGATATGTACGGTAATGAATTTGGAATAGGGAAAGCAACAGCCATTCTTAGTGGGTATGCAAACAAGTTTGATGGGAAAGTAACATCATACCCTGGGCGTCAAGGGGGAGGCAGCGTAGATTTGGAGATATGCCTTCCACCAGATTCAATGGCAGCTCTTGAGTCCGATGAGGAGTTCGTGTTGCTTTGCCAATAACTAAACTATAGCCACCAAAAGAGGCACCTCAGACAGCATGATAGTTACTGTTTTATTTTCGTCATCTATTTTGTTTTATTTTTCCCCTTTTAAAGACGTAAGCCAACAGTGCTATAAACAAAGATATTGGTTGTGTGTTTATCGGCAACAAAAGATCACTCATTCTGTAATTTTGATTCACTGAGATAAAAAGCCTCTACACAGACCAAAACTTAGCTAAAACTTTACTGAAACATGGCTTAGAATGTTGGAAGGTGGTGGGGCACAACATTCACAAACCAAATAGAGAAGGAAGAAGATGAAGTTTTGATTTTTCTTAAAATGACTTCTTACTTTTCTACCTTGAAAGATCTCAACACTACAAGAATATTTATAGTAGTTTTGGTACATGGATTCAGACTCTATATTAATTACTAATTCATGAACTACTTGATTCATGAACTCTATATTAATTACTAATTCATGAACTACTTGATTCGTGAATCACCAACTCCTAGATACATGAAACATAATATTAAATAAATTCAAAGATACATGTACCAATAATAATTATTAGGATAAGAGTTGCAAGTTTAATAATTAACACTACCCCCTAAACTTGCACACTTTTGAACTCCAAGATGCAGCCGAAGTCTTTGAAAATTGTCATACTTTAAGGGCTTTGTAAAGATGTCAGCAACTTGGTCCATAGACTTGACATACTCGAGCTCCACTCCTTTCATCTCAATACATTCCCGAATAAAGTGATATCGGGTGTCAATGTGCTTGTTGCGGTCATGGAACACAGGATTCTTAGCTAAAGCTTGAGTTGACTTGTTGTCAATCAGGATCTTCGTAGCATCCCCTTGCTCCATATGAATCTCCTTCAACAATCTTCGTAGCCATATAGCATGGCAAGTACAAGATGTGGCTGCAACATACTCACTTTCACAAGTGGAGAGTGTTACAATTGGTTGCTTCTTTGAACACCAAGAGATTACATTATTTCCTATAAAGAACACAGAACCAGTAGTGCTTTTTCTATCATCAATATCTCCAACAAAGTCACTGTCACAGTAACCCATCAACTTGAAATCATTAGAGGATAAATAAAATATCCCATAGTCAAGAGTACCTCTAATGTAGCGAAGTATCCTCTTGGCTGCCATCAAGTGAGATTCAGTAGGAACCTCCATGAAACGACTCATGACCCCAACTGAAAGAAGAATATCAGGCCTTGTGCAAGTCAAGTATCTCAAACTTCCAACAAGGCTCTTGAACATGGTAGAATCAACCTTTTCTTCGTCTGTTTTCATCTTGGACAACTTTGCTCCACACTCCATTGGGGTGTTGACCGGTTTGCAATTAATTATGTTGAATTTATTGAGTAAATCCTTTGCATAGACTTCTTGTGAAACAAAGATTCCCTCCTCTATCTGATTTACTTGGATTCCCAAGTAATAGGACATGAGGCCCATGTCATTCATCTCAAACTCTCGAGCCATGGCCTCCTTAAAGTCTGCAAACATCTTTAGACAGTCACCTGTAAAGATAAGATCATCCACATAGACACAAACAAATAAAACATGTCCATTTTCTTCTATTCCATAGAGGGAATACTCATGTTGGCATTTGGAAAAGCCATTTCCTTGCAAATACTTGTCAAGTTGACTATTCCAAGCTCTTGGTGCTTGTTTGAGCCCATACAACGCTTTCTTTAGCTTCAATACCTTGTCTTCATGGCCTTTGACAACATACCCTACTGATTGTTTGATGTAGACATCCTCGTCAAGATAGCCATTAAGAAATGCGGACTTCACATCTAATTGGTGGATCTTCCAATGATTTTGGGCAGCAAGGATATCAATAGACGAATTGTTTCCATACGAGCAACTGGAGCAAACACCTCTTCATAGTCAACGCCTTTTCTTTGCTTGTAGCCTTTTGCAACAAGCCTTGCTTTATATTTCTCAACTTCACCTCTAGCATTTTTCTTTGCCTTGTATACCCATTTGACACCAATAACTTGATGATTAGAGGGAGGAGATACCAACTCCCAAGTATCATTCTTTTCAATGGCTTTCATTTCTTCATCCATGGCTTGAACCCATTTCTCCTCACACATGGCTTCTTCAAAACTTAAAGGTTCAGAATCAACAAATAAGCAATACAAATTATCATCTAACCTTTGAGTTGTTTGATAAAGATCATCAAGGCTTCGGTGTCTTGGAGTTTTCTCATTTGAAGACGATGATAGTGACAATGATGATGAATCTGGTGAAGATGAAATTGGTGTGGTTGGTGGAGTAGCTTCAATTTGGACTTCTTGGATTGTCGCTTCTTCATCTTCAAAGTAAGGAAGGAAATCATAAGATTCTTCCTCCTTGGAGCTCCAATCCCATGATGCATGTTCATTAAACTCCACATCTCTACTGATCACAATCTTTCCATACTCCGGGTTGAACAGCTTGTATCCCTTGGAATTCTCATCATATCCAATGAGAACAAGCTTTCTGCTTCGATCATCAAGTTTGGACCTCTCTTGCTCAGGAACATGAGCATAAGCAATGGATCCAAAGACTCTGAAATGAGAAACACTCGGTTTTCATCCACTCCATGCTTCTTGTGGTGTCACATTCTTCAAGCTCTTGGTTGGGCATCGGTTTGAAAGATAGACTGCACATGCAACCGCTTCAGTCCAAAGCTCCTTTGGCATGTCTTTGATTTTAACATGCTCCTTGCCATGTTGAGGATTGTTTGGTTCTTCCTTTCGGCAACTCCATTTTGTTGGGGTGACCTGGGAACTATCAAAGGATGTCAAATACCATACAACTCACAAAAATCTTTAAAATCATTAGAAGTAAATTCACCACCCCTATTCGTTCTCAATGATTTAATTTCATGTCCACTATCTTTTTCAACATAAGCTTTAAACTTCTCTAATGCATCAAACGCCTCAGATTTTCTTTTCAAGAAATGAACCCATGTTTTTATATTATAATCATCAATGAAAAGCACAAAATACGAGCTTTTACCAAGAGATTGAGGCTTGATGGGTCCACAAACATCGGCATGAACAAGTTGGAGTGGCTTGGTAGATCTTAAGGTGGATTGCTTCGGAAAGCTTCTTCTTGAATGCTTGCCAAGTAAACATGCTTTACACAATTGATTGGGATGATCAATCATCGGAATGCCTTTAACCATCTTCTTATCTCCCAAGGCTTTAAGTCCTCCAAAATTCAAGTGACCAAATCACATGTGCCAAATCCATGATGGATCATCAACACAACTCTTCAAGCACTTGGCACCTCCATTTTTCAAGTTCAACAAGAACATCCGATTTTTGGTCATTGTCACTTTGGCTACAAGTTTGGACTCTTGGTCTCTAAGCCAAAGAATACAATCCTCCATGTGAATCTTGTAGCCTCTTTCCAAAAGTTGACCAATACTTAGAATGTTACTAGTCAACTTTGGAATGTAATAAACATCACAAAGAACTTTATGGCCTCCATCTTTTTTCTCAAGCAAAACTTTACCTTTGCCCATGATCTCCACCTTTGTGTTGTCACCAAATCTTACAAAGCCTTTCTTTCTTGTATCAAACTCCACAAATTTGCTTTTATCACCCGTCATATGATTGCTAGCACCATTGTCAAGATACCAGGTGCTTGTCTCATCAATGGAATAAGCCTTTAAAGCTAGAAGCAATGACTCCTCCACGATGTCTTCCTTGTACTCTATAAGTTTGGCCTCCTCCTCAACCTTCTTGGATCGGCATTCTCATGCATAGTGACCAAGCTTGTTATAAGAGTAACATTCAACTTGGGATTTGTCATGCTTGTCACCTTTTCCTCTTCCTCGACCACAACCCCTCATAAATGGTTGCCCTCTTTTCTCAATTTATGAATATTGCTCATCTCGTCCTCTCCTTGCCCACGACCTCATCCGCGGCCTTGCCCTCTTCCATAACCTTGACCACGACCTCTACCACCATCTCCTTTGAAAGTTGTCTTTACTTGCAAGACTTGTTTCGGTTGCTCTTGGTTGCCACGGTTCATCCTTTCCTCGTAGGCTCGTAACGATCCATTCAATTCATCAATGGTCATGGTCTCCAAGTTTTTTGACTCCTCGATTGCTACCACCACATGGTCAAACCTTTTATTTAGATAGCAGAGAATCTTGTCGATCACACGAACATCTTGCATGGTCTCTCCAAGCCACTTCATTTGGTTCACCACCGTCAAGACTCTTGTAAAGTAGTCTTGAATTGATTCACTTTCTTTCATGCAAAGTGATTCAAACTCTGCCCTTTGAGTTTGAAGTCGAACTTTCTTCACCTTCTCGACTCCCATGAAGGAGTTACGAAGCGTCTCCCACGCTTGTTTGGAGGTGGTCTCATTTGCAATCTTCTCGAACATATAATCATCCAAGCCTTGATGGATGATCGTGAGGGCATATTGATCTCTCTTACGTTCCTTCTCCAACGCTTCCTCTCGTTTCGCGGAAGAGCACTTTCATCTTCCGGTACTTCATAGCCTTTCTCAACAATTTTCCAAACTCCTTGGGAACCAAGTATGGCATTCATCCTAAGTGCTCAATTCTCATAATTGAGCTTGGTGAGTCGTGGATATTGGAAAGAAAGGGAGGCTTTGGAATTCATCCTAGCTCTGATACCACTTTGTTGGAAGGTGGTGGGGCACAACATTCACAAACCAAATAGAGAAGGAAGAAGAGGAAGTTTTGATTTTTCTTAAAATGACTTGTTACTTTTCTGCCTTGAAAGATCTCAACACTACAAGGGTATTTATAGTAGTTTTGGTACATGGATTCAGACTCTATATTAATTACTAATTCATGAACTACTTGATTCATGAACTCTATATTAATTACTAATTCGTGAACTACTTAATTCATGAATCACCAACTCCTAGATACATGAAATATAATATTAAATAAATTCAATGATACATGTACCAATAATAATTATTAGGATAAGAGTTGCAAGTTTAATAATTAACATAGAATGCTCGACATTGTTGCTTAGTGAACTACTTTGAAAAATGTCACAAAGCAGTCCGTAGTTGGTTTTGACGCATACATGCATTCTTATTCCACTGTTTGGTTGGGTGCATCTCATGATATCAACTTATGGCACACTCACCTCGGTGCACCACACAGTATGGGAATGAATTTGGAATTGGAAAACCACTGGCGGTGAATAGAGTCCATGCAAACAAGTGTGATGGCAATGTAATGCCCTATCCAGGATATGAAAGGGGAAACATGTCTGGATTTAGAGATATGACCTGTGTTAAATTCAATGTGTTGGAAAAAAATCCCCCTCGGCCAGCTGCCTAATTATGAGAAAATGTAGAACTAAATTGAAAGCACCAAGTATAAAGATTTGTGTGGAGGAAGAATAAGAGACTTGTTGAGTATGAATAATGGGGAAAAAGTTGTGGGAGCTTGAACCGCCAATTTTATGTGTTTTTCCACCCTTGACAAATGGTTAGAAGAGAGTCTTTTATACCCTCCCTCCTCCTTGGCCAAAATACTCAACTATCATTTGGTTGTTTGACTTATATATCTTTCTACCCAACATAGTTATAATTAGAAAGATGTATAAATTATAACTTAATGATTGATTCTATCATATAGACTGTAAAGCCAAAGAGTACTAAATCCCTCATATTAAGCAATTTTCTAACGACTCCCTGATTTTTCTTACATCTTCTCCCTCGGTCTCAGATTGGCTGACTTAACCAACTACTTCCATTAGTAGGTCTTAGGCCATTTCCCTTTGACTGGCTATCGCCCTGGTTGGCTGTTGGTGGAAGCTACCTAGCCAATGCTACTTGTCGACACCACATGACCGTTACTCTTGGCTAACGCCCCAAGTCCTTGGCAACGATCCTCTTATCAAAGAACCCCAACACAATGGCTACTCTAGACTGATGAGGACTTCTTGAAATATGGATTTAGAGATATGACTTGCGCCAGATCCAATGGTGGTTGTTGTTTGAGAATCTAACAAGGTGTTATTGGCTGTTGCTTGTTATCTTATAAGAAGGAAGAGGCAACGATAAGTATTCAAACAGGAAAATTAAGGAAAGAGAAGAAGAATCATTGGTTTTCTCAATAGACCGAGGCCCAATTATAAGATTGGCGTACATTCTCCATATGCTAAAGAGAGGGACAATGCCTGAATCAAAACAAATCTTTGACAACGAGGTAATTATTTAAAATAATTACTTATTTTATAAACTTTTTAGACTAAAAAGTTTTCAAAATAAATAATTACTTTTGATAAATAATTTTAAATAAGGGATAATCTCTGAATATTTTTGCTAAGAAAGAAATTAACCATTTCAAAAATGTGGAATTTTTTCAGTTTTCGATTGCTTGAAGGCGGCCCATGATGGAAACACCATAAACCTCCCACTCCCACTCCCACTCCCACCCCAGCCTACCTCAACGCCCCTCATGGGTGTTGCAACACGCACACACAGGAGACGACCGTTGAACCTCGACCAAATGCATGTAGAAACATATAAAGTTCTATTATAACTTGTAGGCCATCTTTATATTGTCATCCCAATAGTCAAATAAGCGCTCTGGAAAGACAAATAGAAAGCACTTAAGCAATTTATATTTTGAAGGGCTGAAGTGAAGAATGCCACCGGTAAACCGCAGCTACACAGTTCAGATGATCATACAATATGCCCACCACCACCCTCCCTCCCCCGGCGAGAAATAAAAGCATAGATGAATTTGGATCTTCACTTAATATAACTCACTATTTCGTATTTCGTATTTCGTATTAGGCCATCCATGCAACAGCAGGGATGGGCTAGTGAGGTCTTATATAATTATATATTACAGATGTACTGAGCTTCCAGATAATACTCGGTAATCTGGTTCTGCTAGGAAGCATTTGATCAACTCTTATCCAGTTACGTTATGAAGTGAAGAAAGGTTTCGGAATACTATTCTGATAAAAATATATAGCGGTGAGCAACTCTTAGAATCAAAGTAACTTTTGGATTATCATCTATGAGTCATGTTTTGTCATGTAAAAAGGATGCGGTATACGAGGGCCTGTTCCTACTTCCTTCTTCATGGGATAGGGCTTTGGAAATCTGGTATCAAGAGAAAACATCTCTAGTGTTGAGGAAGGGACAAATGTCGTTCGTACTGGCTATAGTATGCCAGACAGGTATTAAATTTCGAAAATAAAGTTTGATTCTATAATATATAATTATTATATTCATGTTTAAAAAAATATTTTTTAATATATAATATAAAAAAAATATTAATGATGGAACTTTATATGCTTACGATTTTTTAATAGAAAATTGAGAAAAGAATTGCCGGATTCATTATAGACGAAAAGTTTTGGGTTTGGATGCCCTCTTGAAAGGAACGGTTTTTAATTATTGAACGAAGAAGAAGATGCGTACGCTAATCACGCTTTTACTACCAAAATAAAAATAAAAATGAGTTGATTGGCCGCATAGTTTGATTCATCGAAGCACTTGATCACTTTTATGTACACAAACAGACGTAATCGTAGTAAAAGAGGGGATAGATAGAGATCGAACACCAGGTGTTCGATGAATGTCAAGTTGCAGAGAGAAGCTAAGTTACGGAAGAAGATTACAATCACAGGTTAACGTCACTGCATCGCCGAATTCGAACAATAGTAATAAATCTTACTAGTACACTAAAGATGAACTTACGGTAGCAGTCGGAGCTTGGAATTGGGACGGCTGAGATAGTTTGTAATAATATAGTTAAACCGTTAATTAAAAGTTATATATTATTACTACAATTTTATAGTTTTAAATATAACATAATTACGTAATAGTTATAGTATAATTTAATAAAACGTTATAATTTTAAACAGCATAATTGCTGGAAAATATTAATTAATTAGCCATTCATCCTTATTCTATTAGTATACACCAACATAACCTAAACCTATCTTATGTCTTGAGACTTTAACTTATAAAATTAATCCTCCATTTAATTCTTATAAAATTTTAAAAATAATAATTATTGAAGATTAACTATTTGATTTTTCTTAATAAAAATAATTTTAATTCTAATTTTAATTTTAATTTTATTTCCTTAGAGTTTTTAATAATCAAATAAAGCCTAAAGTAATGACCGACTAGAAATGTTAATGGCGGTAGGTTGTCATATTGCATTCTTGGATTAGTGCGGTCTCAATAAAAGTCATCCGCTTGCATCCAGTTCATACTATTATTATCTGATCAATTAACTGTATCACCCACCCATCGGCACAACACAACACAATTAGGAGTGTTCTCTACATCGGTAGTAGGCTCGTGCAGTTTGCCAACCACCGTATCTAGCTGCTATCTAGGGCATTGCTTCAAAGCATGGCACTAAGCTCTCCTTTTTTTGCTTTTTTCTTTTTATATCCAACCTTATTTAATGGAAACCCCACTGTCACCGACTCACCGCTCACTTTTTTTACATGGAGATGCACTTTTCTCAAATTGTTGCTGCATGAACGTACGACTCGGTATGAGCTACAGTATACAGGTTTCTCCCTTCTCTTTTTACTCTTGCTTGCCGTAAACTTGTAGTACCATTTACATCTAATTTGATGCAAACCAAGACAAATATCGAATATCAACTTATTTCTTTTTCTTATTTTAGAACTGATTGCAAGAAAGAAAAAGTGCTTCTTCCTTTTTTTCCCCCTTACATGCACTAACCTACTACTTTATTTAATATTTTTTAGAGGAATAGAAAGGACAATGCACTAGTGAAGAAAATG
This sequence comes from Tamarix chinensis, assembly GCA_030549775.1. Classification (NCBI taxonomy): domain Eukaryota; kingdom Viridiplantae; phylum Streptophyta; class Magnoliopsida; order Caryophyllales; family Tamaricaceae; genus Tamarix; species Tamarix chinensis. The sequence goes on along the minus strand of CM060174.1, from coordinate 102,709,595 downwards.
GATTTTACAAAATTCAATGGCTGAATAATGAAGAAAACATCTACAATCGGATCCAATATATTATTATCCAACCTGATTCCATCCATGGAATTTATGAAAGTTGGATTAAATAAATAAAGTTCAATTAGCATAGCCACATACATGTCATCACAAGACCCTTTTTTATCAAATAACAATGGCTTACATGAATAATATGTCGTGGTAATGATTTACTATTTTGATATAGTACACTAAATGCATCTATATTTTAATAAAATGCACAAGATATATTAGCTCAAATTATTATTTTTTAGCACCATCTATCCTTCCATTAAAAATATTTATAGCATCATTAGATATTTTTGTAAAACTCAATTATACACTTTAGTTTATATCTTATGCATTCCATCTTTTTATTCTCAAACCCCAAAAGTTCATATCCTTCCCCTTTATAATTCCTATCCTAGCCCACCATTATGAATCTTTCAAGCTCTTTCGCTATTCATTTTTTGTTCGAGTCCCCTCATTTTCTCTCTTCTCATCCAAATTTTGAACCTTTTGCTTGAATGACGGTTCAAAGATTAAAAGATTTGCATTGCTAAAATCTAGTCATCCTCCCAACCAAATCTGATATAATTTATTTTTGTATGAGTCTTGGGTCCGGACATTTCGTCTTAAAGATCCTTATATTTCTCTCTTTCCATATGTAATATATGGTGGCTGCAACTAAGGCTTGAATAACTTCGCTTCAAACTTTTGGCCCTCGTCCTCCTTTTGTTGCCCGGTTGATAATATCCTACCAATGGATAATTTGTTGATGGAATCCTATATTCTTCAATAGAGGAAGCCATACCGTCTTAGCAAAATTATATTTAAAGAATAAGTGATCTTGATTATCATTTGCATTATCATAGAGAAAACATGTGGTGTCATCCTACACACCATAATCTTGGAGCTTGTCTTTGGTCTAGAGTCATCCCAATATAGCAAGCCAAAGAATAAAAGATTGCCTTGTGAGGTTGTGAGTATTCCATACAAAGGAGTACCAAGGTACTCTAACATGGTAAGGTCTGATTATGTCATAAGTTGTGGATATTAAAAATTCCCCATGTCAAAGTATACGTGACAAGCTTGTATTTTGGAGAGCCACTTGGTTGATATATCTTAGTTCCCAGTAGTTTTATAAGAATCTAGGAAGCTAAGGGCTTTACCTTAATATTATAAAAACTCTCCCCCTTGAGGTAATAAGCATGGATCCACTTTACCCATATTAGGTCCTTTTTGGTGGCTAAATGCCAAGTTATCTTACACATTGTCATGTTCCACCATACAAGATTAGTAAGGCCTAAACCCCTTCTACTTTAGGCAAACAAACTATTTCCCAAGCTACAAGAGCATGCTTGGGATTTTGAGATGTCCCTGACCAAAGGAATTTTCAATAGATAACCTCTATTTCATTGATGATGCAGGTGGGAATGGGAAATACCATTCTCCAATAAGTCTACAAGCTAAAGAGGAAAGATTTGATCAACTAAATTTTGCCTGCATAGCTCAGAAGATTAGCATGCCAAGATCTTATTCTGGATGTGAATTTGCCGATGAGTGAATGATAATGTTGCTTGGTAAGATATCAACCATCCAGGGGCAGTCCTAAGTAGTTGAATGGTAAATCCCCTTTGGGAATGTGGAAGACATCATAAATCTTATCTTTTAGTTGTTGAGAGCACCCACCTCTATAAAACACATTAATTTTTGCTGCATTCATGGTGAGACCTGAGATTTGGGAGAACTGCATGAATGTGTTGAGGGCCACTACAACTAATTCTTGATTTCCCTTACAAAAGAATAGAAGGTCATCAGCAAATATAAGGTTGATTATATTTATCCTTTTACATCTAGGGTGAGGAGAGAAAGCTGGATTCAACCATAAAGTCTGTATGGATCTGTTAAGGTATTCCATTATCAATACAAAGAGGTGTGGTGATAGAGGATCTTCCTATCTTAAACCTGTTCTTGATTGGAAAGGAGTATTTAAGATACCATTGAATTTAATGGAGTAGCTGAATGTGAACATACAGGCCATGATTATCTTGACAAAGTGGGTTGGAAAATGTAGGGTATAAAGGAGATTTTCTAGGTAGTCCCAATTGACAGAGTCATAATCCTTCTTCATATCAAGTTTAATCATGAGCCTAGGGGACATATGTTTTTGATTATATCCCTTTATTAGTTCAGTGGCTAGGAGGATATTATCTTTGATGGACCTCCCCTTTATAAATGTTGATTGAGATTCTCCAATCAATAATGGCATGATAGGCTAAAGTATGATGGTAATGATAGTGGCTATGACTTTACAAAGAGTATTGCAACAAGATATAGGACGATAATCCCTAGGGGTAGTTGCATGTGGAACTTTAGGAATTAGGTTTACAGTAGTGACATTCAAACCTCTAGGCATATAACCAATGGTACAGAAGTATGAGATTTCCAAAAACAAGTCTTCTCCAATTTCACCCCCAGCAAGACTTAAATAAAGTTTCATTATATCCATCAAGGCTTGGAGCTTTCCCTTTTACTAAGTAGAAAACTACTAACTTCACCTCCTTATATGTAATAGGTGAAAGTAATGAGTGTTGTTTGGTGGCATTCAAAATAGCTCCTTTATAAAAAATCTTAGGATTTAAAGGATAGGATTCTGGCGGTTTTGAGCCCACAAGCTGCAGATAAAAGTCTTAAAAGACAAAAAAAAATATGTCTGATTAGTGAGGAAGGTACCTTTGGAGTCTCTTATAGAGTGAATCTAATTCTTCATTTTCCTCCCCTTCACAATGTCATGAAATAATTTGGTGTTTTCATCGCCTAAATCAAGCCAATTAATTCTTGTTTTTTTCTTGTAGAACATCTCCTCACACTGGGACAAGTGTTTATACTTTCAAAGGAAGGTTTGTTCTTGGTGGTGGAGGGTTTTGTCTGACAAGTTCAAACTTATTTGATGTTGAATTACCTCCAAATATTTCTTAGTTTGATGCACTCGACTGCTTATGCTACCAAACTTGCTCTTATTAAGTTGTCTCAAAGGTTTCTTCAACTGCTTAACATTTTCCATAATGCCAAGAAGATTATTTGTTGGGCTTGCTGATTTCTAGTGTGATCTCACTATAGAGATGAAATTAATGTTTGTTGCCCATGTATCAAAGAAGCAGAAGGAAGGGATACCTTTTTTAGTACACTGCTAAGTAAAACTGAAGCAATAGAATGATCAAAAATTGAGGGACTATGAAAATGAGCATTGGATTCATCAAAATAATTAATCTAATCAGAGTTATAGAGAACTTGATCTAATTTGCACCACAACCTGTGATCCCCTACCTCTCTGTTTGACCAAGTATAGAATACCCCTATATACCTTAGGTAATTCAGTTGTAGCTGGTTTAAACAATAGCTGAAATCTTCCATCTCTTGAATATGTAGATCTCCATGACTTTTTTCAGTTCTATTTGGCACTGCATTGAAATCTCCAAACAAAAGCCAAGGCTGGTTAGTGGGATGGTGATTCAACCAATTCCATAATTCTCTCCTTGATTCTCCCGAATTGGATGCATAGATTATTGTAAGGTAAAACTGAACATTTCTTGCGATGCTTAGAATTTTATAGTGAATTTCTTTAGCGTGGCTGGCTAGAGGAGTAATGGTCCAGACATGAGGATTCCAACCTATCCAAATTCAGCCATTATATTAGGAGTTATAGTTATACAACCAATTCCAATGAGTTATAATCCCTTTGGTTACTTCGCTAACATTGTCTTCTTTAACTCTACTTTTAATCAAAACCTGCAAGGGTTAGATTATTTTCTTTGCACCAATCTTTTACTGCCTTTTGTTTTTGGGGATCATTTAGTCCCCTTGTATTCCAACACCCTATTTTCATGAGAGGTGAATGCTAAAATCAGGTATTGGGTACATGAGGCTTGTTCCCCTTCAACCAGTCATAATTTTCCACTAAACTTTAGGATCTGATTATGTTGTTTGTACACTGAGATTAGTATCTAAATAATAAGTTGCTAAAGACAGTATGTCTACATTACTTCTTGATTTTGTTGTTATGGTTGACCCTACTATATTGTTAAATATCTGTGGTTGTTGTTGTACATTCTCAAATTGAATGCTAGCATGTACAAGATCATCCTGTTTGTTGATGGCATGGGGTGCATTCAACTGTGTAGATTCTGCACTGGTGGTGATAGAAGAACTAGGTTGTTCTACTGCTTTTGTATACCTTTTATCATTAACAACTACCAACTTCTTCTTAGTTCCATTATGAGATGACTATTTTGGACATTTATCAGCCAAGTGACCTGGTTGGTGACATAAGGAGCAGAATCTGGGTGCCATTTTTTGAGAAGTAAGGGACGATTCATGTAAGTCCAATTCCCTGCATCATATATGGTACTGTAATCTTCTTTAGAACCAAAATTAAAAAAGAAATACCCTTTATCATGCAGATAAATACGAGGCATTTTCACATGGTTCTAATTGGTTCTAACAAATGCCTCCATGCGAGGGTAAGTAGGTCTGTGACCACAAACCATACCAACAAGGGTATGCTTCCAATATTGAGTCTATACATCCACACCTTGTTGTCTTACTTCTGCCACCATTATCCCTTCATGTAGAATGGGAGGTTGATATGTTAATGCATGAATTTGGTTTGGGTTTTGATTGATCCACACAATTTCACTCCAAGAAACACCAAGATTTTGGTGATTGATTTTTGGGCCATCAAGACTCAGTTTGTCATTGACATTCACATTTAGGTTTTGGTTCAACTTTTGATTATCAATCTCTTTCCCAATTCTATTGATAGAATCATAAGGGATTTTGGGAGAAGTTGGTATGTTAGGAAATTCTTCTACTCAAACGTCTTCTCCAAAATTATGACTCTTCGTATCATGATTGATCTCATGGATGGATTTCTCCAAGACATTGATTGGATCTACAAGCAATGTTAGTCATCTAGTAATTCATTTATTCCTGGCCATGGTCTCGCGTGTGTGCGCTTCTACTACAGCGCTCGACAATGGCAGCAATGGCTCTCTCATAAATGAGCTCTAAAGCTACGATTTTTGGTTTTTGCCTTTTGGATTTTGTTGGTGTGCGCTCTTCAAATCACCTAGATGAGTGTACTAAGGTTTGGACCTAGTCCTAGTTGTTTGATTGGTTTCAAGTCTGAGCTCTAAGGTTTGCATCTTGGACACTAGTTTGATTTTGGCTTTCTCTGGTTTTTGTTGGTTTCTCTATGATTTTATTTCTCTCTACTCATCTCTCAAGATCATGTTTGAGTTTTGTGTTCATCCCAAATCTATTCTTAGTATAGCTCCTTAAAGTTGTTCTAAAATTTTCATGTTGATATATGCCCCTTTGAGAAGTGTGGATTACTTTGTTTGGCTCATGTATGCGTTGTTTCTAGCTCAATCATGACTTTTGGGACTAGGGTTTGTGCCTCTCATCCTAGTGTGTCTTCTTCTTCATAGATTCGGCTCACTAGATTTAGTCGTAGCAGTATGTAATCAAGGTTTGGTGCTCTCTTTTTTTGGGTTGTTATTGAAAGTCTTGGATCTGAATACATCTATTTGATCCATTTGGTCCTTCTAATGTCAATAGGTCTAGCTCTAAGTTTTAAAATCATGTTTATGATTTCTTCAGAGTCTTCCTCTTCTTGCTTCTATTGGCCTAATCTAGCTATGGTGAATGAAAATATTGATGAAGTCCAGTTAAAGTTCAAGGGCATTTTTGTCATTCTATGTCAAAATTTCATTTAAAAATTTATCAATCCTCCACCACATCAGACACTTTAATAGGAAAAGTAATGGAAGGGCAAGTGGTGCCCAAAAATGAAAATATATATATATATATATATATATATATATATATATTGGTGTAGTGTAGATTAGAGCGAGAACATCTTATGCATTTTTATTAAAATAAAATGGAGTTTCATGCAATATCCTCTACCATGTTATTTACATGCTTCATATGATTCATATCCAAACTACCATTATTTTTTTCCTCTCAACACACTGACATGTCCAATAGGTTTAGTTGAAAATTGGCTAAGTATTTCAATTGAAAAGCATTGAAATTAGATGTAATTTATACTATACAACGAGTCTCATGGTGAAACACTATGTAATCGGTTCCATGTTAGAATTTTTAAGAAAAGAGAAAAATTGTTCTCGATATAAATTACCTTAGCATTTCCTTCCTCCTTTCTATATTCTCCTCGCGTTCTTCTCCATCATTCTAGTGGTTTTTTCCATTTTTTCCCTTTGGTTTCATCCTCTAATTCTAGTAGTTTATCAATCAAAAACTTCAAATTTGACTCAAATAACCATTATATGAGTTCCTATAATCATCTGTAAGTATAATAATGCATCTATAACTTCATAATTTCACAATTTTTCTTTCAAATTAATAAAATAATATAATGTGTTAAGTTTTCAATCATTTTAAAACTAATCAGTTTTCATTGTACATATATGTACACCATGAATGTTTCATGTTTTTGTGAAAATAGACCTGTTAGAGTTGGCCTAATTTACTTGCTTCTTTACAACTTATAGGTAAAGAAGACTAATATGACGAATATGAAGGATATCACTAATTTGGACTTCCAACTACCATAAATAGATAAGATAAATTTGGGAGAATTAAGATAAAAATTATGATGAGAGAAAAGAACGAAGAAGAAAAATGACAACTGAGAGTATGTAAATTTTTATATTAGCTTTTCATTGGTTTGTTACTAATCTTTCACCATCATTTAACTTATATTTCAACATTCTAATTTGAATTTTTCAAAAATAATGTTTTGTTGTTTTACATGGCTAGGTGAATCTCAGTAAATTATTTTTCCACTGTGATTAAACTTGCCTTTGACCACAACAATCCTGATCTTTAACCAATGTCTAACAAATCTTTCACCACAGATAATAGTACATATTTGGTAGCAGATAACTAGTCTTTCTCATGATTGAACCAAACTTTCACAAACAAGTAAACAAATCTTTCACTAGTTGTGAATTGATCTTTCACTAATATTAAACTTATTGTTCAACATATATAAAAGCAAATACTTCACATTAGGTCATTTCACCATTAGTCAACACTAATATCTCTATTGTTTGCATACATGAGTTAGCTATGGTAGACTAACTTTTTGTTGAGATTAAACTAGTATTTCACCAATACTATTTTGGTTTTTTATCACCAATAGTACTACATGTCTGACCACATATAACTAGTATTTTCACCATGTTTAATCCTATATTTCACTAATAGTGAAATAAATCTTTCACCAATAATGAACTGATCATTCACTAATGGTGAACAGATCTTTCACCAAGAGTGAAAAGATTTTTCACCAATAGTGAATTAACTTCTCAAAAAGTATAAAAGAAAATACTTCACATCATATTCTTTCACCATTATTCAACTTATAATTCACCATTATTATTCTCAATTTTCAATGTAAATATCTTCATTGTTTATTTATATGAGTCAACTATGATAATCTGATATTTCACTGATATTAAACTAGTCTTTCACTAATATTATAATGGCCATTCACCAACAGTTAATTTGCCTTTAACCAACAATACTAATACATGTTTAACCACATACAATTATCCTTTCACTATGTTTAAAATAATCTTTTACTAATGGTGAATAAATCTTTCACCAATAGTAAACATATCTTTCATTAATAGTGATAAGATTTTCTACTAACAATGAATTGGCCTTTCACCAACCACTGACTAACTTGCACCAATGCTAGTGTTATATTTCACAAAGGTTAAAGTCATATTTCATCGTAGAATATAAATTTAATCCATTATGCCTACTCATATCTATTCAACATTGATACTTATATCTATGCATATGGATCATGACAAGAACAAAGGATAGAAAAATAGCACAACCTAAAAAACATGAAAATGCAGAGAAAGAATATCCATAAATAAAAAAGAAAAGAAAAAAGCTTAATAAAATAATTGTGAAAATGAAGAACATTATAATGAGGGATATAGTTTAGAATGAGATGAATTAGAAGAATAATAAAATAAAATAGTTGTTACTAAACCAAAAGAAGAAAAGGAGAAATGAAATAAACCATATTGCAAGAGTAGAACTTTTACAAATGGAATGTACTACCTTTGACCAACAATGAGTAAAGAACAACATAAAACAAATAGAGAGATTAATTTAGGGGGATTATTAGAGCTTTGATTCAATGAAAATGAAACCAATATTGACAAATGGACAATGGAGAGCTTTAAAGCAAAATCATGTAGATTTCAATTGTTAGTAATGATACATTTAAGATCACGCAATTTAATTTCTCAACATACTTGTAGCTCCCCATAGGAGATAAAGAAGTATAAAAAGCAGAGACTAAAACTTATGATGTTGAGTATGAAGCACTGTTATAAAAATGGAGACAAAGATGACATGTATCAACCATGGCTTCAAGAACAACAACAATAAGGAAGAAATTAAAAAAAAAAGATGACTATTGAGAATATTTCAAAATATATTTTGTTGTTTTCAATGTTTCTGGTTGACTTATTAATGTTTTTAAAGGTCTAACAACAAACTTCTTAATCCTATATTCACTAAAGAATTTTGATGACATTTTCAATCATAATTGGAATCGATATACTATACAGGGATTGATATCATACACTATTACTTGGAAGAACAACTATAAAGGATTATTCATATTACCTTTTCTTTTCTTACTAATATATTTTATATAAATTACACTAATATTTCATCATAATTGTATTAATATTTCACTATCTATAGTTATATTTGTTATTAGCATTTTAACGTATCTTCAATAATTATTTCATTTTTTATTCTTAAATCAAGCATGTTACCTAAACACGGCACAAAACCTGAAATAAGAGGTTCCAAGAGTACGCCTATGATGTCATATTTTACAAAGGAAAAACTGTTTCAAATGATTAAATAAGAAACAACTTCAAGATATTTTGTTCTTAGAAAGCTCTTGGATAGATTAACCTTAAATGATGGTGTATCGGCACTGATACAAGAAGAAGAAGGGTTAGAGAGGCTGGATAAGATGAGATAATAGATCAAGTGACTACAAATCCTACAATGCAACAAGAAGCATGGGAAAAAGAAATTATTCAACATCGCCTTACAAAAAAAGGTACAATTAAATCATCATTAAAGTAATATTTCATTATATATGTTATGATATTTGAACAATATTGTCATAACATTGTTGTACTTTTGCTGCATTATATTTTTTGTTAGCCATGCTTTCGAAGATCTTTCAGCATCTATGTTTTAAAATTTCATCATAGGTGTACTCATATTACACCACTAATTGATATTCGCAATCTCAACCAACATGTATATATGTGCATGATTATTTAGCACATTACTCCATAATGACAAAAAGACGTGTGGAGTACTATGTCGAGATGTTCAATTTGTTATATGTTACTAGTAAAAAAAATACGAGGAGTAATGAAACAATAAAGAACATCTACAAATTCATTGCATAAATATTTCAACTTTTTTCAAGTCATTAGGAACATGAACAAGATTAAATAAAGGCACAATGAGTGGCAGAAACGGCAAAACAAGAATAAGCCTGAGTTAGGATGATAACCTCTTTAATAATATAGAAGTCTTGGAAGCCATTAGAAGCCTAGGGTAGGGGGAAATAGGCACTTTAAAAGCATCGATAAATAAATAAAAATGTGATGAGGTTACTACTTCTACTCAATGGAACATTAATGTTGATGAGTTGATGGCATGACCTACTTTTGACTTGGGAATAGATCTTAGTGAATCAACTATTAAGAGCATGGATGTTGTTACTGCTACTTAACTTAAATAAGATAGAATAAAAAGGCTAACGCTAGAGGTCAATATAACTTGATGTTAAAATAAGGTTAGGGAAGCACCAAACTCGTAACATATTTATTAATATTATTGTAGAGATTTTTAACTATAGATATCAAGATATTTCATCATGTATTATTTAGAATTCACCAATCTAATTATAATATCTCATTGCCTTATTACTCATATTTCGTGACTGTTAATAATAAAAAAATTACACCACTTTTGCTATGATTTTCCACCACTTTTATCACCATCTTTCACCACTAATATTTGATCACTTTTGTATTGGTCTTGATGGAAACAACTATTACACTTAACTATATGAAGAAATAAAAAAAATAATGCAATATTTGAATTCTCCTTATCAAATAGACAACACTAGTGAGCAAGGCCTCAAAACGTAGGAAATAGTATTGTTCATGTTATCTTTCACCATTTACTTTCACATCTTTCATTAGTGTTCTCATAATTTTCACTATGATATAACTCATCTTTCACCATAATTTTTTGAATCAATTTGAAAAAAGATGGTGAGATAGGTGCCAAGCAAGTTACAATGCAACAAGAAGAAAGTGTTAAAATGTAACCAAACTTATCATTCTTTTACTACTGTCAATTTTTTTAAGTCATCTTTTCTACTTATATTTCACCATATAGTTATTGAACTTTTACTTCCTCATTACTAATCTTTCATCAATTTTAATATTGATCTTTCAAAATAGCATAACTCATATTTCACCATTATTTTATTGATTAAGGTGGACACAAAAACAATAGAATTACCAATAATGCAACAAGATACATACATTCCTGAATAAAAAAACTAATGGAACAACAAACTATAAAAACACAACATAAAAGGTGAAAGGACAACCAAGGAAAATTCGAAAGCCTAATGAGAAAGAACGCTCAAAGACATATATTAAAGAGGAATCAGAGAATAAGGAAGACAATAAACAAAATCAAGAAAAACAGGAGCAGCCAAAAAGACAGAAAGACAAACTTCTACCTAATCTAAGATCGCCATTCTATGTTAGATTTGTAAAAATAGTCTTGCAAACAAGTTTTGGCAACAAATTTCAAGAACTAATATATGATACTAATGCAGATCCTGAGTAAGGCCAAAAAATCCCTCTACTATTCACATGTAATAGTTAAGTTATTTTAAATATCTAGTGTAAATATTTCTTATTACAGTGATCTTATATTAAATGATGGAGTGAAAAAATTAAACAGAAACAGTTTAAGAACTCTATAGCTCCCACTATCATAGGTAGAAACTGAAATTAGTGATGCATGGTCAAGATATATCAACAAACTTGAGATACAAAAGTTTGATCAAGTACTGAGGGGATTTTTCCTTCCTATTAATACAAATATAATGTCTGATTTCTATAAACGTAAAATTATATTGTTAATATTATATTGGTAATATTAATGTTTGTGGGTTTTTTCTAGAGCCCACTAGAGAATCCTCTTTAAGGAGAATTTGGTTGCCTACAAAAAATGATGATTACATCAAACATATCATGGAAGATCAACTTGTAAGAAATTTCTCATATATTCACCCATTTATTTTATTGATCTATCACCCTCATGCTTATATTCTTCCACCATTATCATTTCATGCTTTCATCGAATTTATACAAATGATTCACTATGTAGTTGCAATCTTTCAACATAAATATATTCATTTTTCACCTTTATCAAACTAACCTTTCACCCAATTTCCCTCACCTTTCACCATTATCATTTATTAATCTTCCACCACTATTATATTAGTATTTACTTCAATTCCTATCAACTTTTCACTAAGGATTAACTAATCTTTCATCTAAGTTATTGCAATATTTTATCATAGTGCTCCTAAATATTTCACAATTATCATGGTGGACTTACTTATATGATGTATTTCTTCTTCTTACAAGTCTTAATGCCAATACTATGATCCATGCACTACTTCATTGTGTGCATAAATTTTAAATATAAAAGAATTTTTTTCATAGATAAAAAATAATTGAACATACATTTAAAAATAAATATGACAATCGAATAACATCTATGGTAAGAATTTTAATCTCATCAATATAATGGATTTCAAATTATTATTTTTTTAATTAACATATTGATACACTCACAATGGTTAAAGCATATGTCAAAGCTATAAGGAACAAATAAGACCTGGGAGTAAATCATGCGAAAAAATTCTATACCAAAGTATTAAAATTGCCATGGAAGATAGACAAAAGTGATTCAAACTGTAGAGTGTTTTTGATGTGGCACATGGAAACATATGTGGGGTGAGGGAAATACTTGGGATTATGGTTTATAAAAAGACAACTTAATCAACAATATTGTTTTCCTTTATTTATAAGTCAATTTTTATTTATTTATTCTATAAACTACATGTTAGAAGAAGAAAAATTAGCTAGTTAAATGTTATTTTCCTTTATTTATATGTTTATTTGCAAACTAATAGATTAAACATGCTAGGGATAAAATTATAATAAAATATTTGGGAGAATGAATTATCTTTTATAAATATTTTTTATTTTATTTAACAATGTTGTTCATTTGATTATGCTTCAATGTAATAAATTTCAACAACATATGTTATATATTTGTTTATAAGCACCGATAAGTTTCACCATCCTTTATTATATCTTTCACTAATGTTATGCTCATTTTTCACCATCTTCCAATGTACTTTTAACCAACATTTACTAAACCCTTACAACAACTAACTTCTCACCAACTTATGAAAGATTGTTTCTTTTCTTTTGAATGATATAAGATACTTTGTGTAAAAGATTCATGTAGTGATTTTTTTACATAAATAATTACTTTTTTTTAAATGTACTAATGTTTCGACTACAAAGGTATAGCCACATAATTAACTATGCTTGTTTCACCATCCTTCATCTTATTTTTTACTATTGTTTTGTTACCAACATGTGATGGATACTTCCTCATGTTAGTTATTAACACTTAAACAAAACTTGTTGCAAGCAAATACAACTAAATATGAAACCTTTTTCATAAATAATTTATTTATTGCAAAACAGCTACAAATGCTAATGAAAATCTAAAATAATTCAACAAATATTTTTAAAATAATAATAATAATGTTTCAATGGTACATTTATACCATGTATATGGGTATTGTTGTGTCATTATCCTTCTTACCATGTTTCATTGTTGTTATATTAATTTTTCACCATGATCTTACTGCCCTTTCACTATAGTATATGCTAATACTTCACCAAAGATTGATTCACCATGCTTGCTCTAGAGTTTCCACCATCATCTTACAATCTCACATTTACTTGTCCCTATGTTTCAAACAAAAAAATACCAGCATGACCAAAAATTTAGCACTCAAATGATGACACTAATAAAATTATTTTTTATAAGAAACTTACATTATGAAAATTTAATTGAGTATTCAATGTTCTTGATGATGAACTAACAATATCTAATGACCGACCTCCATCAACTAGATGCATAAGATACCCATCAATTGATACTTGCTATACTGTTATAACATTAATATTAGAAAATTAGATTTAACATATACATCTAACCATTATTCTAATATAATTGAAACTTTCATCATTATTTCAAACATCTTTCACCATGATCCTGCAGATATTTAACCACAAATTCATACATCTTTCACCATGGTTGCTTGTCTTGATATTTCACCACAACCTAACACATCTTTTAATATTATTTTTCTGAAGTTTTTAAGCATTGGTCTAATGATCTTTCACCATTACATTTTATATTCTTCACCTATGTACCACTAAATTTTCACCACTATTTAGTGTATCTTTCAACACGATATAATGAACCATGTTGTAATAGAAAATACTTGAAAAAAAGTTTGAATGACTCCTTTTATTCTTATCACCACATATATATTTACAATTTTTCTTCTACCTTCCCAAAGCATTATCATTTTTCTCAATTATACTCTTTTTCTTTTATTTTATCCTCCATTTGCCCTTAATTTATATGGATTCAAAATATGTTTAGAGTTCACAGCATCAATCAACCTTTCCTCACATTCATCATCTTCTATTCCTTTAATTCTATATCCCTCAAATGTTCATAAGTTATATCTATTATACTATCATAAGAATCTTCACAAATTTTCTATAAAGTGGTAATTATAGCACATGAAGAAATCAAATTATTAAACTTTCTCATCATATGTGTCCTCTAAAAAAAATAGACACTACCTTGTTATTCGATGATGAGCCCTTATTTCTCCAATCAAAACTTTTCATAACTTCTGTATTCTACTTATTCAATATGCACATCTCTCATATATTCTAAAAATAATTGATCACACAAATTCTCAAACAATGATGACATAAGATACCAAATTTTGAAAATATATTACATGTACAACTAATATTGTAGTCAATTTCATTAAAAAAACACACACACAATGTCAATTCATATCACCAATCTATATATCTATTTTGAATTATCAAACCTCATAAATAATATCACCATCAATAACTTCAATTATCTTACAGTGGCATTCAAGGCTCACCTTGTATTGTTCCTTAAATAAAAAAATATATTTTAATTACATACACCTCCATCACATGTATTAACAATGATATATAAGTTAGTGTCATGCTATTATGACCATTAACATAAAAAAAATAACCATTTTCATTCTTGCTCCAATCATCAACACCACCAATAAAAATTCGATTAAAATCACAAAGAGAGGATGTTTTAAATAGTCAATGTGAGCTAGATTTATTTTGTGTCTCTCTTCTTTGCGATGATAATACACCACTTGAAAATAAATCCTTAGAAAATATTGGACACCGCTTATGTTTAGTGCCATAAAGATTTCTCACCCATGGAACTTGAAAAATTTGCACCTATTGTTGAATCATTATTCTAGATTGACCTTAGTTGACCCTATGATTTAACTTTGGATAATTTGAAGGAAAAGGGTTGAAAATGATTGAACTAGAATGATTGAGTTGGTTGTGTGTGGGTTTTGGATTATGCCTAAACTAAGTTGGGATGGCTAGATATTGGATTTATGGGTGTGACCCTTATGGTCCTTTGTGTTGATTTGATATTAGATTCATTATGGTGACCCTAAGGATTCTATTTGGTTTGATTTTTCTAACTAGATGTTTGTTGTGGATCTTAGTACCTTTGAGTAATAATAACATTGGCTTGAAGAAGACGCTAATCATTTAATGTACAAGGCTTGAGTATGACAATGGATATCATGCCTTATTAAGCCATTGAGTGCGTAGTTAGACCTTCGAGTTAAAGAGATCGTTCATTCTCATATAGATTCATGAACCCTATATGGGGTACACTTATTTAAGGACTTTAGTGTTGAGGTTGTGTATGCATAACCTAGGTTGTGTGACTTCTTTGGCACGATGTTAGGAAGTTAGTGGTTTTTATTTATATACATGGCATGATGTTGTGTCACTTATATGACATGATGTTAAAAAGTTAGTGGCTGATTTGTTATAATCTCTAATGATATTTGCTTTGGATTATGGGATTATATTAAAATCGTGATTGGAACTCACTTGAATTAAATTGGGTCAGAAAACCACTATCGTATCTCTAAAATATATAGAATAGGGTTGGTAAGCATTGAACTATTTAATGTAAACAATAAACACCCGCTTGAATTTTAGAATTTTCATGGATGAAGGGATTTTTCTTTATGGTTAATTTTTATTATATCTTAAGTGTGAGGTCATAATTATCCTTATATGTTGATATCAAATGTGTTTATCATGTTTGTAAGCATGATTCTTGTTATTGTATGATTATGTGCAATGTGAGCATGGTTCCTTTTAGGAGGCATTTTGATTTACTCAGTGTAAAGAATTCATATTGATACCGGACTTTCAAGTTTTTCTGTAGGGTTGATGATGGCTTGGGTTGGGTTAGAGTGTTTAAGGCGTTTTCGTGTGTCTTGTTCTAGTTTTAGTATTGTTCTTGTTTTTCCCTCTTGGGACATCAAGTGGTGTGATCCTTTTTGTATTGTATTAAATATATCTCTTCCATTATTGTTGGTTTCCATTAGTTTTGCCTCAACCTTAGATTAAGTTTTGACCACATAGAGCCTTCTTGTTTGATTCATTCTGGTTTTACATCCAATAAGTGTTAAATATTGGTTATATCTCTTTCTATGTTGGATGTGGTGGTAAAACTTAATATTTATATGCTAAAATGAAAATTTTAAGTTATATATTTGGGGGTGTTGATATTCCTTTCTTATCCAATTAAAATCATAATAAAAGTTATCCTCAACCTTAAATCATTTGTGAATAATCACTCAATAAGACCATATGAATCAGCTCGTTCAATTTTCTTTGCTTTTTCTTTTCTCATTGCATTATATCTGTCCAACATCATTTATTAATGTCTTAACACCGGTATCGACATCAATCCTACGATCATTTAAGTTGATGACAAAATCTAACAATAATCCTACTAATTCCCTATTTAACTCAAGTAGATGTCTTTCATGAGGATGAATAAATTCATGATTATAAATAAAATCATGTTTACCTAACATACACACACCTTTATGGTCAATATTAATTTGCATTTTAATCTTTCAATTGGCTCTAAAAAAATATTTGTACAAGATTTATTCCTTATCCCTTTATCACATTTCAATTAAGCTTTCCAACAACAAAATTGCTTCATATATGGAGTTTTTCCACCAACTCAATACTAAACATGATTTTTCCTAACACTAAATCCAATTATATATGCTTGCCAATTGTAAGAATAATAAGTAACCTCCTATATACCAAGCATTTTCCTTAATATCTTGAAATCCTCACCTTCACCCAGCTAAAAAAAACTTTATTTATTGTAAGAAAAACAAAGAGACAGAAGTTAATAAGCAAAATGAAAACTCAATATCATTAAAAACAAAGGATTCTACTGATCTTTCACCAAAGCTAAACATATATTTCACCATACATGTAAGTATCTATCACCGGTGTATAACATATATTTCACCGGCTATCTATCAAAAACCTCTAGCATTATTCACCCTCAATCTCATTGTATCATTAGTGTTGTGAATTCCTATCACCATAAATAGACATATATTTTACTATAAATGTTAGTATCTTTAATCATTATTAGTATATCTTTCACCATATCTCACAATTCTTTTACATAAATTATTCTTTCACCGTTAATTACCACAACTTTTACCATGATATTCCTAAAATTTCAATATCATTGGTAATATTTTTCAACAACATGAATCCTAATTTTTTTTAACATCTGACTAAGTATCTTTCACTAAAATTAAACATATAGTTTATCAGGCATATAAGAGTCTTTCACCAATGTAGAATATATATATTTCACCAACTATCTATTAAAAATCTCCAACAATATTTGTAATACCCCCATTTTTAAGACTTAAAATTTTTGTGTAAAAGAATTAATTGCATATGCTAAAAAATAAAAATTCAAGGTTTTACCATCACACTGGTACAAATATGTTTTTCTCTACCATTCTCACACCATGTGCTAAGGTTAAAACCATTACTCCACTTAAATTAATAACATAATTAAGAGAAACATAATAGAGAGAACAATAGATTGATATTGTTTTGAAAATAAAGATCATCATTGGTTACAAAAAATCAAATGAGAGAAGGTACAAAAGGAAATAAGAGTCCAAATATAGCCAAAATCAAAGACACAAAAAAAAGACACCAGATAGTCCTACTATCAACCTATATTACTAGAATTCGGTTGCACTTGCAAGCTAACCTACAAAGACCAACGCACATTGAATAAGAAGGGGTCCATAAAAAGGAACATTTTAGTACAACAGTATCAAATAACCCATTATATGAAACTAATATTAAAAAAAATTGCATGGAACACATGTAAAACACATTACAACAATACATGGTATAAAACATCAAAATATACATGCGATGATTGAAATACAATAATCTTACCAGATAATTGAATACCATTAAGGTCACATACTTCTCATTCTCTTTCATCTAAAACATATCGATGCATTTGAAGTATGAGTAAAAACAACCTCAACCCAAAACCATAACAATCGCAATGTATCACATATCTCATTTTCAAGGCTATTAAATTCCATAACATCAAAGGTAGGCTCACATACATAAGACCAATTGATGGAAGCCTGTTAGGGTTTCTCGAAAGGATCGAAAGATTAATCGAGCGCAATGTTCGATTCGCCGGTTCAGCCTAAGGAATAACTCCAAAGGAAGACCAAAAGATTCAGAGGCACAGTTTGTACAACGGCAACTAAAATTTGAAGAGTGAATGATCTAGATCGATCAAAGGTGAGAGAGAGCAGATTCAGAAGAACTAGAGAGCGAGAGAATCGCTGAGAGAGAGAGAGAAAAAGTCGCGAGAGAAGAATCGAGAATCAACCAGAAATTCAATCAAAAATAATTGTCGTCCTTTACAACTTTTTTACCCAGCTATATATAGGTGTATTATAGACCATATATCGCCGTATAAAAATACACAATACAGAGCTTATATTTCAAGCTAAATGGACAACGGTAAGGCCGAATGGCCTGCTTGCTTTTGGGCCACAAAATAGCCGACCAGCCCAATCGAACCCCACAAATAAATGTCCCAAATACAATTAAGTTTAGGACTAATTCCCATCAGCTAAAACTACACTTTAGCTAATCATGACTATTAAGGATTGATTAATCCACAATCCATCTAGTCCAAATTAAGGACCGGGTGGCGGATTATACAATCAACCTAATTTCCATTAGCCAATTTCGACCGGCGAATGCATCATATGGGATTACAAGTTATTAACAAAAATTTACATAATCTGAACACTTCAAATACATAATCTGCACTTCCCAGCAACTGCATCCAAAGTTCCACAGAATCCATATGCTGCATTACACTCCTATTTATTCACCAAATAAGACAAACAATTATAAGTAAATAATTCACAGCAATTTTCGAAATTAATTAGATATAAATTCTTAAGATTCGCATCATTCCCCTCTTCTTGGAAAGGTTTCGCCTCTGAAACCTGAATGAGTCCCAGAAATGGACTAAGATCAGCCACATTAAAAGAGTTACTCACATTCCCAAATTTAACACGTAAATCAATTTTATAAGCATTATCATTAATTTTCTCTAATACAGTAAATGGTCCATCTCCTCTAGGGTCCAACTTTGAATTTCTAAAATTTGGAAACCTTTCTTTCCTAAGGTGAACCCAGACTAAATCTCCAGGTTTAAAAATCATTTTTCTCCTTCTTTTATTAGCATGTTCAGCCATTTGTTGTACCTTTTTGCTAATCTATTGGCTTATAGTTTCATGTAACCTCTTCATATTATCAGCTCTAGATTCAGCATCAAAATTTTGCAATTCAGCATGAGGTAAAGGACTCAAATCTAAAGGAGTTAATGGATTAAAACCATACACAATCTCAAATGGAGTTTTGTTAATTGTAGAATGTAAAGTCCTATTATAAGCAAATTACACTTGAGGTAAAACATATTCCCATTGTTTAATATTCTTTCCAAGGATAGCTCTTAACATGTTTCCTAATGTTCTATTAACTACCTCAGTTTGTCCATCAGTTTGAGGGTGACAAGTTATAGAAAACAATAACTTAGTTCCTAATTTCCCCCATAAAACCTTCCAAAAATGACTTAAAAACTTAACATCTCTGTCTGAAACTATAGTCTTAGGAATTCCATGTAATTTAACCACATTAGAAAAAAATAATTCAGCCACTGCTATAGCATCATTTGTTTTATTACAAGGTATAAAATGATCCATTTTACTGAACCTATCTACTACAACCATTATTGAATCTTTAGCTCTATTATTCCTAGGTAATCCTAAAACAAAGTCCAAAGATACATCAATCCAAGGATGGTTAGAGACAGGTAAGGGAGTATATAAACCAAAAGGTTTTGAAGTAGTTTTTGCCTTCCTACAATTAATACAATTGACACAATGTTTTAAAACATCCTTTTTCATGTGTGGCCAGTAAAAATGTTCAATTAAAACATCTAGAGTTTTCTGAGATCCTAGATGTGCCATTAACCCACCACTATGGGCTTCTTGAATTAATAACCCTCTATAAGAGCATGCAGGAATACACAACCTATTTTCCCTAAACAAATATCCTTCATTAATAAAATACTTTCCTTGTGAAGAAACTTCACACCTTTTATAAATTTCTTTAAAATCAGTATCTTCTAAGTATAATAGTTTAATACTGGAAAAGCCTAATAAAATAGTATCAACAGCATTTAATAAAGCATATCTCCTAGATAAAGCATCTGCAACTATATTATCACTACCTTTTTTATATTTAATTATGTAAGGAAAACTCTCAATGAATTATATCCATCTACCTTGTCTTCTATTTAATTTTGATTGAATTTTTAAATACTTAATAGCTTCCTGATCAGTATCAATTAAAAATTCTCTATGCCACAAATAATGTTGCCACACTTCCAAAGCCCTTACTAAAGCATACAGTTCCTTTTCATAAGTAGAATAATTCAAAGTACTACCATTTAGTTTCTCGCTAAAATAAGCTATTGGTTTTCCCTCTTGAGAAATTATAGCCCCTATTCCTAACCCTGAAGCATCACAATCTAATTCAAACATCTTTTCAAAGTCAGGAAGACTCAACACAGGTGCTTGGGTTAATTTAGTCTTAAGTGTCTCAAAATATTGTTGTTGTTCTAATCCCCAAGTAAACCCATTATCCTTCTTTGTTATGGCAGTCAAGGGAGCAGCTATAGTACTAAAGTTTCTCACAAATCTCCTGTAAAAAGAACACAGTCCATGAAAACTTCTTACTTCAGTTACACTCTTTGGTACAGGCCATTCCTGAATAGCTCTAACCTTTTCTTCATCTACAGATACACCCTCTTTTCCTACCACAAATCCTAAGAAAACCACACTTTCCAAACAAAATCTAGACTTAGCTAAATTAGCATAAAGCTGTTCTGTTTTAAACACATTCAAAATAATTCTCAAGTGTTTCAGGTATTCCTCTAAAGATCTACTATATATAAGTATGTCATCAAAATAAACAACCACAAATTTCCCAATAAATTCCCTCAACACATAGTTCATAAGTCTCATAAAAGTACTATGAGCATTTGACAACCCAAAAGGCATCACTAACCATTCATATAATCCAAAATTAGTCTTAAAAGCTGTCTTCCACTCATCTCCTGGTTTCATTCTAATTTGATGATACCCACTTTTTAAATCTATTTTAGAAAATATAACAGCACCATGCAATTGATCCAACATTTCATCCAGCCTAGGAATTGGATATCTATACTTAATAGTTATCTTATTCACTGCCCTGCTATCCACACACATTCTCCAACTACCATCCTTCTTAGGTACTAATAACACTGGTACTGCACAAGGACTCATAGACTCCTTAATATATCCTTTACTTAACAGTTTAGAGACCTGTCT
Source organism: Tamarix chinensis (assembly GCA_030549775.1). Lineage (NCBI taxonomy): Eukaryota > Viridiplantae > Streptophyta > Magnoliopsida > Caryophyllales > Tamaricaceae > Tamarix > Tamarix chinensis. The sequence continues at coordinate 102,688,150 of CM060174.1, read as the reverse complement.
TTTTAATTCCTTAACCTCTACAGGATTGGCTCTATAAGCAGGTATGTTTGGTATAATAGCTCTTGGAATAAAATCTATTTGATGTTCTATTCCCCTTAATGGAGGTAATCCACTAGGTATGTCCTCAGGAAACAACTCACTATATTCTTCCAATAACAGTTTCACTGTACTAGGTACTTCTTCAATTATTCCTCTCTAACACTCATAACAGTCCTTAAAAATCATCAAGTACACATTGGCATTTCTTTTTATTGCCTTTCCTACATCCTTACCTTTAGCATAAAATCCAAAAGTTCATTTCATGTCCTTTGTACTAAGATCATTCTCCAAATTAGGCTTAGATAACTCCTTATAATCATATTTAATTTTAGTTTGATCCTCAAATATTTCTTTTGGAGTCATAGGTGCTAAGACAATCTTGTTATCATCCTTCTGTACTGTATACCTATTTTTATAACCATCATGTATTACTCTCCTATCATATTGCCAAGGTCTACCTAACAATAGGTGAGTAGCATGCATAGGAACTATGTCACATAAAACAGAATCTTCATATTTTCCTAGTTTTAAATTCACTAAAACTTGTTGACTAACTTTAACATCTCCCAATTCATTAAGCCACTGTAATCTATATGGTTTTGGATGTTTAGTAGTGGTTAATCCTAATTTAGACACTAACAGGGTGCTAGCAGCGTTAATACAACTTTCACTATCTATGGCCATGTTAAAGCACTTATCATTAATTAAACATCGGGTATGGAATATATTTTCCCTCTGTATAGCATTAGAATCAGGTAATTTATTACTATTTAAAGCCCTTCGAACCACAAAAAGATCCCTACTCACTGGTAATTCTACTTCTTCTTCTAGGTCACTATCATCCTCTCTAACTATATTGACCCCTTCCTCTTCTTCTTCAGATTCAGATTCTATATCTCCAGACTCTCTAATTAAAATGTTTCTCTTGTTTGGACATTCGGAAGCTATATGTCCTAAGCCTCCACATCTAAAACATTTAATATCCCTAGTCCTATTTGACCCATTTACAGAATTTGTAATCACATTCTTACCCTTTTCAAACTTCTGTCCTACCTTAGCTTCATTGTTTCTACCCTTAAATTCAACCTTACTATTATTCTTCCAGTTTCCAAAAGTATTTCCCCCAAAATTTCTTCTTACTGTAGTCTTAAACCCAATCCCAGGGGGCTTATATTGCCTAGATTTCCTTAATTGGATCTCTATCTTAGTAGCTATATTCACCATTTCATTCAAGGTTCCACAAGGATACAGTTCTACTTTATCAGCTATCTTTGAATTTAATCCACTCAGAAACCTAGCCATGGTAGCATCATCATCCTCAATAACTCCTGTCTTAATATTCAAAACTTCTAGTTCCTTATAATAATCATCCACTGTCCTCACTCCTTGACTAATAGTTTGCAACCTCTTATGCAATTCCCTATAATAGTAACTTGGTACAAATATCTTTCTCATTAAGGTTTTGAACTCTACCCAAGTCTGTATAGGTGGTTCCCCACACCTTCGTCTAGTTAACACCAAATTATGATACCAAGAGGACGCATACTCAGTAAATTCTACTACAGCCACCTTAATTTTCTTTTCTTCAAAGTAATTATGACACTCAAATGCTAGTTCTATTTTCCTTTCCCATTCAAAATAATAATCAGGGTCATTCCTGCCATTAAACCCTGGTATAATAAGCTTAAGATTATTCAAATTCCTATCAATGAACTCTAATTCCCTATCCTGCCTATTGTTCTGTCTAGGCATCCTATCACTATTGTGAGATACTTGGTCTTCCAACTCCTCTAGATTAGCTATGGGTGGAATTCTAATCCTAGGATCCATTGGAGCCCTTCCTAAAACTCCTGCCTGATTAGTTTCAACACTGTTATGTTGCAACTCATTGATTCTTACCTCCTGTTCCCCTAGTCTTTGTTCTAGGTTAGCAGATAAAACAGCAAATTGTGCAGTCATTTGTTCTTGAAAAGTTCTAAGGGTTTCTAAAAGATCATTACTAGACACCGATTGATTAACAGACTGACCATTGTTAGACATAATGAAAATTTAAATAACTAACCCCGCAGCAATGAATCAACAGAACAACTTATTCAAGAATTTCAGACAAACAGAACACACAGTATAATCTCAAGAAGAATCACAGTATCAAAGATTAACAGAAATAGCAATAGTAAAGCTTACTTAGACTTATTCAATGTTTATAATAATTCGGCAATAATAACTAAGTAAAAGGGAACGATATTACCGCGTCTGCTTAAGCAATTAATTCACTTATCTAGGGTACCCCTCTTCTTGGAGGTCTATCCCCCTTTCTTGAAACCAAATGGTTCGCTGGTTATATTACCTGTATACTTATTAACAAACAAGTAATTTGCAAAGAAATTGGAAATTAAGTATAGCAGATAGTAGTATTAGACAAGAAAAATTACGAATCGAGGTTACCAACAATAATTTGTCGCACTGTCACTCAAGATTCAAGTTCTTGACCAAACCCTAGGTCAATTAGGGTTTCTCTTCAGACTTTCGAAACAACGGACCAAAACACTTTAATCGCCGGTTTTAGAACGACGAGAATCGAAACAGTCTTCGTTGCTGTAAACCCTAAAATTTCACACCTGAAGATAGGGTTAGCGAAATACAGAAATCGAATCAAAAATGGAAGAAAACTTAATCAGTAACAAAGAAACTACGAGCACTCTAATAATCGAGGCTCTGATACCAAATGATGGAAACCTGTTAGGGTTTCTCGAAAGGATCGAAATATTAATCGAGCGCAATGTTCGATTCGCCGGTTCAGCCTAAGGAATAACTCCAAAGGAAGACCAAAAGATTCAGAGGCACAGTTTGTACAACGGCAACTAAAATTTGAAGAGTGAATGATCTAGATCGATCAAAGGTGAGAGAGAGCAGATTTAGAAGAACGAGCGAGTGAGAGAATCGCCGAGAGAGAGAGAAAAGTCGCGAGAGAAGAATCGAGAATCAACCAGAAATTCAATCAAAAATAATCGTCGTCCTTTACAACTTTTTTACCCAGCTGTATATAGGCGTATTATAGACCGTATATCGGCGTATAAAAATACACAATACAAAGCTTATAATACAAGCTAAACGGACAACGGTAAGGTCGAATGGCCTGCTTGCTTTTGGGCCACAAAATAGCCGACCAGCCCAATCGAACCCCACAAATAAATGTCCCAAATACAATTAAGTTTAGGACTAATTCCCATCAGCTAAAACTACACTTTAGCTAATCATGGATATTAAGGATTGATTAATCCACAATCCATCTAGTCCAAATTAAGGACCGGGTGGCAGATTATACAACCAACCTAATTTCCATTAGCCAATTTCGACCGGCGAATGCATCATATGGGATTACAAGTTATTAACAAAAATTTACATAATCTGCACACTTCAAATACATAATCTGCACTTCCTAGCAACTGCATCCAAAGTTCCACAGAACCCATATGCTGCATTACACTCCTATTTATTCACCAAATAAGACAAACAATTATAAGTAAATAATTCACAGCAATTTTTGATATTAATTAGATATAAATTCTTAAGATTCACATCACCAATAGAAATCTATATCGGCATAAGTAGGCCCATATGCACAAGACCAATAGAAATCCATATCATCATAGATTAGCTTGCATGCTACTACCAAACAACATGTAGACACAAATGCTACCATCAAACTATAGTTAGGTACAAATGCTACTACTAAACCATTCAAATATCCAATCAAAATAATTTCTATTTTTATTTACTCGAGGGAAGATCATATCAATCCAAAGATACTAAGGAAATATAGTCATACCAGTGTACCAAAACACCCCGATATCCTACCATCTACCAACACAAGGACATTAAGGTATACTAGTTGCATTGCCACACGAAGGTAGAACATTACCCTATTAAAAAGGACACCTAATCCATAATATCCTCGGTAAGTTCGTATAACTAAATAGAGTAAAATATAAGGCCTGGTTGGGGCACTAAGACACAATCAAAAATTCATAATCAACTATAGGTAAAACCATGTATTTAGAGTAATGACCCCTAAAGAGACTTCATTTCCTATCTTGAGGTGTTTTCCTTTAAATATTAGTATTTTAATTAAGGTGACCACAAAATTTATATTAATCACATAGATCTAATTTTCTATACTTAGCCATTTTTACTCAGTTTTCATTTATTCAAGATAACCAATAGCCAACATCAATACCAATATCAACATTAAAAAGATACTAAGATCATTCTAGGCTCAATTATTCACATGTGGGTACATTAGGGCAAAAATGACCAAAATTTTCCTAAGGCCATAATTAGCAAATTATCACCCGTTTTAAATATTAGTTTTATTTTATTTATTAAATTGTCATAAAAATGCTAAAATAACAAAATTAAATTAATTATCATGCAAATAAATTATTATACATGCCAAATAACCATTTTCCCCTTATACATGATTCTACACATAAAACCCTAGTATGCACTTTTATTTCAGCCAAGCTCATAAATTTTCATGCTCAACAATAACTAATACATATTAAACATGCTTTTTGATATAAATAACATAATACACTTCAAATAACCACATTTTCCCTAGGACACACAACAATAATAACTATACTACAAAGTTGTCTAAGCTTGTCTAATCTATTATTTTATAAATACATGTCGTATATATTCTTTACCCAAAATTAAAGTCACATTAGTCATATTTTTGTATTTGTAACATTTTACATAAGATGACACGCTCCTTTTTTTATTTTTATGCTAACTAAAATAAGCATATAATTATAAGGTTACTAATCATGCTTAACATATTTCATACACAAAAATCCTAATATGTTATCATAAAACACTTAATATTTTAGCAAAGTATAAGAGTTATCATATAGCAAAATACTAAATACGATTTATTCTAATGTGATATCATGCAATATTTAATATTTTAGTAAAGCATAAGAGTTACAATATATCAACATAATAAATATGATTTGTGCCTTATAATCCTAATATACTATCATGCAATATTTAGCATTTTAATAACTTATAAGAGTTACATGTTTTTTAGCAAAGCATAAATTATCAATATCCTATTAAAACTATTAAGCCTCACTAATCAAACTTTGTGCTTAAAAATAATACCATATTAATAATTTAAAAATAAAATAGTAATTTATATTAATATATTTATTAAAAAAATTACTAAAATACCCCTATTGAGAAATGAAAGGTAACGACCGAACCTCACGCTGCATGGGTGACATAAGTAGTGCATGAGGGGGATGGATAGGCTAGGTGGGGTAGTGTAGGGAATATGGTAAATGGTGGTGCGCTAGTGGCTTCGAGGCGGTGATGGTTGGACAATGGTTGCACTAGGGGGAAGATGGTTGGGCTTCGATGCTAGAATTTATGCAATAGAGGGTGGTGTAAAGGGGGTAGTGGTTACAGTAGAAATGGTCGGTAGGTTTGGGGTTGTTGTGGAGGAATTTGTTTTAGCAAAGGGAGAATGACCGGTGTTAGGGGAGGAGGTTGCAGCTAGGGTTGGCGTTAGTAAGGAGAGGGATGCGGGGCTGTGATGAAGAGATGGTTGGCAAAGAAGAAGCAAGGTATGGACAGGTGCGTGGATGGAGGTGGGTTATGCAGGAAGGAGGGAACACACGTGGTCGAGGCGTGCAGTTGGGGTAAGGTTGTACATGCAAGGATGACACATAGTTGGGGCATGTAATAAGGCACAACCATGCAACAAAATCAAATAAACCAAACTAATAGGAAAAGGAAGAGAAGGAAAAGTATGGGTTGGGAAAATGGAAGAGGAGAAGGAAGAAGAAGGTAAAAAGATGGGCGACGAAAATGGTGATGGTTGGAGGTGGATGGTGAGTGGTGATAGGTGGTGATGGTCATTTTTTTAAAACCAAACAAGGTAAAGAAAGGGAGTAGGGGTTGGAGGGATATTTGGACAAAAATGGAAGAGAGGGTGAAGTGGTGTGTATGCATGTATGTATATGCAAATGTCGAGCATGAGGAGTGGAGTGCATGTATATATATGTAGATGATTGAGTAGTGGTGATGGTCGTGTATAAGAAGTGGAGGAAATAAGGAAAGTGTTTGGGGAGGAAAATTTAGCATGTTAGAGGTAGGGGTATTAGGGATAATGTGAGGTGTAAAATGGCAGGGTAGGTTAGCATTATTTTATTTAGTTTTAAGTTTAGCTTGGATAGGTTAGGGTACCAGTTAAGAAAAAAAATTATGATAGGTTTTAAATAAAAAGGAAAGTAATAAAAATAATCGAGAAAATTATTTAACAAATTATTAAGGTTATAGATTAAGGTTAATAATAAAATAATTAAGCCAAGGTTTAAGGGTTATTTTTTCAATAAATGGCTAAACATCCGAAAGCAAAGGTTACAAAATTTTAGGGTGTTACACTATTCACCCTCAATCCAACTATATCATTAGTGTTGTGAATGTTGTTCATCATAAATAAATGTACATGTCACCATGAATGTTAGTATCTTTCACCATTGTTAATATATCTTTCACTATATTTTATAATTTTTTACAAAAACTAGTTTTTCACCATTAGTCACTAAAAATCCTCGTAATATACAATGGGTATTTAGATCTAATTCAATGGACGCACCACTGATTTCCTGCAAGAAAGATGAGAAATAAAATTATGAGCATCATATGAAATTGGTATGATGTATATATAAGGACACTATAACACACAAGTCAATAAAATATGATGCAAATAATTCAAAAGAAAAGATATAGTGGGGGTTAAAGTGACTTAGTCATTGGGTTATGAAGGTGTGGTCACTAACTGTGAAGGATTAGTTCACTGACTTAGTCATTGGTATGATGTATATCTAAGGACACTCTAACACACAAGTCAATAAAATAGGATGCAAATAATTCAAAAGAAAAGATATAGTGGGGGTTAAAGTGACTTAGTCATTGGGTCATGAAGGTGTGGTTACTAAATGTGAAGGATTAGTTCCCTGAATATGTTTGTTTTTAGAGGTGATGTTTGGGTAGTGTTGAATGAAAACTATTGAGAATATAAAGTATTAGTGAAAGCTTGTTTAGTGGGTATCACAAGTTGTTACTTCCTGGTAGATTGTTGAAATTCACTTATATAGTCCTTTAGAGGTCTTGTGACTCCACTACTTATGTAGGTTGTGGCTCACAATGTGCCCCTATATGGGTTGACATAAGGCTACCATTTGAATTATTCAATGTTGGGAAATAAAGGGATTTGGGTCATATTTAAATGGGATATGCAATTGTAATACCCTAGGTTTTCATAATCCTAATTCTTAGTTGACTAGCCTACTTATAACTTCTCTATATCTTAATCAATATTTGGATACCATGCCTATACCTCTCAAAGCCTAATTTTTACTATCCTACCCTTTAAAACCCTATTTTTGATTTCAATTAACCAATGATCGACTAGGTGACACCTTTGATAGATTGGCCAATAGCATTCTAGACCATATTATCTAAGGCCTCAGGCGATCTACCGTAGCTAGGTAATAAATCCCATTTTCAATTTTATTATTTTATTTTGACCTAAAATTAACTCTTATGCCAAATATTTCTATATATTTGGCTTCCTAAATTAATTAATCATCTTTCCCTAATTTTTCTTGATTTTTGGGAATTATTTGATTGTGTTTCCCATTTTAAACAACTCATAGGACTTTCTACCTTACATAAATCACTTTTAATTACTTTTAACTTTATTGGTCATGAGGGCTTCAAAATGATAACCCTCTTATACCTGATGATCATATGGTTTTTTTCTCATTCAACCAAAAATCTAATTATAATCACCCCAATCACCTTCAACCAACTCTTTTACACTATCTCGCCTATGTCAATCACTCCCATCACTCTTCTTACTTACGAGCAACCCACCCGTCAGATTTTATGCTCTTTTTCTTGCCTTATTCAACCACTATAAGGGCTCATTGCTCTTGGTTGATTAATTTTATACTTATCCCATTTTCTATATTCAACTTTGCTATCTCTTCTCTCCTTTCTTCCTATTATTAACTTGTGTTGTTCTTGGGTTTTAGCCTTGCGGTTGAACCCTATTCTCAGTTTCTCTCCATTTTTATTTCATCTTCTTATTTCTAAAATCTTAATTTTAACTCTTTGGTACTTATTTTTAAGGAAAAGAGAGTTAATGTTGTATATTGGTGAAGTTTCCCCAAGTTTATTCAAGCCCCATTTTGAACATAGAAGGTTTACTATTCTCTCTTTTAATTTTTTTCTCTTCTATTCTTACCCTTTTTATTTCATTTATCTCATTCTTATATTTTTTTTTAGGTGATCAAAGTGTGGAAAAAAATTTATAGGAGTAATTTTGGCTTTGAAACCTATGTAGCCTTTGGTAAGGATACATGTCTCTAATTTAGGGATTTTTGTGACCATGTTTTAATTTTATAAATTTTCATGTTATCATGTTTTATGCTATAAATCATGATAGGCTTTAATTTAAATTTATATTTTCATATTACTTAGTAAAATGAATGATTTTATAAGAAGTTGCTAAATTTTATGTCTTTTGTAATAAAATATCAAACATGATAGTATACTATGTTATATTTTTAAGTTTGGGGTGAGTAGATTAAACATGTCTAAGTATAGTAATTGCATATTATGTTCAAATCTCAAATTTTGGAGGTTTTTAACTCTTGGGAGGTGGTGTTGTGGATTGTTTTAATTTTGGTAAGTTATATTTTTAGGATATTAATAATATAAATGGTGTTGTGTAAAATTGGTAAATTTTGGAGACTTATAGAATTTTTGTAATTTATATAGGAGTTTCAGACATAAAGGAAATATGGTCATTTTGGTGAGTTTTTGGATAAAATAAATAGGCGATTGATTTTCATAGGATTTTTATGATAAATTTGATATACGTCATATTAAATTTTGGACAATGATGACTTAAGTTATGAAAAGAATAAAATTTGAGATGTTTAGGTGAATTAAAGGTATCTTGGTCTTTTTGTCAAATATAAAAATTTAGGAATTGTAGAGGTATTATATGGGTCAAAATATGGAAGTGATGATTTGTAAATTATCTTGATAAATTATGAGTTTCATTAGGTATGGTTCTATAATAGATGACTTAAATTGGAAATTGTAACAAAAAGGGTAACATCAATATTTTATTTATGAAAATATAGAGTTAAATTATGATTTTTAGATATGGTATTTTTAATATTATTTTAGGTTAGATTTTTAAATTTTATGATTCGGAAAGTCTCATGGAGGAAGTTAAGATGTACTTGTAAAATTAGGGTTGATAAGGGAAAGATTCATTTATATATTTAATAATTATTCTTATGTCTTACCTTTACTTCAGTAACATGTTCAATGTATTATTTAGTGAAACACTTTAAGAGTGTTTGATGTTATCAATTGTTGGAATAAGCTCATAATAATAGGGGATCATGCTAAGCAGCTTTCTTATGGTAATCCATTGGTAATAAAGTGTAAGATCGATGTCATTGAATAAATCAAGCGAGGCATTATTATAAGCTAAGTGTTGGTTAATGATCCAATAAAATACTACTACTTAAAGTGGAAGATCATATGAGATAGGACCAAATGGTTTCGAGCACTGAAATTATCTAATTATTGAAATTTATTACCCGGCCCTAACAGAACTAGAGGACCCTAGTATACTACATATAATTGATCTACTGACTTATAGGGGTATACATACTTAAATATTAGAGGCTTACTAGTGGCCCAAACGTGATCTACCCTAGACATGAGAGCATCAATGAGATTGACTACCTTTATCATATTTGTGGGGAAAATGGAGAGTAAATATTATACATCATCGATTTTGATCATCTTTCTCCCATCTACGGGAAAAAGAGGAGAGGAGTGGTTATATTATAAGCGGTTCCTTAATCTCAATGCAACTAAGTAAATGGATCGTGTGAATTACTAATGATAAACTTTAAATATGGTTCTCTCATAGACAGTTTCATTTCTTAAACATCTTGATGTGGATCAAGGTAGAGAAGAAACACAGGATCTATTCTACTTTGATTGTATCGATCAATGCTGGAAGTTGAAGGAAGGAAGGGTGGTTTAATGCAGGCTACTTTGAATGATACAAATCATTCAAAGGCTCGAATGAAGAAGGATAACCCCGGGTTTTCCTTGATCAAAAGAGACTTAAAAGAGAGGATAAACGCAGGCCTAGCTGTAATACCCCAAAATTTACAACTGAAAATTTTCATTTTAATGAAAAAGTTTAGCTGAAGCGAAATCATAAAATGTAATCTTGGGGATACTACCGCCACACTTATTACCAGACTGGTTCACTTCTACCGTTATAGTACCAAGTGCTAAGGCTAATTGGGATAGGCATTAAGCATGAGTCAATAGTTAAAACGAGCATTCATAAAAGAAATACATCGCTGACCATATAGGAAACCAGAGTACGGTAATCAAAAGTTACAATCCGAAAGTACAATTTTAAAGTTCCAAACGTCTAAAACATCATACACTAGAATTAAACTAAATATAAAGACATAGGAAAGATAAGGCAGACGGTAGACTCTGGCTACGTCACTCTCGACCCCCAAGCTAGGTCGAGGCTCAACTCTCATCCCTACCCGATGCCTCGTAAGCGTCGTAGGCATCGAAGATAGAATCACCAACATGCACTAAGTCAAACGGGCCTTCTGCTCATGGGAATGAGCAGCACCCATGAAACGGGTGGTCAGTACACTACATACTGAGCAAGATAACCGTATAACTAAGGCCAACACATAAGAGCACATAACATAATCACAATCACATGATAGCACACAGTTTCTCAGGTAAATAAAGGCCCACATTGTTTATTTATTCTCTAGATAATACTCATTTCACACCATAATTCTTATCAATCCATGTGAGTACAGGAACCCCACTATTATAGCCGGTGGATCAGTCACTTACAGGGCAAAACACACCTGACCACTATTATACGCCAGTGGATCGGTCTCTAGGGCAAAACGCTCATGGCCACTATTATGCCGATGGATCGGTCTAGCCCTAAATCTCATGGTGTTCCACTGTAATTGCTTAGTATCTTTTACGTGTATTAACAAATTAGGGTTTGGTTTACTGAGCTCGAGATCCCCCACTATTATTGCCGGTGGGTTGGTCACTTGCGGGACGATGTCCACACCACTGTTATTCGCCGGTAGATTGGTCACTTATAGGGTAAAAACCCTAACCGGTGGATCGGCTGGACCCGGCTCAATAATCTTCCACTTTACATGATTAGTATTTTACCGTATCTTATTCAACATATTCTTCCCTAGGCATGCATGGCTAACTCTAGCCATACTTATCCTCCTAAGAGGGCCCGTCCCATATCTTGGGACCTCTGCGCCTCCTAACTCGCCTCGACATTCTTTCCTTTATCCGCTTACTTATATCGAGAACCCGACTCCTAAGTGTGTGGGTCAAGGCCCACCACCATATACCCCAAAGTCCACTCACCGCCTTCTCCCAGGGTTTCTCCAAAAACCTTAACTTGGGTTTATGTGGCCCATCCTTTTTTTTCTGCCTCGCACAACCTAGATTATTTTATCACCCCTACACATCACGACCCTTCGATTCCACCCTCACTTTATGCCCCACTCATTCACATTTATTTTTATTATTTTCTTTTCCTTCTTCCCCTACTCAAATTATGGTTTCCCCTTAAACTCTAGCCTAGTCTCCTACGCACCCTTATATTGTCCCACGTACTTATTTTCACCCAAAGCCCCCAGACACCCAAACGATACTTCTATTACCTTCCTCACGCCCGGAGGCAACTTTCCATATGTAAATTTTTCCCCCATGTGGACTCTAACCATCCCATACAAACCCTAGTTCCTCCTATACCTCCATTAGCCAACTTACTTCCCCTTGGTTATCTTTCTTTCCTATTTTTCTTTTTCATGCCCCCAACCCACATCACCACATCAAATACCATAGCATGCATGTCCTAAGGGCCGCATCATATCACATAACAACTTGTAGCATATCCATATTAATACACAACAGAAGAGATCTCATGGACATACCTCGGTTCCAAGCCGTGCTACACATAAAATAGGTAAGATAATAGCATATGGAACATGACATATAATTATATAGGACAATCAAGGAAAGTAAGACACATAACACACAGGGAGCCTTAGCTACACCCTTACCTAAATGTCGCCGGACTTGGAGCACACTCCTACGCCTCCTAGGGGTTTTGACTCAATTCACCTATAAGAGGGAAATACTATGGGTTAATCTCCCTCTACCAGAATTACCATAATTTCCTATCTTACCCCTATCATGGCCTACTACTAAGGGTGATAATGATAATAGTAGTTTTATGACTAAAAGTAGGGTTACTATTCTTAAAATGATTAATCGTGCCACTAATAACCAAAGTAAGTCTTAGTAATAATCAGAGTATTAAAGTAAGGGTTTCCATATTACTAATAATAATACTAATAATAATAAGAATACTAATAGTAATAAGAATACTAATAATAATAATAGTAATAATGATAATAATAATCGAAATCATAGTATTAGTAGTAGTAGTAATAGTAGTAGTAGTAGTAGTAGTAGTAGTAATAATAATAATAATAATAACAACAATAATAATGATAATAATAATAATAATAGCAACAACAATAATAATGATGATAATAATAATAATAGTAATAATAATACTAATAATAAGAATACTAAAAATAATAATAAAAACAATAACGATGATAATAATAGTTAGAGTAATAAATATACTAATAATAATAATAATAATAATAATAATAGTAATAATGATAATGATGATGATGATGATGATGATGATGATGATGATGATAATAATAATAATAATGGCGATAATAATAATAATAATAACAATGATAATAATGATGATGATGATAGTAGCGGCAATAATAATAATGTAATAATAATAATAATAATAATAATAATAATAATAACAACAACAACAAGGTTGTAGTCTTAATCAATACCATTAATTAGAAATTCTCCGGAATAAAATTTAGGACATAATAATAATAGTAGTAGTCGTAGTAGTAGTAGTAGTAGTAATAGTAATAAGAATGATAATAATAATAATAATAATAATAATAATAAAACTAATAATAATAGTTAATAATATTACTATTAATATTAAAATCATTAACACTTTTATATATAGAGTTTAAGGGTTAAGGAGTTGGGAGACCACCTAGGCTGGGTGGTGGAGCCAGCGGCGGCGACGGTGGAGGAAGAAGGGTGGGAGAGAGATGGATGTGGAGGCTAGGGGAGAGGGAAGCAGGGGAAAATGGAGGTGTGGGGAGGTAGGGCAAGGTTCCCTGGTTGTTTTGGGGGTAGAGGCGATGCTACAAGCGGCGGAACCGACGGCACGAGGGGCGGCACAAGGTCGAATGGGGTTGTTCGGGAAGGTGATTTTGCACAGTCGGGGTGGCTCGTGCAAAGCAAAGAAAGGAAGGATGGTGGCTCGGTTGTGTAGAGGGTGGTGCAGGGAATGTTTTGGTGGCCGGAGTGGGAGGTGACGATGGCCAACGACGGAGAAAAGAGGGGCTGAACAGGCAGTGGCACATGGTTTGATGTTTTGGGCTGTCAAAATCAAAACCCAATTATGGCAGCCTTCGGGGCTATTTATAGCTCGATCGGAAGGGAAAACAGCAAAGGGGAGTGGGAGAGTAGGGGGCAAGGGGTTATGGGCTTCGGTCGGCAAGGGTAGGCCAGCGTAGGTCTACCTTCATAGGCTATGTTTTGTCGGAGCAAGAGGAATGGCACGCAGGAGAGGGGAGGAATGGCTCAAGCGAAATGGGGGATAAGTCAACGGGGAAGAGAGGGGAGGAATGGATGGAGTGGGCGGTGTGGTTGGTGGCGGGATTTCTGGCGCTGATTTTGGGAGTTGCAGGGTGTGGGAGGTTGAAGACGACGTAGGTGGGAGAGGGTTAGACCGGCGGTCCAGGGGAAAAGAAGAAAGAAAGAAAAAGGGGAGACCGAACCGGCTAGGAGAGGGGGAAATGACATGGGGGAGGCTGGGCCGCGCAAGGGGAGGGGGAGAAGTTGGGCCAGTCGGCCAGCCTAAGTCAAGGAAAAGAAGCAGAAAAAAAAAGGAAGAGAAGGAAAGGAAAGAAAAGGAAAAAAAGGGAGGAAGGGAAAAGGAAAAGGAAAAAGATAGGAAAAAGGTGGTTGACTTAATTAATATATTTTGGGTAATTTGGGACATTTAATAAAATATAAATATTAAAATAATAATTAAATTCTCTTTTTAGGTTAATTTAAGAATTTTGAAAGAATTTTCTTAAACTCTATTTTAATTATCAGAATACTCAAAATTTTCCTATTTAAATTATTTATTAATTTCTCCTAGATTTTTCTTAATTAATTCCCTCTTATTTTAATAAAAATAGTTTATTTAATTAATTTTCCTAATAATTTCTTATTTGGCCATGATTTCCTCAATTAGGGTTTTGGGGTATTTCACTAGCTATGTAAATTTTGTGTTCAAAAAAATTCTATATTCCATTTCATCTATTATGCGTGTACAAGAGATATATATAGGAAGAGTATCTGGTGGCCAACATAGCTTAAATCAGTCGAATATTCTCCTTAATTCAAGCTAACTTTACCTTACTTGAATTAAGCCTATATAATACCTAAACTAACTCATAATATCATCATCTAAATGATATTAATGACTAACATTACAAAGACACACAATTAAATATGGTACATACATGAAATTACATCAAAACCCTAACTTACATAAAATACACTTAGGGTTTACAACAAGTTTAATATAACTAATGATAGTCATCACCATATCTTGTTATAGTGCCATCCCATGTATGCCATAGCCTTGTATGATTTGAATGCTTGTACACTTTAAGTCTTGTTTAGTGTGTTAACATCTTCTCCTTGCAAATATGTAATATACCTACAAGAATATCTTTAATAGTTTTCAGTACCAAGCATAGACATATTATTAAGAATATTTAATATAATTGGCTCCAATATTAAGAAAGCTAATTCTTCCTTACCTTGAGAATCAATAGGAATATGAGAATCAATAGATGTTCCTGCATCACATCTACACATGTTTAATATCTATCTTATTATTATGTTGCTTATGCCATACATGCCCTTTTTATGGATGTGTATTGTTACCTTACTCAATACGTGTAACACTCCCAAAATTTACAGTTGAAAATTTTCGTTTGTTATGGAAATTCATACACTAAAAATGGGGGTGATACCACCATGATCAACACAAGATTGACCCCTAGCCAATCTCATATTAACCACAAGGCTAAAGGTACTAAAACTGTTAACACAAATAGTCAATAAAAACCATAATAGTTCAACATCCATAAATAAAAATAGAGTATGCAAATGTCAAAGTTAATATAGAATGAAAATTAAGTACAAACAACACCCACTACGAGGGATATAAAAATGATAGGAAAACAAAAAATGAAAATTCCAGAGAACACCCTCTCGGACCCCACACCAGGTACATCAGGTCATCACTTAGCCCTTCCCAAGGCATTATAAGCATCAAAATCATCATAGGAATCATCTCCTACCTATATAGGCTCAGGAGGGGCCACTGCTCAAGGGAATGAGCAGCACCCAAGAAATGAGTGATCAATATGTCACGTACTGTGTAAGGTAACCATATGGCTAAGACAGAGCATAAAATAAAAAAGGTAGATAATGCATGTAGTAAATCATTCAAATTAATCACCATTATTAGAATTTAGGCCATTAATTATATCTTTATACTTCTCTTGAATTATATCCACATGAGTAAGGGAACCCCACTATTATAGCTAGTGGAATGAAAACAACTACTCCAAAGAAAACGCACCTAGCTACTATTATAGTCGGTGGAATGAAAACAACTACTCTAGGGTAAAACACACATGGCCACTATTATAGTTGATAGAACGGAAATACTCCTCCGGGGTAGAACGCTCCTGGCCACTATTATAGTTGGTGGAACGAAAATCATCCTAACCTAGCCCAATCCACGTGGTATTCCACTGTAAGTAAGTAGTGCCTTTCCCGTGATTTATTACTATATAAGGTTTGGTTTATTGAGCTCGGAACCCCCACTATTATAGCCGGTAAAATATAAACACTACTACAGGGCAGAACACTTCTGGCCACTATTATAGCCGGTGGAAAAAAAATCATCCTAACCTGAGCCTGACTCAACAATCTTTCATTGTAAGTAATTAGTGGTTTATTCGTATCTTATTCCACAAGTAAATTCCAACTAGACATGCATACCCCAAAGGACTTCCCAACTCATTATCACACTTCTACCCCATACTTCCTTAATGACCCGGTCCCATAGCTTGGGACCTCTACACTACCCAAGAATCCAAGACCTTTTTTTCACTTTCCACCCTACTCGCCATGAATCCAAAAGTTCCTGTGCATGTGGGTCAAGGCCTACTTTCTCATTTATCCACCTAGGCTCACCATCGAGTACTAAGGTTTCCCTTTGAAAACCCTAATCTGGCATATGTGGCCCTAGCCTCTCTTTTTCATACGTAGCTCATGCTCCCCTTTGATTCTAACACCATCACTCAACTCAACCTACTCCAAAAATTATAACCCTACTCTCCATCTTCCACATGTGATAAGGAAACCTTATTTAGTCACCTCAAAACCCTAATATACCTCTCTTCTTCCATGCCTTCCCTTCACACGCAGACTCCACCCTCCTTTTCCACTTACTCACACCCTTGATAAGAGACCCTCCTAATTTCAACCCTAATTCCAAACAACCTCTAAAAACTTTCTCATAACACTCCCCTACTTACGGTTTTCCACTAAAAATCTTAGTTAGGCTCCCATGCACACGTCTATCAACCCACATGCTATCTTTTCCCCAAAGACTCCAATCACCCAAAATACTCTTTCCTCCCCATGTTTAAACCTTAAACAAACTTTTCCCACATAAGATTTTACCCTATAAAGACTAACCACCCCATGCAAGACTTACACTTCCCATTTAAGATTTTACTCTAACCCTTCATTTTATTATTTTCTTCCTTTATTTTATCTCCCATATATCATGATATACTTAGGCTTTTTCCCCACTTCTTCTTACTCACTCCACCCTCTTTATTTCTTTTAAATCCCCACAACCTCTCAAAACCACCTAATGCCTCTAAGCATTCATGCCATACCATAACAACCATACATAAGAGCATGTCATAAATAATAAATCATGTCACCCATATTACACATATCATAAATCATACACAACATATCTTATCTCCTTGCAAAGCAAGCTACACTACACACATATTTAGTCCACATTCACATATCAATACACAACATATATCATTACACCCATAAGCACATAAATCATAGTAAACACAAGCCTTAACCGTATCCTCACCTAATAGGACACCGGGCTTGGAGCAAAAATCCTATGCCTCCTTACAAAAATGGTTTTGTTTCACAACCTATAAGAAATGGAATACTAATTATTAAACCTTCTTCCTATTCCTTTTTCCTTTATTTTTCCTAACTAAATATTAGTAGTAGTAATAATAATAAGGTTAAGAACAGCAAAATATTTAAAATAATTTATACTAAATAAATACAAGGGTTAATGGCACAACTAGAGAGAGAATAGTAGGCAAGGGTGGTAGAGGTGGTGGTGCATGGCGGTGGTGGTAGTGATGGAAAAAGGAGGGGTTTTGGGTTGTAAAAGAGGAGGGAAGCTAGATTTTATTGGGTGATAGGGTTTCTGGGTCAGAGAGGGTCATTGTGGTGGTGGTGGTGTCTTATGGCGACAACGCAAATGGCAGCAACAGTGGTGGCTAAGAGAAAAGCAGGAGGAAGTAGGGGAAGGAAAGGAGAAATTGTGGTGTGGGAAGGTTAGGGGAGGTTTTCTGGGCAGGAAGGGAGGTAGTGAAGGTGGTGGTTTTCGCAGCGGTGGCAACGCAAGGCGGCGTATGTGGTGGAGATGGGTACAAAAAGGGTAACTCGAGCTGCCCACTTTGCACAGGTGGGGAGAGGAAAGGAAGGGGAGTTAGAGGCAGGGGAGGTCTCGATCAGTGGAGTGTGATGCAAGGAAGAGGAAGGGTGGGTGTGGCGATAGTGGCACGACACGATGGCGACGGTGGTGGCGACTGAAGAGGGGGTGTGAGAAGGCTAGGAGAGATTTCTAGAGTGGCAGAAAAGAAGGAGAATTGAGGCGCAGGGAGTATAAGTAGGGGAGATGGTATGGGGAAGTGGACAAAGGAAGGAAGAAGATAAAGGGAGGGGCGGTTGGCTGACTGGGCAAGGTTTTGGCAGGGTCGTAGGGGGTTAGATGGGGGTGTTGGGGTTACAGAAGGGAGGGGATCAGTGCAGGGTGGTGCCAGATGCACACCCTACGAGTCAAGATAAGGGGAAGGTGAAGGGAGATAGAGAAATAGGGTTGTGAAGTAGCCATGGGGAGGTTGAAGATAAGGGTAAAAAAGGAAGATGGATGGAAAGAAATAAAGAAAGAAAGAAAGGGAGAAAAGGGGAAAAGAGGGAGAGTTGTGGACGATGTAGGGCCACGCAAGGGTAAAGAAAAAAAAAGAAGGGGAGTGGGCCAGGGGAAAGAAAGGAAATGAGAGGAAGGGGAGAGGGGGTTGGGTTGTGCTGGGCAGGACCCAGGCAGGCAAGGGAGGGGGAGAAAAAGGAAAAAAGAAAAAAAGAAGAAAAACGAAGAAAGGAAAAAAGAAAAGGAAGAAAAAGGAAAAAGAAAAAAATAAAAAATAAAAGTGAGGTGGTTGGGGTATTTTAATACTTTTTTTAGAATTTTAGGAATAATTAAATTTTTTATTAATTTGAAATTTAGTATTATAATTTACTTAAGATTTATTTTAGTTTGGTAAATAATTATAGCCTCCACTAATTTGATCCTTACATTACTTTCCTTCTTTTTAACCTTAATTAGTATTATTATAATATCATTATTTTATTAAAAATAGTATATTTAATTAACTATCACCTAATAATCCTTATTTTATTTTTAATTCCTAAAATAGAGTTTTTGGGTATTACATCACTACCCCCTTAAAGAAAGACTTTATCCCCGAAGCCACTAGCTTAGTTCTAGGAGTAGAGAATAAGGAAATGTGGTTCTAAGTCGATTTGATAAACAAAAGCATAAAACGTGATAATACTACCCTTTAAAGAAAAAGGGATTTACTAGTCACTATTATACCTGAGACGAAGAGTTCCGGATACACCTCACACATGTAATTCTCAGCTTCCCAGGTAGCTTCCTTAGTCCCATGGCGGCTCCAAAGAATCTACATGAGTGGGACCATACTCGTACGAGTCTTTTGAAGCTTGGTGTCAACAATCCATACAGATCTCTCCTTATAGACTAGGGAATCATCAAGTTTGACTTCATCGAGCTGAACCACATGGGAAGAATCAGCAACGTACTTTTGAAGCTGCGAGATCTAGAACACATTATAAACTCGTACCAACTCTGGTGGGAGTGCCAACTAGTATGCAACCTCTCTAATCTGCTCCAAGATCTCATAGGGTCCAATGTACCTCGAGCTCAACTTGCCCTTTCTACTAAACCTCTACACACCCATTCTACTACTCCGACGTGTTGTTTGTACCTAATTTACATCATGTATTAACTCTGACATTTACATACTTTGGTTTTATTTATGGATGTTGAACTATTATGGTTTTTATTGACTATTTGTGTTAATAGTTTTAGTACCTTTAGCCATGTGGTTAGTATGAGATTGGACAGGGATCAATCTTGTACAAATCATGGCAGTAGCACCCCTCCGTTTTTAGTGCATGGTTTTCCATAACAAACAAAAAATTTCAACTATAGATTTTGGGAGTGTTATAGTATGTGGTGCACTAATCATCCTTTTTATTGGCGTTGCTCATTTCCACGAGGATTTATCATCTTATTTGTATGTACATGTTGATTCAATGTTATTTTTGTGCTTATCTACGCTGAGTAGTCATAGGTCGGTTCAAGTGTTGATTATCCATATCTCTCTCTCTCTCTAGACTTTTAGTGCTATATTTTCTATCATATGTATTCTCTCTCTGGTCTGTGATCTTGTATCATTGTGGGATCTAGTGCTTCATAAACTTGATCTTTAGTTATGGATAATTTTTTAGCCTTTCACCTATCATAGATAAGGTATAGGGCGTATATCTTTTAAGTTGGATGTGTTGTAACATCCAATATTTTATTATCAATGCTTCTATATAAAATAATATTTTTAGTAGAAAATTATGGAGTGTTATAGCAACGACTAATTTTTGAATTAGTCATGCTACATTGGGGTTGTGATATATGCCCATAACATTATTCTATGGGTTGAGTCGACTAGGCTTGAGGGGAAAACATTGCAAAGTCTCAAGCTACCTAGGGTGTATAGAGATTCTGGACTTTGCCTTGTTGGATCGAACCAAAGGAATAGATTTTCCCCATATGGTGATTGTATGTTTCACCATGTTATTCCTAAAGTCTCACCAATGTTGGTTATATTTTTCACCGACATAAATCCCAAATTGTTTTAGCATATGTCTAAATATCTTCCACCAAAACTCAACATCTATTTCATCGGGTATATAAGTATCTTTCATTAATGTAAAACATATATTCCACTTGTTGTTTAATAAAAAAAAATTCTACACTATTCACCCAATCTAACCATATCATTAGTGTCATGAATGCCTATTGCTATAAATAGAAATATATTTCACCAAAAATGTTAGTATCTTTCACCATATTTTACAAAAAAAAAAATTACACAAATTGATTTCTTACGATCAATCACCGTGGTGTTTCTAAAAATTCACCAACGTTGATCATATTTTTCTCCAACATAAATTATAAATATTTGCAACATTCGTAAAAGTAGATATCGGAATTACATTATTATTCATCACAACTATACATACACTTTACTAAATACATGAGCATCTTTCACCATAAGTACACATTATCCATATAAACATTTCTTGAAGGTTCAATAACCAAAGGTTCTTCGATATATTGCTGAAGCTAATTTTCACATATGCTGAGCATATAACGATGAGATTTAAAAAGACCAACCAGAGCTTTTATGAAATATGTTATCTTATGATATTGCACAAGCATTTTGGATTTTTTTTTTGAAAAAAGAATAACTACATTCAACAATAAATTCAAAAGCATGGACAAACTAAAAAAACAATGACATAAAAAGCAACATAATCGAAATGATTTTCAATTTGCCATAATACAAAGATAGTGAAGTCGATACAAAGAAAGGATAGAGGAAGGAGACCATGAGGATTGAATTGATGATTAGAATTGAAACAACGGAGCAAGGAAGATAAGAGAGACTGTGTTCTTTGTTTTTTTTTTGTTGATGTGGTATAAATGGTACGGTCTGAAATTATATAGCACGTTGTAAATTAAAATTTTAGTTATTCAATCGACCAGTCGAGCTAGGTTAGGTCAACTTAATTTAACTTATGATCTCAATCACACCAAATTTATATTTTTATAAATCTTATAAATATTTATATTATTTTAAACCATATTCAACTCAGTTGGCCCAAAGGACCAGGGGGTAGGGGTACCCTGCCCGCCCAACTTATCTCCAAACACTCGTAGGAAAACCTATCCCAAACCACATTTTGGCACATTTTCTTGATGTATTGGTCTCTCGATGTCTACTTCAACTCTAAAATGATTTAGCCCGACACGCCCTTGACCCTTCACACTCCAAATAAGATTATCATTACCCTTTTGCCTTTCTTTTTTTTTTTTGTACGCAGCATAATGTCTGGTCTTTGGGAAAGGAGAAAAAAACAAGAGAGTCTATTTATTAATTAATAAACACAGATGATGGTGCTAATAGTTTTTTAGTGTGTACTAATCCAAGCGAAATGATCCTTTGTCCTCTCAATTGTTGGTTCGAGCGCCTATCATCCCGCCGAAATAGGATTCGGCTAAGCAAGACGCAAATTTACAATCACACATCATTATTCGTTAATATCTTATTATCATTATACTGTTTTATGACCTTTTCAAATGTAGGAGTATACTTTAAGATATATTTAGAAAAATTCCCTTTCCTTCATTAAACCGGCAATAAACAATACTACTGCTACTAATCAAATTTATAAAGGAGAGTCATTAACATAATAAGGAGGCAGTGGGTGCATGCCTCGGTGGCAGTACACAACTTGACTTGATGCATCAGTTTAAATATTGAAAACGAAAAGGTCGAGGGATAATACTAATAGTACTACTTCTATTTTATTTTATTTTTTAAAAAGGATTGGGGGTGGGGGGGGGGTCAAAGCATCCAACTCTGTATTTTGAAAGGGAAACAGAACCACCAAAAACAAAGGAATAAATAAGACCGTGCCACAGGACAGGATCGGGATGCGAACGGCAGGAATTAATTAGAGCAAAGGCATTTTCAGGGGAAGGGGGAGGCCGGAAGAAGAGGGGCCAAATAGTTAAAGTAAATAATTACCTGTGGGCTGCTGCATCTTTTTTTCCCTTTCCCTTCTAAGAACTACCGGTCTTTGTCTATGCATTCACACCTTCTTTTTCTTTTTCTTAACGCCATAGGGTGCCGATACATTGATTGCATTGTTGAAAGAAGATTGCATTAACTAGTGCCGGTAGGGAAAATCGGGTGGATCTTTCTTGCATAGCTACTCCGTCCATCGCTCTTACATATTTTTTTATCCTACAAATTGGTCCTGATTCCTGACCCCGTCAAAAAGTAGAACTTACTGTAGCTAATTTTTTTTTCTTCATATAAATAAAATGGTTGTATTTAAGCCGAACTTGTCTTCTTCTTTCTAAATTTTTCTCCTCCAAATCGGTGTTTTAAAACACTAACTCAAGAATAGACTCAATACAAACCTCCGACCGATTTAACCGCGATTAGATTAAAAATAGATTTAAATTGATAGTTGATCCGATATAATTATGGTATAATCGATCTAGTTAGTCCAATCAATTCATTATATAATATCCTAATTTTTTTAACATCTATTTATTATTATAATTATTAAAAATATTTCAAATTATTTTTCTGGCATCCCTTTAAATCTTTTTATATTTTTAAGGCGTTCCATTTTGATTATTTAACCCTTTTTACCATTTTAAGTTCTGTGATACTTCTTATGAATCATTCTCATTTTATCATATTAGATATCTTCGTATTTTTTCTAAATCTCCTAGGTTTTTTGTTGATGGAAAAATTACTATTAACCATTATTTCTTACCCTTACTCACATTTTAGACCCTATAACAAGGAATACTTGTATTTTAGCATATTTAATCTAAATACAAAATAAAATTATTTCAATACTTTTAGACAATTTTTACAAATTTTAGGCATAATTAGCTCTCAAAACTCAACTTTGTCTACATAAAACCTATTATGACTATCATAACTTTGATCCCATATTCCTAGAATATCTAACTAATGTTTGGAACTCATTTTTCTGACTTCTTGGTTATCGAAGTCCAATGTGTCTGCCTTTGATTTTTTGTAAATATATTTTACCTTAGAATATCAATTAAAGTATATTTATTAGTTAAATATTTACCTTAATCAAAATTTTCCTCCAACCTTATGCCTCCAAGATGAGAACTTTGACCCTCGTCTCTTGAAAGAACAACCTTCTTCAACCTCACATCCTTCCTCTATGGTTGCACTTCATTCTTAATTTTTACTCTTTATTCTTGATTTTTAGCTCTATATTGCTTTCTCTAAACAGTTAAGTGTTAAAAACTATTAAAAAAATTGAAGTAAAATCTAACTAAACTCTTCCTTAATTTTAGAATTGATTTTAAGGAAGGTTAAACCGTTTTAACCTTGATTCTTGCTTTATTTATTTTATTTTGTATTTTAGAAGTGTTTTTGATACTTTTTGTTGATTTTTGGTGCAAGGTTTCCAACATGTGGGGAAATGGTAATCTTGGGCCCATTTTTGTGAAATCTTAGGGATAGGATACTGTTAAACTAAATCATGCTCAAAGTTGATAACTTTTTATGTATTATATTTATTTGATGAGTTGATGTGAAATTTGAAATTTTGGCCTTATTTAGGGTTCTCAAATTTTTGGACAATTTACGAGCTTTGGTTGTGTGATTTCTTTCATATTTTAGGAGCATGTTATTGCCTTATTGGCAGTGTTTAGGGCATTATTTCTCTAGAACATGTTTGGATTTGATCATGTTTAGGGTGTGTAAGAATTTATTGAAGTGTTATGTTTTGATGTTTTATTATTATGATCAGTAAATAGTGTGCAAAGTTTAGGGAGCTATACATTTATATGTTAAGAGTTAACGTTGTTTTCTTTGTTTTTAGGCTTTAGAGGTAAATTGGCCTTTTTGTATACAAAACTTATTTTTTAATTACATTTTTGTGTTCTCTCTTGTTAATTATTATTTAAGTATTCTTATTATTTAATTTCATGTTTTTTAGAACATGATTGATATTTTATTCATAATTATATAGTTTAGGGCACATTATAATTAATTTTGTCATTTTATGTCTAAAGACCTTAATTATATATATAAGGGTTAACTATCGCCGTTAACCATTATCTTGACCTTATATATATTAAATTGATGTGAATAGTGGAATAACATAAATAGTAAATCTTGGTAATAATATTTTTTTTATAAATATAAGCTTCTTTACATATTTATGCATATCCTGCTATATGTGAATAATATTTTGTTGAAGAGTAATTTTTTTAAAAAAAATTGTTATGTGGGTTTATTTTGGAGTGATGATCATTAATATATCTACAATTTCTTAATAATTCAAATGTAAAACTAAGTTTGAGATTTAAATGAGTAGCCTTGGGATGACCTCCGAGTTGGGGTGATATAGTTCCTATTTATACATGGGTTGTTATAAACTATTAGTGTGTAGTGATTTCTATTTCTATTTCTATTTTATAGGTAGCATACAGGTCTTATAAGGAATATTGATACCTAATGATAGAGTATTTCTTAGTGGATTCAAGATGCTTCCTTAATCGTAGTACTTTAGATGTATATCTTAGCTGTTAGTGTTTTGATTTTAGTATTGTTTTCTTTCGGATAAAATATGGCATGGTAGATTTTGTGATATTATAATATTGATCAAAATAATCTGTGAACCTCATTGGTGTGTGTTTTCAATCATTTCGATGTTTAAATTCACATTTCAAGTATTTATGTGATTTTAGGATTTTTGATTAATAGTAATAAATAGTTAGTTTTCAAAAGATATTTCATATTACATGCATTAACATGTTTTTTTTTTGTATTCTTATGCATTAGCATGATTATTATGTCTTATGTGAATACATGGTATCTACTTTTAATAGGTTTAATTTACTTAGTATACTAATTGTACCGATTATATTCTTTTTGTTCTTTTTAAGACGTTTGAGTGGAGGCTAATGAGGACATCGATGATTTTGTAAAGTTTGCATGAGGGATTGGGGTTAAAATGAGGGTATCTAGTATAACTTGTTGGGGGTATCCAGATATGAATATTCTTCTTATTTATTTTTATACCTCCTGTCCATATAATTTTCGTTGTTTGATTTGGATTTGATCTCCTTGCATTTCAGTTATATATTTGTATATTCTCTATTCACTCTATTTATATCTATATTTATCTATGCTTTGTTGGTTTTGTTATTTTGTGTTTGACCTTTTTTCCTTAAGTTTCGTATAAGAAAGGCGAGGAGTCATACTTGCATGAAACGTGGTAATAACACCTGTATTTTAGTTTGAGTATGCATTTTAAAACAAAATTTTCTAGTTAATAAAATTAGGGTGTTACATAACTATTTGGGTCAAGTTTTTCAATTTTCATGGGGTGGTACACATTTCAAAATGTGATAGTTTCTTACCGAGGGACATCTAGTATCTGTTAAGATATATTAAACTAGCAAGTTCAATTTTTATTCGCTATCCAAATAAGTCAAGCTCAGGTCTTGTTTTCTTCATTTGACTTTTTTAATTTGATCTAATTTAGCCTGAATTAAAATAAAATATTATTATTACCCTAAATATAATTACTACTACTATTATCATTAATAATAATGATAATAATTAATATTTTTATAGCTACTATTTGATTTTATAAATAATATTATAATTAAATTCATTAATATTATTATATTAATACTTATTATAAATATAATAAATACATTATTATTATTATATTATGATAATAATATTTACTAAAAACATTATCTTAAATATAATTATTTATTCTATAAATTATAATAATAACAATAGTGTTTATTTTTCTAATAATAATATTTAGAAAAATAATAATATAATTTTATCAATAATAATTTTGTTATAAATAATATAATAATAATTATTATTATAATATTAATTATTATTATCATTATTATTTTGATACGATTTGATCTTATTCTTCTTGATGTAATGCCTTGCATCTTTCCTAACCCTAATTTTTAGGTGATTAGTCTCCTAATTCCTTTATTAAACTTTAACCTTTGCTTGAACACCTTACTCATACCCCTCAAACCCTCAATTTTACCTTTCTACCCTTCAAACCCTTATTTCTCAATCCAACCAGACAACGGTTGATTAGCCAAAAACATTCCAGGTTGTTTGTCTAGGGCTCTAGTGGCTAACCACGAGTCTTATCTAGTCTGCCATACCTAGACAATTATCACCTTTAAAAAAAATCTTTCTGCCTCAAATAAGTTTATATGTCAAACATTTTTATATATTTGGGTTCTTGGATCAATTCCACACATTCTTCTAATTTTTCATGATATTATTTTCCTATTTGTGTAGTCATTCATTATAATTTTCATCTTACATAAGTCATTATTAATCTATTTTGAATTTATTGGGATGGTTAATTTAAAAAATGTGACCCTTCTACACCTCATAATGGGATCCCCTATTTTCCTTGCTCATTCAACCAAAAATCCACCCATAAGCAACTCAATCACCTTCCAATAGTTATTTTACACATTCACACCTATGCCAGCTACTCTTATCACTCTTCTTACTTGCAAATAACCCCTCATTAGTTCTCTCTCTCTCTCTCTCCCCCTCCTACATTGGTCAAAAACCATGAGGGGGTATATGCCCTTTGGTTTTTCATTACACACTTAGCCAAATTTCTCTATTAATTTTCTATATTTTGCTTTCTCTTAGCTGTGTTTGTTCATGCCCTTTTTTCCTTGTGACCAACCCGCTCCCTTGTTTTCCTCTCCATTTTATTTCATCTTTCAACTTCTAAAGCCTTAAACTTTAACTCTTTGATGCTTATTCTAAGCAAACGATAGTTAAATTTATGCATTGATGAATGTTTATTCAAGCTAGTTCCAAACCCTTATTTTTTAGCCTAAAAGGGTTTATTTTCCTTTCCCTTTAGTTTCTTTTCTAATATAGTTTTGTTATTCTTAACTTATAATATGTTATTCTTATTTTAGTTGACCAAGGTGGTGAAGGATAGAAGGAGGTGACTAGGAGTATTTGTTTGCTTAAAGATCAGAGTATTATATGGTAAAGATGCATATCTCTAGCATAGGGCCTTATTATTGTGTGTTAATTTTTATGTAATCCATGTTACCATGATTTTGAATCCATATCCATGTATTAATTGGTAAATTCATGATTTTAGTGAGTTTATAGTTTTATGTAAAATTTATATATTTTATGCCTTGCTAGATTTTTCCATAAGATTTCAAGCTTGATGGTGTGTTATGTTATTTTAATAAGTCCATGGATATGTAGATTCACTTGTGTTTAAATATTGTAATTGGTGTAGTATGTTGAGGGTTGAAGCTTTGATGTTTTAGGCTTATGGAGGCTTCAACCTTAAGGTCAGTTTAGGTTTTTATGGGTTGTTTTAATTAGGATATTCATATATTTTAGATGTTGATAGTATATGAGTGATGATGTGTGACTTTAATGAGTATTAGTAGCATGTAGAACTTTGGCAGGTTAATGGCGATTTTTGGCACTAGGGTTAATTGGGTCTTTTGTGAGTTATTGTGGGGAATGAGTATGCCATTATTCCTTAAGGTCTTTACATTAAATTTGATATATAATATGTTATAGTATAGATGAGTATGGTTTAAGTTATGATAATAATAAGTTTTGATGTGTTTAGATGAATTAGGGGTATTATAGTATTTTTAGGAAAAAATTAGAAAATGTGAGGTTTGCATGAGCATTTTTAGTTCATAAAAATGTTAAGTATGATATGTAAAATATTAGGGACAAATAAGAGTATCATTGGTACAATATTATAAGACAATAATTTAATTTAGAAATAGTAATCAAAGAGTAACATCAGTATTTTATGAGTGCAATGTCAGAGTTAGGTCATGAATTTTGGATGTGGTATTGCTAATGATATATTGGGATAGTGTACTAAATTTGGTGAATTGAAAAGCCCTATAGATGGAATTATGGTGTAACCATGAATTAGGATTTAGCGAGGGCGTTATGATCTCTTTACTAGGTTAAAGTCTCCTATTGTACTTGTTGCCTTCATTATGCCTTATCATAACATCATATAATTATAGCATGTGTAAGTTGTTTAAACATGTTGCATTTCCAATTGTTTATTATACAAACAATAATTGGTATCGCATGTAATAATTGATAAGCAACTTTCCTCATGATAAATTAATGGTAATTAAAGTGTAACTACAATGATATTAAGTAAAATAGTTAATGCATTGCTATGTGCTAGGTGTTTAATAATGAACTAATAATATATTGATACTTAAAATAGAAGACACGTGAGTCAGAGCTAAGTGTTTTAAATTATTGAAATGATTATCTTGTTTTTTCAAAACTAGAGAACTATAATATACTTTATATTAGTTTGATCCACTAGGGGGTAAGCATACTTAAGGGATAGAGGTTTACTAGTGGCTAGGCATGTTTTATCCTAGATGTAAAAATATTGGTGGTGTTGACTATCTTTCTTGATCTACAGGGAGAAGATGAGAGTAAATATTATTGGCGATTTCTTGGTCTTAGTGTGTATAAATCAATAGAATTATGTAATCACCTAAGTATAAATTTTAATACATCTACATTCTTAGGTCATATTGTATAATGGATAATGTACATGTATAGTTTCTTTCATGCAACCTTATGTGATATGCATGCCCTTTTATATTGACGTGTATTGTTGAATTAATAGACAAGTATTGATTGTCATTTATTGGTGTTGCTCATTCCTATGAGCAAACTACCCAGTTGTTGATGTGTGGGTTTTTCATGGATGTGTTGATGACTTGGTGAGTTTGATACACTTCATGGGGAGTAGTGACTTGTATTGTTAGGTTTTGGATGTATTTTGATTATTTGATAGTTAGAACTTCTATCTGGATACCATATGAATTACGAGTTCCATTGATTTCCCTTTTATTGTGTTTTAATTAGGATTATGCTTAGAGTTTATCTCAAACCTTTACCTTTGATTTATAATTTTCCTCTCATTCTCTCGTTATCTTATTTATATTGCTGTAATATTTTGACTTGTACTGGACGTGAGAGTGATGCTTTAAATTTAAATCGTATTTAGTATATTGGTATCACCCTAATATATTTTATGAGGATGGTTTGATTAAACTCAAACTCATTTACCTTTGAAACTAGCTCAAAACCTTATTTTATATTCTTTAATAGATGGGATAAATTTGACTAGAGTCGTAAATCATTTACTCATAAATATACGTGGTTATTTTTATTATATTATTTTATAAAAAATAGAATGTAATTTCTACTTTATATGGTCAATTAACCTTTGTGGTTAAAATAGATAAGTTATAATTTAATTTAATATTTATGCATGTCTTATGAATACTAAACTTGTAATTTTCTATTATAGGATTATATTTATCACTACTAAGAGTGTGGCCTTTAAAAAAAAACTCATGTATGTGCTTATTAGTGAGTCCTATTAATTAGTATTGTTCAACCAAAATGACGTGTTTTATGAACAATCATCATAAATTATTGTATTTTAGTTATTTTTCCTTAATTTTCTAAGTTGATTTATTCATTAATTCATTGTGTGTCAAACTAAGTTATACTTGAACTCATATACAAACAAGTTGAGAGCACAAGTTAATTCGATTATACTCATTCTTGATCCTTTCCTTATGAAATAAGCTAAGGTCAAAAATTTATTTTAAATTTTTTTTATAAGCAAATTAGGCTTGAATATACAATTAATATAATTTTTATTTATACTATTTGAAAGTAAAATTGAGAAATTTTAACAACCATTTTATCTCAAATAACCTTTCCCAGTAGAATAAAAAAAATCCTAGTTTAGTGATCATTTAATGTATCACATACTTTTTATATTTTCTCATGAATTTATATTTTTGCAAGTCCAAAATATAAGTATTTTCCTTTATATTCTCTCAAACATGTTTAGTAGTGGCTCGTATAATGCTTTTAACCAAATTTTGCATTTAATAAGTGATTATCATAAACTATCTCATATTTCCTCTACATTTTTTTTTCAATTATAACTTTTCCTTTTTATTGTGAGACAAACTCAAACTCATACACTAATAAGATGAGCCAATTTGACTAAATGTGATCAAGCTCATTTACACATTAAACAAGCTGAACTAAAACTTATTTTAAATCTATTTCATTTCATAAACATGTGAAAATGGTAATTAGTAGAAGCACTAAGCTCACCTATGGCATAATATTTTAGAAGAGAGAGAGAGAGAGAGAGATTCTCTAAAACTCAATTGTAATATATTATAAGGAAAGAATTCTATACTTATAGTGGGGTATGGAAGTATATTATCTACATAATGGAGTAGATCCAAGTAAATGACATTTGCACAAGAAAACAAAATAGTGTGGGGGTAAGCCCACTATATATATTTGAATATTTATGCATCCCCCCTCAAGTAGTAAAAGGAGGCCTGTCAAGGAGTCTAAGCTTGCCCATTAGAAACATGTGTTGATGTGAACCAAGAGGTTTAGTTACCAAATTAGCTAATTGGAGATTATATTTAATGAGGGATATATGAACAAAGTTGGTTTGTATCACGTCTCAAATATAGTGATAGTTAATGTTGAGATATTTTGTGCGCTCGTGTAACACCGAATTAGCAACAATATGGATAATCATCTTGTTGTCACAATGCCAAGGGATATGCCGAGGAACAAAAACATTAAGGTATGTAAGTAATATTTCTAACCAACCAAGCTCATTGGTTGTCGAATAAATACTATGGTATTTGATAAAGTGAATATTTTCTATGATTTTGCCTCTCTTTGCCTTAACTTTGGGACTTTATTTAATCTCTTTCACATATTTTGCTATGGTTCTAGTATATTATTTGCACTACTGCTTTCTTGAGTTTTGTGTTGCAAGAATTTCCATTAGAACGCCAAATCCAAGAAAGAATTACATGTTTTTAGAACAAAGGACCTAGAATGGAAGGCTTTGGAGGAGAGTAAATCAACCTATCATGTTTATGGAAGAATCTTGAAGCTAAGAGAGCTGGAGATGTGCCAATAAACCTTGAAGAAACAAGAAAAAAAGAGTTGCACACGCAGCTACATAGTCGTGCAGCACCTCCTTGTTATATTCTAAGAAAAGAGAACCGCACGACCAAGTAGTGTATGGATCGCAAGGCCGTGCATAGTTGTGCTGAAAAGTCAAGGCTCAGAATCTTGCACAGCCATGCAAGATCCGAAATTCAATCAGTTTGAGAGCTGAGAAGCAGGGACTTCTTAAGGAGCGAGAGGAGAGATTCTAGAGCACTTTTACTCCTTATTACCGAGCTATAGCTTCATGTAATTTGTTTGTTTCCATTAGTTTGATTTTTTTAGAGATTCAAGTGCATATTCGTGTATGATCGATTCGGAATCAACTTTTTTCTCCTTTAGATTACAGCTAATTCAATCTAATTCTTCTTTTTCATATCTTTGTATTATTATTATGTTTATCATGCTATTTATTTCGTTGATTTTCTTTAAACATATGAGTGAGTAATTTTCTTTACTAGGATTGAACTAGGTCAGTTTTAGTGATCAATATGATGAACAGAAGTATTATGTCATATATTTGATTCATCTATACTATTTCATATGCTAGGTTTAATTGTTGTAAAATGGATTTGACGAAATCCGACATCTTTAGATATAATCTACAACGGAAAGGTTGAGATTATTATCGAAAAGTAGCATGTGTATGGGAAATTAAGTAATCATGAAAGTAGATGTTTAATTCTTACGAGACTATAAAATTAGATTAAATACATTCTTAGACCTTAAAAGAGGCTAATGGATATAATTAGACCAATCGTTCACAATTAATGGATTAAACTACAACACATTCATTGTTTCATCATTGATTACTAATTTGGAGACCGAAGTTTGATCCTAGGTTTCACTCATATAGTTTAGCATTTACAATTAGAAAGATTTTTGTGATTATCCTTGTTATTTGCTTGCATATCTCTTATTTAAATAGATTTAGATAGTTAAGATATTAAAGAAGTGTGTCCAATTACGAAGTCCCTACGGGATATGACCTTGAAATGCTATAACGAATTTGTGCACTTGCAGAAATAGCACAAAAGTATTCACTTTTAGTTAAAGATTCAGAGATAATATTTTGTTTATTGGTTTTCCAGAAAAACCAAGGAGATACCCGAGAATACACAATACCCTGTCAATAAATGACAAGGAAAAAAATATAGGCTTCACAATTAGCATCACAGTAGGTAGTGAGGTTAAGGAATTAGTAATAGGATAAAAGAGGTCATGGTTAACAGTACCATTGAGATATCATACGACATACATGAGGACTTGCATGTGGGGCACTCGTGGTGAGCTTACAACTTGGTTGAGGTGTTGAGCAACATAAAATAAATCTGGTTGTGTCATTTCAAATACATGAGGAAACTAATGAGCCTCATATAATGCTCAAGATCAAACAATAGTTCCCTTGATGTAGTGGAAAATCATAGGCTCTCAAGCAAAGGGAAAAAAGTAGTTGTGTGATGATTCATATCAATATCAAAATGGATATCAACAATATATTTTTGTTAATTAAGGAGAGTGTCAAAGGTGGAGCTAGAAACTTCAACACCATAAAAATAGCACGAAAGCCCTAAACCTTTGATAGTGAATGCCTTTTATAATGCATCTTTGTTTGAGGAAATATGGGAATGATTAAGATCAAGTGAGAATGAGTTTGTCTACGTAAACAAAAGGCACAATAAGGGAATCAAAAGTTGCCATAGCCCATCCTTGTAAGAGAACCAAGTTATTCAAGATTGGTATCAGTGGAAGTTAAGTTTCGTTAGTTTGGTGATTTATTTACTATTTTAATAGTTTTGAAACCATAATTGTATTTTTGAAACATTTTGGTTAGTACTTATTGGCATTTCTTATAGTTTTGTACTCTAGGAGACTTTTAAGCCAGTGTTGGCCTTAGAATATTGTTGAGAATCTTCTTTTGTGTAGATATTTGATATCCTCACCATTTTTTGAGGCTCATGTGTTTTTCAAAATACCAAACCAAGTTTTTGGCAAAAATATACTATTTATCATTTTGGAATGCCTTGATCACATATTTTAAACCTTTAAGAGCCCCTTTTTTAGTTATCTCAATCTCATAAACTTTTGAGGATCATCTTATTTTAGTATTATATAACTACAAATATTAAATCATTATTCACTAATTTGATATCGGATAGGATCGAAACTAATACATGATTAGAAACACAATAATCAATTGAGAAATTAAAGAATAAGAACAATTAGGAAAAACTAGAGATCTTTATTACGTGCAATATTTAATTATAAGAAAACAAATAAGAAATATCTTAATAGATCACACAAATAAGTAATTCTCTAAATGGCAAGAAGAACAGAAGAGGAGAATACACCAATGCATTAAACAACGAACTAGGGTTCACATCATAACATTTTATATTAGTACGAGACCCTATAATCAAAATGATGCGTTTAGTGGAAGATCTAAAAATCATGGACCATGTTTAGTAAACATAACCCCCGTGTTAAATTCTCTACTCTTGACTTTTTGCGAAAAAACTAGCCCAGAATTCTTGGTGGAGGAACATGGGTAGTGGTGCACAACACGGCCCCCCTTGCTTTCCACAAAATCACCACTCCAATTTTAATAATCTTTAACAACCTACACAAACCAAAACCAAGCCATATTGTGTACCAAGTACCTAGTTAAAGCTCATATTCATACCATTTTTAGATTAATTCAGATACTTTTAAGCTGTAAAAGTCATTAAATTACACTTTTCTTACCTAAATCTTACCCTAACCGTATAAGACTCAACCCTAGCATTTCATTATTATTTAGTATGGATAAAAACCTCTCATTTTTGTCCTTGATTTTTTGGCTTTCAATTTATAGTTTTCAACATGGTTTAATATTCTTTGTTATATATATATATTACATAAATATCAAAGAATAGCTAAGTGTTCATCTAAGCTCGCTCCACCACCCATTTCTTTTGTGTTGAAATTCAAGTAGAACCTCTCATTTACCCCGTCATTGTTATGGCTACACAACAAACTTTTTCTTTCTTGACATTTTCCAAAAATATCTAAAGGAACCTTAATCAGTAAATTGTGATTTTACTTAACCATCAAGTTTTCTAACTTAGCATAGTTTTGGGGTATCTTTCTTCTCAGTCCTCTCCTTGGCACCAAAACCTTTTCCTCTTATTTTCTTCCTCAAAATTTATGTTCTCCTTCCTCTATTTCCTCCATGGGAAAAGCTTGATTACCTTTAAAACTTTGAGGATAAGTTTATTAATCATTTATCTTCAATTTGTTCCCTTTGTTATGATTTGATGAGTCTGTTTTCCTTAATATTTTATATGATTGTTTTATGTATATTCTTGTTCTTTTCTTAGTGTTGGAGCTTATAAGATTAATATTAAACCTCCCAAACCCTAAGTATATTGAATCTACACATGTCATGTGTTTTGACTTAAGGTTAAGTATGATTTGGGTATTTTGGTGGTGGCTAGACCATGGGACTTGTTTTAGTGATTGCACATTTTTTTTAATTCTAAAGATTATATGATGTTATTTGAATTTTTTAATACAATTTTGATGTTGAGAATGTGTGGGATTTAAGCATGCTTAAGCTTTGGTATATTTCATTAAATATTTGAGAGCTTTAGTATCATTTTGTATGTTAGAGTTGTTGTTTTTATTATCTAATGATACCATTAGATTTGTTGGTATATTTAGGTGAGATTTCATGCTTAAGATGCTTTCATTTAAGCACGTTAAGTATGTTTATTTTTTTAGGTAAATGATAATGATCTTTATTAATTACCAAGGGAGCATTATGTACCTTGTGACTTCAGTACAAAACTATTAGGAATACAAGAGCCTATAAAGCATATCTAATAATCCCTTATATGTGATCACCTTCTTTGTATGAGCCATACAAACAAAAATATGCTCATTAACCTCCTCAAAAATTCTACGAATGACTGAGGAGTATGGTTTAATTTTGGTTAAAGTATAAGGTGGTTTATGTTTTTATGTAATGTTCTTCATGTTCTTGATGTGTTCATCATTTATTCGAGTGTTATTGGCTTAATCATGTGCTAATTAACCTAATCGGGGTTGAAAATGAGAGTAATTATACTTTTGGCTAAATAATGCATGAAATGGTATCTTATATAAGCCAAGGTATCTTATGAGAAAATTTTCTATCCTTGATATATTTTGGTTGTTTTGAGATATTTTTTAGAGTTTATTCTTATCATAGACATCAATTTTAATAGTTTACGGTGAAGGGTAATTTCAAGTAATGACTTTTTGATAATTTTTGGATGTAAGATTATTGATATAAAATATATTTCCTATCAATTGTAAATAGTATTATTTACAAAAGGTTCTCATTTGACCTATTTTGGCATTCTAAGTTATTTTCCGCTACGTTTTGGTCTTTTATGGATTCAAATATGATTATTTGGACTTTGAAGTATTTTTTAGATTTTGGGTTAAAGTGGATTTGCTTGATTGAAAATTATTTTATCTTAGTTTAACCTATATGCATTTGGTTTTGGCTTCATACCTTAGTTTGATTCTAAATCCTTAGAATCCTTTTCAGTGGTTTTAATATCTGATGAGGTGTGACTCATCTCATATGGTTGCGACTTATTCTTTACCAAAATCCTAATAATAAGTGTTGTTATGTGTGGAAATTTGTGCTCCTTGGTGAATAATGTTGATCTTGAATAAAACACTAACTATTAAAGTGAAACATCTTGAGTTGGGAACATGGTACTCTTTAGGGTAAGCTACCTTGGAGATGAGGTAATAGCCCTCAATTAGTTAAGTAATTTGTCTATAGCCTCAAGATCTTGATTAAGGACTTAATATACTTTTCTTGGTTGTTTGAGCTTCTTAGTGCGTGTGCACGCTTAAGGATTAGGTAACATAGGTTACATGGGTACTATGTCACATTATGTGGGCTAGTATAGCAAGTGGATCACAGAGGCCCTAAATTATAGGGTGGAAAAGGTATTATGTTACATTATGAGCATCAGTATGACTGGGACACATCACATGTGTTCTCGAGTTCTCTTTGCATCCCCTCAAGTAATAATGAAAGGAAATGAATGTGTGTTGTTGGTTAGTAGCTGCATTATGTGCACTACCCTTGTTGAGTTATTTCAGTGGTTGAATCATGTGCACTACCTTAGTTATTATATGGTTGGTTGAGTTGTTAGTTAGTAGTTGCATTATGTGCACCACTCCTTGTGAGTGGATATGTTAGTCAGTAATTTCATTATGTGCACAATCCTTTTCTGTTATTTAATTGTTTGAGATGCATGGAAGTATTACATATTAGTGCATGTATTATCTTTTATGTTATGCATGCACTTGTTATGTTGTATGATTTGAGCATGGTGTGTTGTGACCATGTTATGGTTTAAGTATATTAAGATGCATTTTAGAGCATGATTAGTGTGATACACATGTTTTGGTGGATGATTACCCTAGCGGCATGTTATATTATGATTTAACAAGTTTTTTATTTCATGTGAGTATGATTTGGTAAACATGCTAGTTGCTATGAGTTAGGTGTGTTTACTTAGTATGTTTATACTAAACATATTATATTTTAATGGTTTTGATGCTAGTGTTGAGGTTGTTTCTGTAGCTTTGGGTTGGAGTCAGAGAGTAAGGCTTTCGATGTTTTGTCCCGTGTTGGCATTTTCTTATTTTTGCTTCTAGTTGGTTTGATTTGATTATTTAACCTCAATTTCATACATTTTATTTATAAAGAGTTGTACCTTGCAATCTATTTCTTATTGATTCTTTTCATGCCTAGCCTCGTGTTTGTTATGAGTTAAGCGAACATGCATACCTTTTTTTTTATGGTAGTTCTCGCACTTTATAATATTTTTTTCACTACATTAATATGTCAAATCGAGTTACTCATATACAAGCAAGTTGAGATAGTTCGATAAAACTCTAGCAACCTCATTTACTATTGAAACAAAATGTCCAAAACATTATTTTAGATGCTTTTGAGTTTAAATCAAACAATGTACAATGCATTTCATTTATATCTCTAAATATATTGTCAAGTTGTTACCTTATATGTAGTCAAGGAAAAGATCAAGTGTACCTTAATTAACATATCCAAGTGGGATAAAAATAATCTTGATTGATCATTGTACTTTTACACACACGTATGGTGCATCCTAAAATCATGTATCATAAGTGTATATATTCCAATATATAATTTATGCACTACCACTATCATTTATTTATAATAATAGTTACATGAAAAATTTCATGATTTTCATGTCACAAATTTTATGCGGTATCTCCCATGAATCTTTAATTATTAGGAAAAGAAAAATAGTGAATAAGAGATAAATAACTACTTGTTTTGGTTTGTTTAACGAGTGTTATTGGATACTAGCTAAGAGTTATTTTTTTATGTGAACTGATATAACTAGTTCATTGATCACAAAAACATAATTCAATTGGTGACATTAAATATTCTTTCTACTTTTAGAAATACTAATAAGTGTCTATGTACATTCACTAAAAAAATTAAAATTTTATTACTACCTAATAAATAATAATCTTGTAATCATAACTTTTGGAGTATTTATAATCTATTTATTTTTAAATCTATCATTTATATGGTGAAAATGACCTTGAATAATGCAACAACCCTACCCTAAAAATATGGTAATGACTATAACACTCGTCAATAATGATATTTGTTATTTACTTTATTATTGCATTGTACTTAGCAATTAATAAGGTAGACTTCAAATGATTGATCCATATATCATTTCTTTAAACATTTTGAAGTGTTAATATGTGTGTGTGTGTGTATCATAAGTTTAAGCTATTCATTTATGTTATCTTTAAATATATAATAATATAGAGGGATCAATGCATAGAGGGAATTCATTCATTCTATTTAATTTATGAATTGCCAATATAGGTTTTCTATTTTACCAAATACTTGTAAATATTAATATTCATTTCATTATCTTAGAATTTATCTAGTCTAATTATTTTACAAAGATAGACATTAATGATATATAGATGCTACTATGACTACATTACATATAAATTTTGTATTTTTAATTAACTACTACTACTACCACTTCTACTATTACTTCATTTGATTAATATTTAGTATCATTTTAACGAATTTCTCTTTCCGTAAACTATTTTAGAAGTTCTATTTTAGAATGCCATATAAGTGTCATTTTATAATTTTCAATATAAAAAGTAAACTATTTTCTAAGGTTTTTTGTGATAAGGCATGATAGTTTCTAAGTTAGCTCTACCTATTATAATTACTTTCTATTATATATATTATTTAATGAGGTATATTTAGTAATAATACAATTGATGACTTATATATATATATTTTGAAAAATATGCTAACATCTAAAATGATATTTATCAAGAATTAGATGTGGTTTGTATTTATATGATGACATCCGTGTCCTTTCCCTAATTATTTGACGGAGTGGCTCAAAGTGAAGCAGGAGCGAAGGTGCATGGCGTGAACAAGCAAACTAAAAGGAAGGGAAATTAGGAGGCAGGACACGGGAGTGGGGTATCTCGGCAGAGGAGAGATGGTGAGGTAGGCTGCTTTGCTTTAATTAATTGCTTGTGCACCCAAAATTTTGACAGAGCAGCATAGAGGACAGAAGGTGTAAGGTCATTTGCCAGGCCAAGGAAGAAAGATAATCCTTCCTCCAACCCCTACTCTTCTTAGGCTTTTTTTATTTGAATACTAATTTTTTAATTATTTATATTTGGAAAGAAATTATAGTGATTGGTGAGATTATCAGTCGCTAATTAAGTATGGTTATTTATATTATTAATTATTTCTATAAACTTCATGATTTTTTTTCTTGGTGTGGTTATTTTGCTAAAGTAAAGATTACTAATGTTTAACGTGTTTTATTAATTGCATCCGCCTTTTTCAACCTCAGCACCCCATTTCTCATCCTTTCAAGTTTCACCCTCGCCCATTCTCCTCTCATTTGCTCACTGATTTATGTCCTTTGTTTTGTTTTTTCCTTTCCCTCCTCCGCTCTTTACTTGTCTTGCTCCTTAAAAAGAGAAAACTATCAGAAGGAGCCGGGAGGCGTCTTATTATATTTCAATTCTTTCATTTCTTCAGCCGAATTCAGCTGTTTTTTCTGTCTTCAAAGGCAGATCCATCCGGGTCTTCTCCGGTAAGGCTTTGCAGATTTTTCTTCGCTCGATATTTTGGATGATCGGCTGCTAATTTTTGTGTTGTTTCCTTTTCCTTCACTTCTTTGCCTCTTTTATTTATTTATTTATATTTTACTTTTTGAATTTTTGTTTTTGTGCGTCTCTCTTGGTTGTTTGGTTGGTCATTTCACATTTCTTGACTATTCATGCCTTTTGCGTTTAGTTTCGATCTTGGGTGGTGCTTTAGTTTAACCTAAAGTTGCGTTCTTTGCTTGTATGGTTTCTGATTGTTTCAGACTCTTCCATATTCTTTCATTTTGAAGACCTGGTTTCGTTGATTGTATCAGGGGAGTGATTGATGTCATATTGCATCTGTAAAAATCCTATCTTTACATGAGTTTTTCTGGTATTTTGTGTTGTGCTTGTTGTTTGGATGGAAAATTTCAATTTTAAGGAATGAGAGGTTTATACACCAGCGTTTGCTGGTTGCTGATTCTTTTTGTCTCTCTTCATTCACCTGTTAATTTTTTCTTTTTGTAAAACCCTAGGTGCTTGTTGGCTCAGCTGAAAAGTATGAAATTTGTTGTTGATGGCCATTTGACAACTTTTTGTAGTGAGATCAGCCGTTTGAAGTATTGTTAGTTGAACTATTGGGTTTGATTGATTTAGGAAACTAAAACAGTTGTTTTAAGTTCAGATGACATTGGAATTCAAGTCTTCGTAGAGCTCAAGAATGTAGTAATAATATTGAAATATCAGTCAATACTGTTCCTGCTCTGAATATCCGATGAGCTTTCTTGTGCCTAATTTATCTATGTTTTGTCTAAAATATGTGTGGCTGTTGACAAGGTTTGCATGCTGCTGATAAAAGCATCTATTCATTGTCTAGCAAGCTTAGGCCTTTTGTAAATGGATTTTGCACATTTTTGGAATCTCCTGAAGGCTTAGAGTAGCCTTTCATCACTTTTTTATGGCGATTCAAATATGTGGTACGTTTAACCCATAGGCTTGCATGTGTATAGTTTTCACTAGCCTGGCAATTGGCTGTAATGTGTTCATTGTTATGGGACTTGAACAGGATATGTCTGTTCTTTAAGTTGCTTGCTCGTTTGAGGGTAAATCTTATAATTGCAATTTCATTGAGGTTTTACCTGCTTGCCTGTAAAAGACGACCTTCTAAAGCTTGATGGTATACCGTATGCCTGTGTCTCATGTACACATTTAGCATTGAGCTGCATTCTAGCATGTTCTTCTTATTACAATGGTGGGCAACAGTGGTAGTGTGTGATTGGGACATTTAAGAGTTTGGTATATGATATTTGATTTCTTGTCTTTGCACTAACACAATAGAATTTCCTGTTCTTTTACATGGCTTCAGTTTTGTGGAAGAAGAAATACAAGTGACTTACTCATATCCCTTGGTTCATCCAACCTTGAGTTAGAAGCACACGGAAGCCCTGATGCAGGGGAAAAGGAGTGCTGTCGGTTCCCTGTCTGATTCAATAAATTTTGACTATGGATCCTCACCAAGCAATGTGGGTATAGATCAGCAAATTTGCTGGAATAATGTACGTGACCCTGCTGAAAGTAGGTTGCCAGATTTCAGAATTTCACCTAGTAATACAGATACACACATGGGCACTGTTGGTCAAGAAGATCACGACATGAGTAGATGGAACGTGGTTGAAGCCTGTTCCAGCAACCCACAAAACGTGGTCAATCATGGTGAACAGATGCCACAGAACCTTTGGTCATCCTCAATGGGTGCTTCTACCTCTACCGGTCCGGTACTACCGGAGTATGAATCACCCAACGGTTTTTTGGCTCACAATGTTGATTTAAATATGGCTAGTGACGAAATTTTAAATGGACCTTATGTGCAAAGTTCCAATATCGGTCCTACATCCCAAACTCCTGACATAAATGTAGGAATTCTCGGTCATGTTGGCAGTGATCACTTAGGATGCCCTCATTCATCAAAATCAAGTGGTTCGGAAAATAAATTGATTCACTCTGGTAGTAGTTCTTCCAATCCTTTTGCTCCTTCATCACTTAGTGGCAGTTTCCTTTTGGAAGAGGATGACACAAGACCTGGTTGCTCACTTGATGGTCGTCGCTTATCTTGTAAAAGGAAGGCTCTGGAAGGAAATGTTGGACAGTCTTCAAATGTTGGAGGGTTCTTCCCTAGGCCGGAAAGCAGCACCATCTGGCAACCAGTTCCTCCTCGCTTTGATGCCGGAAGCTGCTTCAGTGTATCTACTCCAGAAAGTTCTGTTGGTATTGACCCTTCAGAACAGGTAAATCCAAGATTTGGATTAGGCCGGGGGGGACTTGTCTCAGAGAGATTACATTCTCCAAACATGGCCGGAGGCGAAGGCTTGCATGGAAACTACTGTATGAGGATAAACCCTTTGAATTTGCCAGATCCTGTAACAAGTAATTCATTTCTTCCTAGCGCTACAACTAGACGTCCTGATGTTCCTCAGGTTCATCAGCCGCTAAGGTTTGTACCTGCTAATCCGCCTTTAGATTTAATGTCACCAGCACCACCAGACAGTGCTCCTCCACAACATCAGTCTCTTCCCTTGCG
This sequence comes from Tamarix chinensis, assembly GCA_030549775.1. Lineage (NCBI taxonomy): Eukaryota > Viridiplantae > Streptophyta > Magnoliopsida > Caryophyllales > Tamaricaceae > Tamarix > Tamarix chinensis. Next base: position 102,645,649 of record CM060174.1, on the reverse strand, counting down.
TTTGCCTGCCTTGCACCGACATGCACATAATCTTCGGTGGAATGTGGGTTCCAATTCGAGGACTGGGAGTTCATCAGGTTCTGTTGCACCAGGAGAAAGAGATATGACTTTGCCTGAAGATTCAGTCTCAAGAACCAGGCGGCGTAGTATTGCTGACCATCCTATGTTTGCTCCTGCTTTAGATGCAAGGAATTCAGGGCACAGTCCAACTAATTTTAGGTTGAACAATGAGAGTGGAGTCTTGTCTTCAAATGCTCGCTCCAGGTCAGGTCCTGTTCCTCATTCTTCATCTGGGCTTAATTGGCCCTCACATCGTCTTCCTTCATCATTACAAACTTCCCGAAGGCTCTCTGACTTGGTTCGTAGGTCACTGTTGACCCCTGGTGGGACAGAGACAGGGGGTCAGAGCAGTAATGCTTCAGTTCATCGTTCTGTGCCTAGTTCTTCACAGGATGTGGGACTTCCCACAGGTGTTGGAAACCAGGCACATAGCCATTCTTACCCAAGGTCAGCTTTATTGATGGAGAGACATGGTGATGGTGTTATTGGATTGCCTTATGCATTGCGAAATTTGGCTGCTGGCGAAGGAAGAAGCAGGGTTGTTTCTGAGGTCAGTGCTGCATATTTTTTCTATGTTTGCCATTATCCGTTTTTTATTGTATTTACTATATGCTGTACCATTTACTTGTAAATTCTACCTTTGAAGAGCTGATGTTAATCATTGATGTGGCCTTTATCTCTGTAATTATCGGTTTTCTTCTTTTGTGACAGTGCAATATATTGGCATTAAGTTTAGGAGACGCCTATTGTAATTTTGTTATCACAAAACTTGGCCATGTGATTCCAGTATCAATAATTTTCATGACATTATCTGTTTTGTATTTTCTGACTTTGTGTGCCTAAAGCTGCAAAGCAATGCTGAGGTTTTTGAGCGGCTACATTGATTTGTGATTTTCTTAAGATCAGCATAAAATTTAGTGATTATGTTTGGAAGACCAAAGATTCCAGGCTTTCTGAATGCTTAGTAATGCTACATCATGAAATGTTCCATGTTTCACAAAAGTTGGCTTTCACCTCTCCCACGGGGCAACAACTGACAACCCGGCCAATAAGGAACACGTTCCTGTAATTGCTGGGAGAATGTTGAGAGCATACCGTGTTACCTGCATACTTGATAGCTTGAGAATGAATTTTACTAGCAAATATTGCTATTATGATCCAGCAGAGACTTGCTCTTATTTTCTCTTTCCCGATGGATATGGACTTGTAGCAGGAACTTGGGTCAAGAAATAATCAAGAAGGGCTGCATTTTTGTATGTTGGCCATAATCTGTAGGCATCCATTTGCTTTTTGGATCTGCGCCATAGAACAATGATTCAACTCTGCTTCCTTTATTTGTGTAACTATGATGAAAATATTCTCGGCAAATGTTTTAGAAAATTGTGCTTTTGTATATAACATTGAACTGCTGCTGATGTTTCATTCTACATGCTATAGATACGCAATCTATTGGATATCATGCGCAGGGGTGAAGGGCTGCGGTTTGAGGTTAGTCTTTTGGTTTGGTCCCTGTAAATTAAGACGTCTCAACATTCTGCTCTCTTCTCTATGCTTTGTGGTAGTGGCCCAGCATCCTTCATTCATAACCGTCTTCCTTTTTATCACCCCAAGGCCCAAGTTCTATGCTTAATTCAATGTTCACCTAATTAGTTGGTGGTCGTGGGAGTGGACATGAGATGATTACGACAACTACAATAACTTGTAACATAAAGTGTGAAATCTTGGGCATGTCCTATTGAATTCATTGTGGGATTTGGTCGCCGTCCATGGATTTGAGCATCATTAGGGTTTAATAGATGAAATAGATACAATTTGAAGTAACAAAGATGAAATTTTGTGCTTTGTTCTCTTTCTGTTTTCGGGGTAAATAGAGTGTCTGTTCATACTTTTCAGTTATTCAGCTGGGCTCATATCTCTCAGAAACCGTGAATCATTGTTTAAGCACAAGATTTCTCCTATTATATTTAGGATTCAACAATCACAAAGAAAGCCAGCTTCCTTCTATTCCATGGCTTGTCTACTTTGCCGAGTATTGCATGAAATAATGTCTGGAGACTTGGTCACTGAAAGAAATAATGTCTTGCAAAAGCAGTGGACTGGGAACTTATTTAAATTCAGATTGAGATTGGCAAGACATTGGCATTATCATCTATTGGTTGGTTGGTTGGTTTGACTGTCTGAGAAAGCACTTGAAAAGATCTTTTTGCTATGGTGTCTGTTCTGTCACACTATGACGGCGTCCAACGTTACCCTGTTGATCCTTTTTGCTAATCCTGTTGCTCTGCTTTTGGTGAAGCCAGTCACCTTGATATAGTCTCATTTTAATTGTGCCCATCCAAAATGATCACTGCCATCGCTAAATTTTTCCACTGCAAGATAGGTCATATAGCTTGGAGAAAGGACATCATTTAGAACTGATTACGTAGTGAAGTTACTATTTTGACCAAGGGAAAACTAATGCCTGCTGAAGAGTCATGTCATATGGATGCCCAAAGGCATGGCATCATCATAGTATTAGTGTATTCTATTGGTGTGATTTTTGGTTAATTTCTGCTTCTTGTATTTGATATTTGCTAGATCTTGCAGGACATTATGATCCTTGACCAGAATGTATTTTTTGGAATGGCTGATGTTCATGATCAGCACCGCGACATGCGGCTCGATGTTGATAATATGTCTTATGAGGTAAAAGACCCGAACATCTATTCCTTGAATATCTGTCCTGCCATGTTCCTCCAATAAAAATGAAAGAAAAAGGAAGAAAGAAAACGTTTCTGTTGAATGTCAAGGTTGACGTGCATGAAATGTTCAGGAACTATTGGCTCTGGAAGAGCGCATAGGAAATGTATGTACTGGGTTGAGTGAGGAAACAATTTTGAAGAGTATGAAACGGCGCAAGTATGTATTTACAATGAGGGAAGATCAGTCTGAGGCAGAACCTTGCTCTGTATGTCAGGTACATACATTCCCTTCTCACGCTATCAAATGCTGTTGAAGTTCAGTTGGGATTTGGAAAAAAAAAATGAAAAAAGGAGAAGTTTCTGCTTTGCGTTTTGATTTAGATTTAGATTTACAAGACTTCCTTTTTGGTTAACGTTCAGGAAGAATACAAAGACGGGGAAGACCTGGGTACTCTCGATTGTGGGCACGATTTCCATACAGAGTGCATAAAACAATGGCTGGCACAGAAGAATCTGTGTCCAATTTGTAAGACGACTGCACTGTCTACATCATGAGGTGAAAAATGAGGGAAGGCATGGATCATCAATCTAATTAAGTTCATGGCTTTGTTTCTAAATTGAATTACAGAGAAATCAGGATTTTAGGACTTCATCTTGGCAAACCTCTGATGATGTTTTCACCATTTGAACTCTTTTTGAAGATGTCATTTAGTGTTGTTCATTTACACGTTAAAATTACTACTTGTTCTCTGCTTTGCCTTCAGGCACCTAACCTTCTATGTGGTCATCATGTCTTTTTGCCTTTAGCCAAGCAAAGCTAACTTATAACATATCATAATTTTAGCATCTGAAATTGTTACGTTGGATGTGGACGATATTGTTGTTTGTGTTCGTAGGTTGATTTGTGTAGTTTGGGAGGCTTGGGGTGACTTGTAGTGTTTGGCAGCTACTGTGTCTTGGAGTAATATTCAGTGAAAGTGAAAATTTCATTTTGAAGTCTACTTCTCAAATCCTAAATTATCTGCAGTCATATGTTTTTATATTCTGTCTCTTCATACAATTGTAGACCAGTCTTCGTTGGGTACTTTTTTGAGTATTAGTATACGAAGTTGGGTCTTGATGCCTTGTATTGATTTCTCTTTTGGGGACGACCCATAAAAAATAAATTTAGAAAGTGAATGTTTGGGTGAACGTTATTTGTTTTATTATATTTTAAAAAATAAATAATTTAAAAAGTGACCGTTGAAAAATATCTAATAGAACCCAAAATGCTTGTTTAAATATATATTTAATGAATTTTTGGACGTCCAAATATGTTATTTTGTGGTTTCTGGGACTCATTTCTTTTAATTTTATAATTTTATCCAGAAGAATGGAAAAGCTTGTAACAGAGCCGGGATAATAAACTTTTTTAAAAAACTTTTGCCAAATATACTGCTTACGTGGTAATATTGTATGTATATTAAGGCCAGCTTTATTTTGCTAAATGGACGGAGCTTAATCCCTCTCTCTCCTTCCACCAAAAGAAAAAACATTGTGCTCTGGGCTCCTGAACTCGGGCAGTTTTTGTAGGAATCCTAGTTTCCCGTCAGTTTGCCTTAAATCAAATATTAGAGCCAATAGCGATGTATTATATTTTACGTGAGAAAATTTACGACAAATTCGGTTTTGTCCTTGAGTACAGTGTCATATTAAAAGGAGGTGCGCCGTGCGTCGTTCAAACTTCAAAGTTGCTGACAGATTATCATGCAGCTGTCCTATATCCACGTTGCGTGCGTGCCTAGTCTATCGCTGGCTTCGTTTTTTTTTTTTTTGAAATTGTGGCAGCAGATTGTGTTCTCGTGGTGTTTCATAAATTGGTATCTTGTTTTATTTGAATATGGTCCATAACGCTGTCTGGCTGCCTAGCTTTTTAGTTGCCATGCCACCGTTGCGTCTTATTTTGATGTCTCATGCCGACACTTTTGACAATTTGTTCTCCGCTATGAGTTACGACTTGGGAGGATTGTGTGTTCATGTAGCTACAAGTTGTTGGAGAACAAATTCGCCTTAACACACACCCCAAAAGCACACCTCTGTATAGCTCCCTCATGTTGACGTTAGACCGGTTGACTAGGTGGACCAAATTACCCCACCTCAATGATCCAATTTCTAATCCAAATTTGAATATAATTTCATTCCAAAGCCTAAAACAATTTGAATCAATCCAAAAACCAACATGATTTGATCTAAAATGATTCAATCCGAAATAACTTGATTCAAACCTAACCTATACTCATATATAAAATTGATATTAATTTGTATCCACACTAATCCAATATAAAATAACTAAATTCATATTTTACTCGAACAACAAATCGGATACCCCTATTTATTATCTAAACTCGATAAGAAAATTTATACGTATACCCAAATATGGTAGGTTCCTTTTCCTTCATATCCATATCCATTTATATATCTATTGGGTTTAAAATAAAAATCATTTAATGTTAGAAGTAGATACTTATATTGTTAGAGTTTAATTAGATTTTTATTTTTAGCCTTAGAAAATTTATTGAAGGTTATATAAATAAATGATATAAGAGTAATTTTATATTAAGTAAATAGATGCGGGTACAAATACCGATGTGAAGGTTGATACGGATTTAAGGATTATTTACCTATATCTATACCCAAATCTGACGGATATTTTTTCGCTTTCTTTGTATATATATATATATATACACGTTTATCCATATTCATTTATAATTTCATCGGATAAAACACATCAGGTTTTCGGTAAAATCCATTCGATTGCCATCCCTAACTTCAATAAATAAGCCATTAGACGTTTACTCAATGAATAATGCCTTCATCAATATCTATATAATACCCTAAATTTCCTTAACCATAATTTCTCTAACTCGTGCAAGGAAATTAGAGGAGAAAGAATATGAACTCATATTTTTACAATCATACTTGTTGATTTTATTATACTTGCACCCTCAATAGTGGAACTAACCATCTTATATAGTGTCCTGACCCTTTTATCCTTCACCACTATAAGGTCCCCTTTTTAACCTTCATTGTGCCATCCACGATCACCCAATGCTATCAATTACTATCCAAGGAACGCAATAAAATAAGGTTATTTATTATCTTTGGGACATGTCAAACATTGGATAATATCTTGACCGCATTATCATACCTCCTAACTATCAAAGTTCCAATCCCAACAACTTTTCATGCAACATCATTGCACATAAGGACAAATCCAACTTGAGTCATCTTGTCATTTTAAAACAAACTCTTATTTGGATAAATATGGTAGGAGTACTCAAAATCCAAAATCTACCCATTAGTCATCTTGGTATGTCTATTAATGGTCATCAAAACATCATCATTATTATCATCTTAGGCAACAACAACATCATCATTTGTATTTGAGGGTTCACCAGCCTTATTACTAGGTTTCTTATTAGGGAAAAAAATTCCTAATATGACCATTTTGTGGCAACAATGGCACAAAATTATTATATATGCCCTTGGACTTTGATTTGGACTTTTTATGGTCATTAGACCCTAATCTTGAATTATCCCCTAATTAGAAGCCCCTCGCAATGAAAAACATTGCACTACATGAAATTTCCAAAAGATATGGATTGTGTTTAGGAAACTCACCCCTCCCCCGTGTTAATATTGCGACTCTCAACTTTTACCTAAAAAATTGCCAAACCAAGATGCTAGAGAAAACATAGTCCATTTTAATGAGCGGAGTAGAAAGAATGGGATAGTATAAGGCTTAGTAAGTTAATGATGAAGTAATGTTAAGATATTTTTGAAAAAATATTAAGGGACCGAGGAGGGGAAGTGGAGCCAACTTCTAGGTCACTAAATGAGTGGATTAGATCAATTCTTATCAGGTTTCTATGATTTGGATTCGGTTTCATTTAAGTTAGATAATATTTAATACGATAAATCTAAGTTATGATATGTATTCTTGCCTGAAAATGGTGTACTATTATTAAAATAATAAAAATAAAGGTAATTTTTTAAAATTTATTTTACCTCAAGAACATCAAAGTATAATAATCCTCAAAGTTATATAAATTTTAGGTAATCAAAAGGTCGTTTATAGGCACAAAACATAATAAAAACTATCTAAAATGAAATGGGTGTTGTTTATCTAAACTTTTATTTACCATTTTTAAAAATGTCCAAGAGAATCAGAAAAATCCAAAGAATACAAATATGGTCAAATTATAAGGATTTAGAAGAGGCCATATGGATACAAGTGGCTTGGAAAATCTCAAAAAAATAAAGTTGTGAGTGAAGATGTGAACAATGGAGCGAAACGATTCTAAAATGCCACTAGGGTTTTAGTTTTCTTTAAAGGATGTAATAAATTTTTTATTTTTTTAAAATTTTTATAACAATAAATATATTTTATAAAGGTGGGGTATTGCAAATTACTAGTTGCCTATTGTTTCTCCTATTACTTGAGAGTAAATAGAGAGAAGTGCGGAAAGAGAGTGGGAGAGGAGACACAAATGGGCAATGTAATTTCTTTGACATAAAGGTTGCATTTGGAAAGTATTTTACTAAAATAATTGAAATAAAGTTCTAAAAATTATGAAGATAATCTTACAACATTCAAAAATATTTTTTTATCATGATATTTCAAAAGTATAAGATTCCATAAACACTGGGAATATTTGAGATCAATATAATGAAAAATCAAAGCTTTTAGTATTACTAGTGGGTTAATTTTAACCTACTTGTCAACTGGTTTAGCTGAAATTGAAACATCCAAAAGAAGTTAACCGATGGAGTAGTTTTGCTGCATCAGTCAACTCATTTTTCTTAAATTCTTTTTCAACTTCAATTTTGCATGATATTATTATGAAAATAATATAGGAAAATAACTATTAAGGAGTATAATTAGGTAACTTGTTAGAAAGAAGCTTTGTTTTGATATTCAATGATAATAATGTTGGCGAAAGCAAATATTTTGATTAACAAAGGCTACATATTAAGAAAAAAAATACACAAAAGGATTTAAAATATGCAATAAGATACTACCTCCTTAGAATAGAAACGAAGGTACTTCTAACACCCGATTTATGTTAGATGTAAGGCTAAAATTTAATCACGCCAATTGATCAAGTATGAAAGGCATTGATCCCAATGCAAAATAGGATTACAAAAAAAAAACATAACAAATTTAACATGATCAATAAGATTAAAAAAAGAAGACACAAAGAAATAGAAGGATATATATATATATAGATAGATAGAGAGAGAGAGAGAGAGTCAGATAAGAGTTACAAAAAGATACAAGAATATTTATAATTAGATATAAAAATATACACCAACATAGTGTAAATTACAACTTAGAATAAAAATACCAAAAATGCCCCTAAACATTAATCTTCCTTTTCTTCTTTAAAGTGAGCTAAATATGGCCTAAACACGATTAGAGCCTAAAATATTATAAATCAAACTTTACTTAAAAGAATCGATGATCTAACGATAGCACCAAAATTAATTAAAAGCATCAAGAACTTAGAAAATACCAAGAGGCTGAGAATTGCACTAATAAGCATTCACACAAATCACATGCTACCACAAATATTTTTATCTAATCATAGTTTGGTTGTATTTACCAATATTCCAAGATCCTAGCTAAGCAAAGAATCATCCATTTCTTAGCCTTTTTCCTCCTCTTGAACTCCTTGAGTAAAATTTGACAAAATGTGTTAAAACACTTCAAAATACAAAAGGAAGGGAAAAAAATAATATTATCAAGGAGTGAATGATCTTGAATTAGAGAAGTGAAATCAAGGATTCTCAAAGAGTTAGTAATAATGTAAATAATTAACTCATAAAATGATAAAACAAAATGGATGGGTGTTATCTGCCAATAGCCAAGTAAATGATCCTCATCCATTAGAAAGTAAAATGAAAGTATAATAATGAGTTTGATAAAGGTTAGGTAGGATTTAGAGGAATAAGAGTGGGTTTTGGTAGCTAAATATGTCTAAAAATGATAAATTAAACATGAAATAATATAAATAATTAAAGAAGGTAATAATAATGTAAATAATTAAATAAAAAATCTAAAATAAAGGGTATGGGTGGAGGATCCCAACAAACAAGAAGCCATACTCATTCATTAAAAAGAAAAATGAGGTAGGATATGGAGGAAGAAATGTGGGTTTTAGTTTCTTATCATAACTAATGATGAGGAATTTAATATGAAAATAATAAAAACAATCACACAAAAATTTTAATTCATTTTATGATCAATAAAATAAAAATACAATTATCCTCAAAGTTACATAAATTTTAGATAGTTAAAAAATCTTATTTGTGGGGCATAAAACATGATAAAAACTATATGGTAATGTAAATAATGTTCTTTCATCAAAATCATTGTTTATTATTTTTTAAATGATTATTATACTTATAAAAAGCCAATGGATTCAAAAAATAATTAATTAAAACTTCTCAAAGAATTTCAATGGCCAAAAATAGTTCAAAAGGCTTATCAGATCCAAAACCATAACAAAAGTTAAAAATTTAATAATTATTATTTTTAAATGTAGCAAGGGTTTCAAATCCTTAAAGGTATATAATAAGCCTCTATTAAGTTTATTTTCTCAAAATAATAATATTAAAAAGGTTTTAGGAAATTGGGGTATTAAATTAACCCTTCTAAGGACCAACTTGATCTCTGATGCACACATGTACTCTTGTATTATTGCTCTAGGTCACAACTTCATGCCTAGAAAAGTACTCTACTTTTATATAAGTATGTTTGTATTAAATTCTCACTCATAGAGTGAATTCAGGTTGGTAAATGATATGACTCCCATCATCCGTCGAACATTGATAAATAAGCATAACTCAAAGTGGAAGGCAAAGGAAGACTGACTAGCAGTTATCGTTAGTTAACCTATGAACCTCCATAAAACATGCATAGTGCTCTCCAAAGATCAAAGTACTATAGGAAAGTGACATGAACTCTTTGAGATTATTTTCCTTGAAACTTTTAGGATAGGAAAGGGTGCAAAGTTCCACCTTGAAGTTCTTCTAAGGCATAAGTGGTTCTTACTGGGTTCGGTAACTCACCCACTAGTCATTTTCCTCTATTAATAAGTAGTAGTTTGTTAAGTTGGATATCCTCACATTATAAATCATGAATATAAATTTTAAGGACAATTATATACTCTTAACTAAGTATATAAGTCGATGGTGGCTGATAACTCTATGAAGTCAATTATCGATGTATTTACTCTCTTGAGGATGATATTGAGGTGGTGGAAACATTGAGGGATAGTGTTATGATTGATGATCCTAAAACTACATGAGCTCAATGAGTAATAAGAATGCATTTTCAAAATATACCACATGTGTTCTAAGTCATCGCGAACTAAAACACAAATAGCATGTTAAGGAATGTTCTATATTAATATCACATAGGATTTATCATCACAAAATCACAAAATCATTCAAAGACCACTAGGATACCCTAATTCAAACCTCATAATCTAATATAGGTTTTAAAAATAATTTAACTAAAATCAAAATCAACCAATCCTTTTTCACCACAGTCCAAAATTATCAAAAATTAAGTTTATGGAATTAAACTTAGATAACACTTTCTAGTTTCAAAACTAAGAGATGTAATACCAACTTGTAAAACCTTTATTTTCACCGTTGATTTTTTTTTCAAACAATATTCTCCACTGGCAAAATAATAAAGCTAAATACTTTTACTTAAGAAATTAACATAAGATAATATCAAAAAAATGTAGAATCAATAGTTTGTGTGTGTGTACACATAGTACTTGTAAACATGACCAAGAAATTTATCAATTCATTATACACTCACAGTGGCAGGCGGTACAAAAATATTGAGGAACAAGGGACATAAGAGTTTAAAAGTATATGGATCACAAAACACCCCATTTAGGTATACCGCCTGATAACTCTCACTCTAAGTCCTACGCTAAAAGCTAACACTTCACAACCAACACATCTTTAATGAAATCCTCATTATAATAAAATGCCTATAGCAAATCTTCTAAAAAGCACAGCACTAATGTACTAAGTAAATATGGCCTCCCTTATAGAGGATATATGCAAAACATAGGGCATAGGTGGAAATATCATATGGCATGCGATATCATACAAGGCATACAAAACATAGTTTACATATAATGATACTTAACATTAAGAAGAGACAAAGATACATGTCATGAATTTACATTTAAAACATATTTCTTGATTATTAAAATAGCAACTAAGATAGAAACCATTAAGGTACACCACCACCAAAATCCAACTATAATTTGGAAAATAAATGGTAATTAATCCTACTGATGCATAAATGACAACTATACCATACCATACCATACCATACCAACCACTTCAATGTCCCAGTATTTTTGCATCAACACCCTCTAGAAGATCTATAGATGCAAATAGAATAGATTTTAGGCCTTAAATAATGAATCTACCATCTCAAGTCATATTGTATGAACTAAAGAATGCCAAAGGGATGATAAAATGTGTGGTGGATTTGAGCAAGTTCAACATGTAGCGTTGGTTGAGGTTGACCATTAAAGTCTAATCCTTAGTAAGATTTATAGTGCAATGTTCCTTCAATGAATAAGGAGGTCCTTGCTTTGAGGGATCAACCACTCAATCAATGTTCGGCATGGTCGAAACAAAGGATGGTGGGATGAAAATGTAAGGTATATATGGTTGTTTTATGTTAATGGGTCATCTAATATATAGGGAAGAGGTGTAGGTATTGTACTGGTTTACCCCAAGGGAGTGATAATGGAATATATGATTAGGTTCAGATTCCCATTGACCGATACTAAGGTAAAATACAAGGTTTTCCTATAAAGGCTAATGTTAGCAAAGGAGCTAAAGTTTATTTGATTATGGCTGCATAGGGAATCCCGTGATCAAGATAAAGGAGTTATAAAAAAATATAGGTTGGTTTAAGAACTAATATAGTGAGGGGCACAACCACTAGATGTGAATAAATCTTATGCCCTAAGAAGATGGGAAGCTACGCATTTTTTCCAAGACAATACCTTATAAAGGTACTCATAGATTATACCAGTGCTAAGGTGTGTGGCATGGTCACTCATTGAAAAGGTTCTAGAGGAGATACACTATGGTGTTTATGGCTTGCACCAAGTGGCTAAAGCATTGTTGTCTAAGGCCTTACATAGGGGATATTTATGGAAAGAGATGAAAGTTGATGCGGAGAAGATAGTTTGCAAATGCGAAGCTTGCTAGAAATTTATGCTGATCCAGAGATGACTGACCTACAACCCGTTTTGAGTGGTATCCATTTGCAACTTGGGGAGCCGATATTATTGGAACTCTACCATGAGGTATAGAATAAACTATCCCTCCCACTAGCATTGTAAATGCCTAGGAAGGTTGACTATAGAGACCACAATATTCCTTCTTTAACACTTATGTTGTTATAATGCCCTAAAATTTAATACTAATAACAATATAAATAAGTGTTACCGCCATAATTGACATAAGTCTGGATTACCACACCATCCTTACACCAATTACAAGAAAAAATAACTTAGAACTTAAAATAACATAAAATAGAGAACAAGGAAAATTTTAGAATGCTTAAATAAGTGTTTGGAGATTAAATTTGAGTATAGTATAAGAAAATACAATCAATTCAAAAAAGATATCCAAGCAAAACTAACAATCGAATAACATTAATTGTATGTCCAACCCTAAGATTTATACTTACCAAAATACCATTTTTCTTACTAAAATGTCTCAAGTTTTATTTTAGATTACTTACATCCTACTCAACAATCATCTGATCTTAATACTTATGAAATAATTTATATCTCTTAATAATTATCAAGCTATAATGCCCTAGCTTCCACAAAAACCCTATAAATTTGACATCATCAACTTCCCACCTTCAATGTATTAAATCACTAGAAAACTCTACCATATTAATTTTCCACTTTAAACACTTCATCAAAACCATAGATCATGATAACACACTTGAGGTTGGAAAACAAGACTTATCCAAACAGTATTATATAAGCACTTGATTTTCATATGGTACTTAATTTACATAATTCAATACCACATTATCATAAAATGACAATATCAAAATGACATTATCAATATACTAATACCAAACATGAGATTACACACAAAACACACATAATATTCAAAAATCCCTAACTGCAACATGTATCCTTACCAAATTGACATGATCTTTTAGAAAATTAAACCCTAAGATGCCTCCTCCAATACCACAAAAAAATCACCTAAAAACCAAGAGTAATACATAGTTAGAACTTAGAAAATGAATTAAGGAAAAAAAATAAGATAAATGATGATGGTAGAGGAATAAAACCAAAGCAAATGAAGCTATGGGAGAATGCAGTGTAAGGATGAACTAGTTGTGTGAGAAGATGGTGCAAGTATGGGGAGAATTGTGTGGGACATTAAGTTAGACAAAGGGGACTTCCTAGGGTACTAACATAGCTATGAGGGGCGTTGCATCAAGGGGCTATGTAGCTAGGGTAGAATGGCATAAGCTGTAGATTGTTTGTGTGAGCTTATGGCATGGATGGGGGTGGTCTTTCATGAGTTTTTTATGTATCTAAAGTGGAGTTGTGTAAGCTTATCGCACAGGGGTGTGTTGCATGAGTTTTTAACCTTGGTAGAGTGGATTCATGTAGGGTTTTTATGCAACAAAAGTAGAGTTTCACGAGGTGTGGTAAGTTATGCAAAACTTCATTATACTAAAATGGTGGAGAATGTCAAAATGAAGAACAAATAAGTTGGAGAAAAGAGAGGAGGGTTTAGGGAGAGTTTGGTGAAGCATTAAATAAGGTAAAGCGAGTGAATAGAGAGGTATATATTATTGGGGTGGTGGTGTTGTGCAAATGATTCGGATAGGAAGAGAGCGAGGCACAAAGGGGTATAGGGCATAGAAGATAATTAGGGATTTTAGGTAAATTTTACATGCGACACATTCTATGAGATGAGGGAGGTGATGATGGTGATCATGAGTTAGGCATAGATAGGTTATGGGTGGAGGCACAACGAAAAGGATTTGGTTGGGTGAGGAGGGAATTGCACAGAGAAGAAGGGTAAAAAGAAGATTGAGGAAGGATGAGAAGAAAAAGGGAAAAAGAAAAGGTGGGGAAAAGAAGAAGGAAGACAAGTTTAGGATTAGGATAAGAATTAGTTTAAAATTATGATTTAGGAATTAGGGTAAGAATAAATTATTAATCATTTGAGATTTGGATTAAGTTAAAATATTAATTACCCAAAATTAAAGTTAGAATAAATTCAAGGTATTAAAATTATCTTATCCCTTTCATTTGCATGTTTATACACCTTTGAATTAATTTCATCCTTGTGAGTTGTTTTCAATGATTAAGACATTGTAGGTGTTGGACAATGGAATTTTTCCATAGTTACCATAAATTATTTCACAAAATGGGTTGAGGCCAAGCTATTATCTTAGAAAATGAAGAAGTAATCCACTAAGTTCTTTTAGCAAAACATAGTGTGTAGGTAATTACTACCAAAGGAAATGTAGATTTGTAGAAGAAGACCTTGCATATCTATGAATTTCATATGTTTGTTGCATACCTAACCTTTGTGAATGCAAATATGGGGTCCCTCAAGATAATATGACATACTGGCAAAGAATTTGAGAATGCATTATATTAACTAATTTTCCATATGTAGGGAATAGGTCCTAGGTTCACATCTAATTCCCTCTCTCAATGCAATAGGCAAGTTGAAAGGGAAAATTGAAAGATACTAGAGACACTAAGGTATAGGTTGAATAGGGAAAAAGTAGACTGGGTGGAGGAGATTCCAAGTATATTATGGGTAGATCAAACCATGAGGAAAGCCTTAATCAAATAAACACTCTATGTTATAGCCCTTGAGGCAGAATCAATAATCCCCATATAAATCAATGCACCACTATATAGGGTTAGAAACTATGAGCTTGAGGCTAGATCCCAAGTTATGGTCATTGACAAGGATCAACTGGAGGAAAGTCGAGATCAAGCACAACTCAGGATGAAAGCCTACTAACAAACAATGACAAATTATTACAATCACCTAGTTATGACTAAGGCATTTTAGGTGTAATATCCCAAATTTTTTTAAAATCGATAATTTAATAAATAGCCTTTATTTAGGGTAGATTAACGTTTAAACTTATTTAATTTAACTATTTTGTGAATTTTGAGCATGTAAAAAGGGATACAAATATTTAATAAATTAAAATAAATATTTTGTTATTTTATCATACTCATTTTATTTAAATAATTTTCAAACTAATATTTTATTAAAATTAAACTTTTAAACTAACATATTAAATTATAATAAATTAAACTATTAAATTAATTTATCTATCAAAAATATTAAATTCTATTATTCTAACAATTATTTTATTTTATTTCTCCCCATTTTCCTTTCCCTTTTTCTTTCTCCTTTTTCTTCTTTTTTCCTTTTCTTCTTTCTCCTTAGGGTTGCCAGGCCTATGGCCTTTCTTCCTCCACGCTTTGGGCTTCTAGCCTACTCCTCTTCCCTTCTCCTCCCTCTCCTGCGCAACGTTGCCTCAAACCACTTCCCTCATTTCTTTTCTTTCTTTCCTTATCTCCTGGCTGAGCCACCCCACTCCTTTTTTTACTCCTCTTTCTCCTTTGCGCATAGGCCACCCAGCTCCCTCTTCTTTCTCCCACGCCAACCGACTTACCCCTCCTTTCCTTTTCTTCTTCTTATCCTCCGCTTATTTCCTTCCCATGTTTTTGCTTTGCCACCCTCGACCACCACTTCCACCGCCCTACCAACCACTTACACCACCTCCTGCCACCCCCTACTACCACCCTACACTACTAAGCCGCCCCCTTGAGCCCCTACAGCCACCCTTCTTCCCCTTCTTTTTCTTTTCCCCCCTTCTCGGCCTCCACCCGCACCTCCACCATTTGCTACTGTTTTTCCACTTCCACCGTATCCCAAGTCACCGATCTACTCCCTGCAACCTCTTCTACTACCCCACATCCTCCTTTGGCTGAAACCCAACCCTACAGCCCCTTCTTTTCGTTCTTCTTCTCCCTTCCTTCTTCTTCTCCGCCAAACCCTCGACCTACTTTTCCTAGCCTGCAGCCGCCACCGCCGCCGATAACCAATCCCCAACCACCACCTATACCTCCACTCCACCCCTGCACCCAGTCCCTACCCTAACTCTCCTTCACTTACCTTCCTCGTAGCCCCCAAAATGCCAACCTGAACCAACACCCCTCCCTTCTTCCATCCCTCTTCGACCCCCTTTCTCCCTTGTCTTCTACATGTAACTCACATTGCTCATGCAGCGTGAGCCTTGCCTTATTTTTAGCCCAAATCTAGTTAGTTTCAACGTATAAAAGTAGTTAATATTAATATATATTTAATTAAGATTTTGATAATAAAAAATTATTCCTTTTGATTTTCTACTTCTATTATGATAATTTTTTATATTATTTTTAGGGATTGATTTTTTGTAATCAAAGCTTAAGCCTTTAACCAGGGTACAGGTAATGTTTGATTTTTGCGTAAAATAAGGTTACCATTAAACCTTACTTAAATGTGTGGATATACGTATGCTAGCACATTAGGGTTTTAATATATTTATATGCATGATGTATGTTGTTAAGTATGATGTATGTAGTGGCATGTGTTGATTGCAAAAGTAAAGTATGTTAATTTATATGTCATGTGTAGAAATAATGCCTAAGGAAGGAGTTTTGTTGTTAATAATGATATTAAGAGTATTTGTATGATATGATATGTTAATATGGCCATTTGGTGTATAAGTAATGTTCATACGAGCCCTAGGGGCGTTTTGGTATTTCTTGCCTATGCACAAGGTGTGACCTAAATATGTACTTGGTAGGTGCTAATATGTGTTAATGATAATTAATAAAAGTTGGTGGAGTTTGAATGATGGATATGGAGCATTAATATTGATATTTTACGTAGTGAGGGTATTTTAGTAAAAGTGGTATAATAAGGGTAAAATGGTAAATTATAAGAGTAAAGGGGGTAAAATGGTAAATGGATAAGGAAGAAGGGCATTTTAGTAATTTGACATGGAAAGGGGATAACTTGGTAATTTTTGGGTGTAAGAAAGCGTTTTGGTGAATTAAATATAATGAAAAGGGGCATTTTGGTAAATTTTAGAAAATAAGGAGGTAAGATGGTAATTTAATAAAGGAGAAGGGTATTTTAGTAAATTAGTATAAAGAAAGGGTATTATGGTAATTTTATAAAGTAAATGGGCGAAATAGTAATTTAATGAAGTAAAGGGTAAAAGGGTAAAAGGGTAAATTGGTATAAAGGAAGGGAAGGGTAAAATAGTAATTTAATAAAGTAGAAGGGTAAAATGGTAAATTAGTATAAGAGAAGGGTATTTTAGTAATTTGTAGAAAGAGGGAAAAAATGGTAAATATAATAATGAAGAGTGGCAAAATGGTAATTATAATAATGGAGAAGGACAATTTGGTAATTTAACCAATTAAAAGGGCAATTTGATAATTATAATAACAAAGAGGGGCAACGTGGTAATTTAACCACTGAAAAGGAAAATTTGGTAATATAATAATAAAGAAGGGCGATTTGCTAATTTAACTAACTAAAATGGTAATTTGGTAATTATAATAATGAAGAAGGGCAATTTGGTAATCTAGCCAACCAAATGGAAAATCTGACAAGTGTTAATGAGCCTAAGGGAAATTTGGTAATTTAGATAAGTATAAAGGGTAATACGGTAATTTAACCCACTAGAAGGGTAAATTGGTAACTTAACAAGTATAAGGGGTAAAGTTGGTAATTTAATAAGTATGGAGGATAACTTAGTAACCTAACACGAGTAAGAAGCAATTTAGTAATTATGTAAAATGAAGGATACTATAGTAAGTTAGCAAGTAAAGAGGGATGACTTAATAATTATACAAACAAGGGATATTTTGGTAATTTTATAGAGATGATAGGGGTAAATCAGTAACTCGTATCTAACATGTCAGTAGGTTAACAAAGTTTGATAATAAGACTCAAGTAACATTGAATAGCAAGATAATAGTATTTGACAATCAGTAAGTATCACAAGAGCATGACCTAACCTGTGATTGGATGGATAATTAAGGTGGTGGTATGGTGTTATTCATATATTCAGGAAGGAGGTGTCATAATCATTAGTCACTCATGATATTGTGTGTTGAGTGTGAATTAAGGACATATTAGGGTTATGTGTGCCATGATCATCCGATGTGAACCAACCAGACTCTAAGACCGTAATGTGATTATGATATGATAAATCCTATGACATGTGAACAAATGGAAACGAATCCTAAATTGGAATTAGATGAGATAAGGATAGCCATAGTGGTTTCTGTAGATTAACATGGATAATTGTATCACCTAATGATATTAGAAACAATTGGAAGTGAATAAGTATGTGGTTGTTGTGCTCTTCATGATCACCTTAATTAAGGCATTAATAATTAAAGTGGAAGACCTTAAGATAGAAAACAGTGTCTCTTTAGGGGTCGCTACCCTAAAGATGTGGTCTAGCCCACGATTATTCTGGTATTTGCTGGTGTGTCTTAGTGTCCCATTGAGGCCCTACATCTTACTCTATCTAACTCTACGGACTTATTTAGGGAGTATGCATATGGTGTCCTTATCGGTAGGGTACTATATAGCTTGTATGCGCTAGTACAACCACGACATCTTTGCGTAACTGGGTTGATGGTTGAAGGGTACTGAGTTGCTTGTATATGCCAGTATGACTGGTATACCTTTACATCTTCGGGTTCTTAATCTCCCCCTTGAGGCAAATAAATGGAACTATTATGCTAATTGAAAGGTAAAATACTAATCATGTAAGGTGAAAGACAATTGAGCCGGGCCCAAATGGATTATATCATGTATACCGGTCCACCGGTTATAATAGTAGCCCAGGATCACCTTGTCCTGAAAGATGTATATGTGTACCAGTCCACCGATTATAATAGTGGCTCAAGAGTGCTTTTTCCCGAAAGATATATATATGTGTGTATTTCGGTCCATCGGCTATAACAGTGGGGATCCCGAACTCAATAAACCAAATCTTAGATATGAATAAATCATGAAAAATACTAATCACTTATAGTAGAACACCATTTGAGTCAGGGTCTGACTGATCCACTAGCAATAATAATGGCTAGGAGATCTCTGCCTTGGAGACCAATCTGCCAGCTAATAATAGTGATCAGGCGCGTGTTGTCCTGTATGTTTCTAGTCTATCGGCTATAATAGTGGGGTTCCGGAACTCACAAGGATATAATTCGGGAGATGATGTTTGAGTAATAATATTCATTAATAGCTTGAGACCTAAAGAGTACTATCATTATTACAATCTACCGTTAGAATATAAGTTCAGCCTTGGTACTTGTCTCCCTTGATGGAATTGCTAAGTACATGGATGTTGTGTTATACTTGTCTTGTTGTATGTGTGGTGTTGAATGATGTATTAGTCTGTATGTTATCATATCGTATAGTTATGGTTTATGTATTGAATGCGGACCTGCCTTTTAGTCTGGTTTAAAAGGCCCTTACTTATTTAATGGGCAGTGTCCCTTGTAGATCCATTGTAGGTGCTATTCAAGAGGGCTTGGGTACGAGAGTAAGTATTATCCGAACAATCCTTAGGGTATTTCTCCCACTATTTTTTTAAATTCTTTGGTAAATACTTTTCCTCTTGTGACCACTAACCATGGGCTTATATCTTTTGTAATGATTTTAGTGCGCTACTCTATTTTAAATTAAATTTGTATAAATCATGTTTTATCTCTTTTAGCCTTAGCACTTGGTACTGGGATGGTAGGAGTAAACCGGTCTGGTACTAAGTGTGACGATAATATCTCCAATAGTAATATAATTTTATTTTCTTTTAATAAAACAAAATTTTTCGGTAGTGAATTTATTGGGAATCTAATATTGTATGCCGTAAGGTAGAATTCAAGGCTTACGAAGTTGATGGCAATCTTGCTTCGAGATGGTAAGGTCTTTACAAAATCATACCTTGAATAGGTTCTAACACTTACAAGACCACCTCCTTGGAAGGAAATGAGACACTCGTGGCATGAAATATAGAACATCTTAGGATCCTGCACCTCTAGTTTGAACTCTTGGGGTGATTAGAGTGAAAGTTAATATATTTATTTAATATGCTACTATGGCCCCGTCCCATTAAATTTTCTTACCTCATGTATATGTTGCATTAGCTTACCTCTGTGAGCTTTTAAAACCAAGAAAATGGATTATTGTCATATGTATATGTTGATATTCCATACATCTTACCCCATTATTATTAACTTATGTTAACATTTCATTTTATATGTTTTTCTCTTATGGCTTTCTTTCTTTCAACCACAAGATGTAGGGAAAAAAAACATACCTTATTACTCAAATGAGACTATGGTTGGCTTGGAAAGAACAATATTAAAAAAATACAATCCCCTACAACAAAGTGAGGCCATAGGTGACTCAAATAAAATAAAATTATAACACCCCAAAATTTATTATTGATAAATTGGTAAGATGACTAACATAAGGATAATTTTTTTCCCTTTATATTTGCCTATCTCTACGGATTCTGTATGCATATTGTTAAACTTTCTGTTAGAGTTGTGGATAGTGCGTCCTTTGGAATTTTGTCTTGTAGGTGCACACAATTGATGCAAATAAGGATAATATGAGACAATATAAAGGCTTTAATTTAAAAGTGAAGAATTTTGCCTCTGATTCAATCTCAATTTGGAAAAGTAAAAAGAACAAAAGTTATATATCTTCTTCTCAACTTTTCAACGCATCTAATATCACCTCATTTCAACTCCAGATAAAGAAGTTATGAGCTAACAGCTATCTTACTCAACGTGACTGTGTAGGTTTTCAACGTGATTACTTTGTCTCTGACCCCAACATGGTTGTGTTGGGTATTAGATTTTTTTTTTTCTCAACGTGATTTTAAAGGATTGAACAATTACATTTAGGAGAGGATATTTGAAGACCTATTTGAGTACGACTTAGGGTAGACATTGGGAGGTTGGCCTTCCTTCTCTTGGCTCTCTAATTTCTCTTTGATTTCATCTTTCTTTTATGAGAAACCCATTACATTAAATCTTGTGCTTTTAATTTGTAATATCAATTCTAGAGAATTGAAGCACCGCATTGAACTCCATCTCTACGATTTTATCTATTATACTCTTCTATTTCTCTACTACTATTATGTGCTTTATTTCATTATTGTGCTTTATGATTTCAATTATGCATGAGTAATTAATTTTTCTTGTATTGAATTTTGTTCGATTCCATTGTTGATTTGATGAACTCATTAAATTGTTGCCAAAATTATTTGAATTGTGTTATTCAATTACTAGTAATTAATTAATTAGGTTTATAACAATTTATCACTATTTTAATATAATTAGGTATTTAATTATAATTAACACTGGAACTTAGAAATTGAATGAGAATTAATGACTCATTAAAGAAGATTAGTTATTCTCTAGAATTGATTCAATTAGCTTGTTCTTAATTAGTTTAATTAGATCTATAGCCGTGAAAATAGGTTGCTAGATTTGATTGAGCATGAATTTTAGTTGTTGAAAGAGATTAATGGTTAATTTTTGCTAATTTTTCGTAACATATTGAACAAATTTGACATAAGATAGACTGATTTATTAAATTATATTGGAGTTGCTACTGAAATTTGATCCTAGGTTTGTTTCCAATTAATTGAATTTATACTTAGTAGTTTCTATCATTTTTGTCATTTTATTTACCTACGGTTATCACCCATCTATTTTTAATTATTCATTTAGATAGTCAAAAGCAATAAAAATTAGTAGTTAATAATGAATTCCTTAAGGATATGACCTTGATTTGCTACTATGACATTTGTACGCTTATAGATTTAAGAAAAGAATTGAAGCAATATTAATAAAATAATTAGTATTATGATGCATAGAACAAAGATAAAATACTTCTTATACCTAGTCTAAGCTAGATGAAAGGCTAAAAAATAACTTATACATAGAGATCAGGTATGGGAAACACTTAATCCCATAATGATACAAGATTATGAAATATAGAGAAACATCTGTGCATTAAAAACTATAAACAAAAAGGGGAAATGGCAAGAGATGACCGTAACCTACAACTGTGTAGGCTACAACCATCTATAACAAAATAGAAAATAAAAAAATCTCTTAAAAAAATTGTAGGAAGGGTTATACATGGTTATGGGCTAAAAACATTAGTCTATTATCAACTATATATGGCGATTTTAACCCCAAACCATCGTCTAATTCTTCCTCTATTTTTTTGGTGTTAAAGATTAGACATCAATTGTGGGGAAACGTTGATTTCTATAGCCCAATATCAATGACGGTTTTATTCTACAACCGTCCTTTAATCCTTCATCCATTTTTTTTCCTACTATAAACAACGGTTTTGACCTAGAAGAGTCATCTATAACTTCTTGTTTTATTATAAAAAAACTTAAATAAAATTGTTCATGCTACTTAAACCATGCACAATTTCTTACACACAAAATATGAATGCATCCAACTAATACATAAGCATTAATTTTGTGTATCAAAATATTAATTTTACTGAAATACCCCAAAAATCCTAATTTAGGAATTATGGTAAAATAATGATTTATTAGGAAAATTTATAAAATAAATTATTTTATTAAATTAAGAGGAAATTAATTGAGGAAAGTAAAGAGAAAATAATAAATAAATTCTTTAGAAAGTTTTGGACATTTTACTAATTAAAATGGAAGTTAAGGAAAATTTATCCAAAATAGCCCAATTAATCTAAGAATAAATTTAACTATTATACGTAAAATAATTATTATTAAAATTAAATATCTAACTTAAATATATATAAAAATACCAAAATACCCAATCCACATATTTTTCCCTTTTTTTCCTTTCTTTTCTTTCTTTTTCTTTCTCTTTTTCCTTTTTCTTTTCTCCTCCCCCCTCGACCTAGGCCAGCGTCGCGTGACCCAACTCCGTTGCGCAGCCCAGGCCTGCGCCGTTCCCCCCTTTCCTTTTCTTCCTTCCCAGCTGGTCCGGTTCTCTTTTTCTTTTCTTCTTTTCTCCCTGAGCCGCCCAGTCCCAATATCATCTTCTTCCCCGAGGCATGGCGGCAACCGAGGAGCTGCAACCCAGCACTCCACCAGCCCTATTGCTGCCACCGTCCTCCCCCTCCCTCTCCCGTTGCTTTCTTTCACATTTTTGACCCCAACCCACCTATTCCCCTCTCCCGAGCACCCTACCCCTTTCCTTTTCCTTCTTCCCTCGAGCTTGTTGGCCCTGCCATAGCAGTGTCGCCTCGACTGCCACCACCGGTGGCATGCCTGGCACCTGCCACCGCTTGTCTCCTTCCCCTTGTCATTACCCACCCCAATTGGTCTATATATACCCCATAGCCTGCCTCCATTTGAATTTTGATCTCAAAACCTAGAAATCCACCATTCTCGCCACCGCCTCATCAGACGAGCCCTCCGCCGCCAGCCAAAAAACACCCAAAACCACTCCTTGCACCACCCTCTACCTAACCAAACCCTCCTATTCCCTCGATTTTCCCTGCACGGGCCACCCCAGCTGTGCAAAACCGCCAACCCAATCCCCCTCGCCGCCCTTCGCACTGCCGCCCGCCGCTGATTCCACCGCCACCAACGCCACCCCTATCTTCCAAAACAACCAGGGAGCTTCCTCTACCTTCCCCTACACCCATCTTTCCCTGCCTCCCTCTCCTTTTGCCTCCCCCATCTTCCACCACCTTCGGCCGCCGCACCAACCATCGTGCGCCGCCACTCCCAGCTGCACCACCACCTTCATTCTACCCCTCTTCACCTGCTGCACCTTCCTCCACCTCAAACACCCCTCCCCTTCCTCTCCTTTAACTTACATAGTAATCTTTCCACCCCTCTTCCTCCTCCACCACCGCCTCCGTCGCCGCCATGCGCCGCCGTCGGTTCCACCACTAACCTTAGGTGGTGCTCTAACCTCCTCAACCCCTAAACCTTTTTAGCACAAGTGATTAATAATTTTTACTAATATTAAGGGTATTATTATTATTATTGTTATTATCATTATTATTATTATTATTATTATTATTATGGTTGGTGTTATTATTATTATTATTATTATTATCTTTATCATTAGTTAATCTAACTTTAGAAACCCTTTTTATATAAGTGTTAACAATTTTTAGTAATATTAATAGTATTACCCTTATTATTATTATTATTATTATTATTATTATTATTATTATTATACTTAACATCTTTATCATTATTGTTATTATTACTACTACTCTTATTATTATTAATGTTATTTAACCCGAAGTTGGTGTATTATCATTTTGTTGTTAAATAAGAAGAATACTTAAACCTAAGTACCCTACCATTTAATATTATTCCTAATGCCTTTATCACTAACATTATTACTATGGTATCATTATTAGTTATTACTATTACTATTACTATTATTATTATTATTTTATTACTATTATTATGACAAAAACATTTGAACCCTTATATTATCATTATTCAAAATACAACTTTTATCATTATTATATTTAGGAATATTTGTACTTCGTTGGTATCATAATTATTATATTATTATTTTAACCCTAATACTATTATTAGACTTAGCCTTAAAAATGTTAGGGTTTCTATCACTATAAGCATTAGCATCACTATTATTATTATTATTGTCATTATTTTGCTATAACTAGTATTAGTACTATTATTATAAGAATAAAGCTATTAGGTTTAATACTATAAGTATGGCATTAAATATTTAAAATAAGCATATTTTGGCTAGTAATATCTAGTGGGCTAACTTGAAGATAAAAACCCTAGTTTTCACGTATAATACTCCCCTTAATAATAGCAATCCTAATCTTAGACTAAAATAAGGAGTGATAGTACTTTTTAGGGAAACTAATCCTTAGTATTTTTCCTTTTATAGGTGAATCAAACCAAAACCCTAAGGAGTTGTAGGAGCATGCTCCAAGCCTGGCGTCGCTTTAGGTAAAGACGTAACTAAGGCCGCTTGTGTGTTGCGTGTTTTACTTGCCTTGGATGCCTTGTACGATATATATGTTGTGTTCTATATGTTATCTATTTTTATTGAGTAGCGCAGCTTGGAACCGAGGTATGTTCTCGTACTCTTGTCTGGTATGTGCTAATATGGATATGCTGCAAATATGATGTGATGGGATGTGACCCTTAAGACATGTATGCTAGGTTATTTGATGAGGTGTTGTGGAATGGGGGCATGAAAGAGGAAAATGAGAAATTGAGATAACCAAGGAGAAGTAAGTTGGCTAATGTAGGTAAGGATGACCTAAGTAATCTGTGATTCGTGATTGGACGAGAAAAAGGGATTTAATTAAAATGGAAGAGTGGGAGAAACTAAGGTTACATGGGAGGAACTAGGGTTCGCATGGAAATAATAGGGTTTGGCATGGTAGAGATCAAGGGGTTTGTATGGGGAGGTTAAGGTTCGCATGGGGGCGAACCTTACGTATGGAAAGTTACTTTGGGACATGGGGAGGCAATGAAAGGTCTGTTTGGGAGTCTGGAGGCTCGAGGTGAAAAATAGTACGTAGGATAATATAAGGATACCTAGGGATTGACCAGGGTTTGGGGAGGAAACCCTAACTTGATAAGGTGGAAAAAGAAAAAGAGAAGATAATAAAAATAAACAAGGAGGAGCGAGGTATGAGGGAAGAGTTGAGTTTGAGGGAGGCGTTATAGTAGTGTGGGTTGTGGGAGGCAGGAAAGGAAGGGCCACATAGGCCCAGATTAGGGTTTCTGGTGAAAACCCTAGGGTAAGGTGGTGAGTAGACCTTGGGGTATAAGGTGGTGGGCCCTGACCCACACACTTAGAAGTTGGGTTCCCGGTGTGAGAAAGTGGGTTATGGGAAGGATGTCGAAGCAAGTTAGGAGGTGCAGAAGTCTCAAGATATGGGGTAGGCCCTTCTGGGAGGATAAGTGCGGGTATAGCTAGCCATGCATGTCAAGGGTGAAAATCTTTTGAATAAGATATGTTAAGACACTAATAACTTACAGAGAAAGATGTTAAGCCAGACCCAGACCGGTCCACTGGCAAATAATAGTGGCAGGGTATGCTACCCTCGTGACCGGTCTACTGGCTAAAATAGTGGCAGGGCATGGTCCTCGTGACCGTTCCACCGGCTATAATAGTGGGGGATTCCGTGCTCAACAAACCGATCATAATAATGTTAAGACATGAGAAAGATATGAATATTTACAATGGAACACCTTGTGAGTCGGGGTTAGACCGGTCCACTGGTAAATAATAGTGGCAGGGTATGTTACCCTCGTGACCGGTCCACCGGCTAAAATAGTGGCAGGGCATGGCCCTCGTGACCGTTCCACCGGCTATAATAGTGGGGTTCCCGCACTCACATGGATTGATAAAGACTATGATGTGAATCGATTATAATTATCAGAGATCTAATGAAAAAGTTATCTGGTTCATAACCGGTATTGTTTATCTGTGTTATTGCATGCTATCTATGTAATCATGCCATGTCTGATATGTCATGTATCTTTGTGTATGTTGGCCTTAGTGCGTCTGTTACCTTACTCAGTATGTAGCGTACTGATCACTCGTTTCATGGGTGTTGCTCATTCCCACGAGCAGAAGACCCATCTGAGCTTAGAAACTAATAACATGAATCATTTTGTATTAACATTTTATTTAGATAACATATGCATCTCCTCAACAAAACATACACATTTTGTATTTTTAATGAGCACTAATAAATCTTTATCACTATTATCCTCTATTTCACTTCCCCCAGCTACAACATGGTGTTGTTAGCGCATTCATTATCTAAGTTTTGAATTCTAGAGCCTTAAAACAATATATGAATTACACTCATACAACTTATTTCATTTGAAATCTTAATCTTTTTTCTTTAACTTTCTCCCTAAATATGTGTCATTCACAAATAATATACAATTTAAACAAGGCATACATTTCAAAATTCAAAAATTTCAAGTGTTTTATATTATATTTACATAAAAAGATATCCTTCATATAACTAGCAGCTCTTGTGATCTTATTTTTTACATGTAAGAGAATATGACGACTTATGAAATTATACATACATACATGTCATATTATTAGATGGTTATCACCAACATATATTTTTAGAACTTAAAATACAAAACCAAGGCTAATATATACCTAACAATGCTCGACACTACACACACATTAAACTAAAAATTACAACATTGATACTAAAGAAATTTTAGTGACATATAAAATACATAACATAATAAATTGAGGAAGCATTTACGAAGAAAAAAGATGAAATATGCACACCTGTTAAGGAAATGACAGAGAAAAGATAAGAGTTATAAGTATAGCTATCGATGATGATAGAGGTAATTAGTGAAGAAGAAGTAGGAGGTGGAGGAAGTAACATCGATAGAAGACTTTGGGGGAGAAGCAATACACATGCTAAGTCTCTTTGTATGTTTATGTAAGTGTAAGGAGTAAAAAATGCCCACTAGTTTAAAAGTGAAGAATGAAAAAAAAACGTCAAAATTAAAAGTAATAAAACAAATGAAAAATAAATTGTGCTAAGGCATAGATGCTAATTATAATCTAAAACTATCATCTAAACCCTTAAAAAGTTAGGGAAAAAATCCCATAAAAGTATAGAAGACTTTCCCATTTCTCTCACACTATAAATGACTATTATAATTCACCAACCACTATCTACATCTTCCTCCTTTTTTCATCTTACTTGGTTTTTTTAGCAGAGAGCTTATAGACGGTTGTTCATATTAGAATAGTTTTACATATGTTGTTGTATATGTTTATTTTTATAGTAGTGAAGAGAACATATGCAATATAAAATAGAGAACTAAAATTCTAGAGAAAGAGAGAGAGATCCTAATAACCACACACTAACACCAACCCAAATAATCATTGATTGTAGGTAATCATTTCAAGAGCATTAATTCATCAATTACCCACAAATTGAAGAGGTATGTGCTTTGGGGATTAAGCAACAATATTAAAAAGGATGACCCATAGAATGCGTACTGAGTAAGATAATAACACTCGTCAATATAATAAGGCTTGCATAACACATAGAAATCATGTGACAAGATAGATACCGAACATGCATATGTTCTTGATACAAGATAACTACAGAGAAAACCATATTAAGATTCAACATTTAGCAGTTAAAGTATTCCATTTACTTGGACAAGTTGAGATCAAGGACGTGACTAAGTAACCACTTAGATCATATACACATCTTTTCCCCACAAATGGAAGAAATATAATTAACCACACTAATACTCTTACATATAGGGTAAAACACACTTGAGACACTAGCAAACCACTAATCCTTAAGTACGTTTATCCCATATTAGCCAGTGGATCTTATTACTATAAAATAGATTTGATTCCTTTCTTTCCATTAGGACTTGGACATTTTCATTGAATTTGTTACAACACTTGGAATTAATTGGTCATAACTCATGTGACCTTACACATTAAGTATTGATGTCTTATTAGTTTATTAATCAATACTCAACACATTATGATGCATCACATTAATCACTTATCATCATAGCACTTTCACTTATATTAAACTTGCCTTATCATAGGGGATACAATTTATCATTGTTACATGAAATACCGAGTATTACAAAATTTATTCCAACCGTTGTGTATATATAAAACACTTCATGGTTAATCAATTTGTGCATGTTATAATCACCTAAAAAAGGTATAAGACATAAAAAAAATATAATAAGAATGATAGGAGAATTCATCCTACTAAAAAGACTATAAAATCCTTACAAAATTCTAATTCACAACCTACTCATTACTAGGACTATTGACAAACTGAGTCTACTTGTTAAGAGCTTTGTTGGGTTCATTTGTTTAGGAGAATGAATCAAATTTGAGTCATATTTTTAGGCCTATTTATTAAATGATCCAAGTTTAATCCAAGAGAGGTTTGGCTTATTTTTTCATAATCCAGCTAGAGCTCGATAGCTCATTTATAAGCTCGTCTTGTTCGTTTATAGGCTGGGGTTGTTTATATTTACTTAAGAAATAATACAAATAATTAAATGAGCCTTTAAGCAAGATAAATAATTAAATGAGTTGATTTTATTTGTTTAACTTCCAAACAAGTTGAATAGTTAAATAAGCCGATTCATGAATCAAATTCTAATAAACAAGTATATTTAGTCCATTAATTTTTTTTTCTAAAGTTAAGCGAGTGAGATGAGTTAGCTCACGAACCTTATTGAGTCAAGATCAATCTAGAATCATTTGCCTCATTTTTAACTCGAGCCGATATTGAGCCTGAAAAAAAGTTATATGAGCCAATCTCAAGCCGGGGTATTTAGCTCGATTAGGCTCGTCAACAACCTTACTCACAACTCATCTATAAAACTCACTAACTTAGTGAAATTGGCATAACACTTCAATATTTTATACTTAACGACATATCTAATCATCAGAATCAAAATCCAAAATTATACACATAAAATACCAATTATACCTTTAGGGTTTCTAATCCCATTGTAATCCTTTATTTACATGAAATGAAGGCTTGAAATTCTTATAATTAGCCTAAATTAAACATATGCCATACTTAAAATGTTTAAACTCAAATACCACTTATATAACTTTGAATTTATAAAATTAACTCAAAATAACCATTCTAACCTTATGCCACCTCAACATCTCAAAATTTCTTTTTAACATAACATCTTCCATACTCCACCAAATACTTTTATATTAGATGTATCAAATTCTATATAAAATTCTTAATGAATGCAGTGACATACTTATTTACCAAAAATCACACATAATCTCTCATATTTTATACACTTCTAATTATTTATTTAGCCTCTTTTAAAAAAACCCAAGACACCAAAATGGGCCTTGGGTCAAACTAATATAATCCTAAAATACCAAATAATCCAACCTCAGCCTATTTCTATAACACAATACTAAATTATGACTAATATACGAGCCATATGTTTATTAATAACAAATAATTACATCATCATCCTTGAGAACTTAAGGCAAAGCCTAACATGTCCTAAAACATGGAATATCATATAAAATCATAAAACTCATAAAAGCATGAACTTGCCAATTAATACATGAATGTAAGTTAAAATATAACTTAGACATGCTTTCAAGCATAAAAGCGTGCTAATGTGAATATACATACAAAAACAACACATATCGACAAAAAAAACCCTTATATAGAGGTGTGTATCCTTACCAAAGGCTACATCATTATCTTATAAAAATTACTTCTAATAACCACCTCTAATATTCATAGACTTTCTCATCTAAAAAATAGAAGGTTAAGAAAAAAATTAATATGAAAAAAAGGGAAGCAAAGAATACAACCTATTCCTTGTAATAATGGAATTTGAGGTAGAAAGTAAGTTTATCCTACATTATACCTTGAAGGTTAAACCCCACCCCCCAACATTGAGTAAAAATGTTAAGGAGCTAAAATAAATTATATTAGGATGTTAAGGGAATATAAACAAGAGGATAAAAATAGAAGAAGATTTGAAGCGACAATAACTAAACAACAACTCAAGTAGTAGCATTAATGGCCAAAACATGACCTCCAAAACATGGCATAAATATAGGGGAAATTAATGGAAAAGGATGGAAAATTAAGGAGAGGTTTTAAGGGATAATCTAATAAAAAATTAAAAGGAAATATAGATAAAAGAGACTAAAAATAATTAGTTAAATTTGAATAAAACAATAGATGTATCAAACCAAAAACAAGCTTCAACCATTGTTTGTAGCTTCCAAATGGGGTGTAAATGTGATGGAGAAGGATGGTAAATAAATTAGTAATTTTAATGAATAAATACTATCAAGAATTGAGCCAAGATGAAGCAAAACAAGGTGGTGGGAATTGGTCAAAGTTGTAAAAAAAAATACTATCACAATAGTCCAAACTTGCTAGGGGAGAAAGAGGGTGGAAAATCCACGATTCAAAGGAAAAAAAGGTTGGTAAATGGAAGAGGCTGAGTATAAAGGTATCGGAAAATGTCAACTTGATCAACTTGGAGAGTTATAAAAAGGGGGTACATGATTTTATGTGGTGCTTTTGAAATGGAATTCAAGGGCATGATTTGGGCATATTGGAGCTAAAGGAATTATGAATTAGATGATGGAAGAGAGGTGTTATTAAATTGTTATACACTTGAATGAAATCATATAATAATAGGTGTAAAGAGATGTTGTGCATGTAGGAGTTTGTGACATGCAATGATGACTATTGTACTTTTAACCAATATTTGTGTTGAACGAATGTAACTAGAAATCAAATTTGATTTGGATCTATTTTGGAGGTACTTAGAATGAACAAATATAGTTAGAAGTCTAGTTACAATCAATTTAATAAATTAAATAATAAAGAAGACACAAAATAGGTATTGTGGAGAAAAATTAGCAAATGGAATCTAAAAATTACAAAAAAATGGTGGGAAGATGAGAAATAATTTTAGATATCTAAATATTAAAAATATTGGGTAGTATACTTGATCTAAAGCTCAATAATTGAAAATGAGAAAAAAATAACAAAATTAGACAATTCGTGGAAATGAATTTTTTCACAAATAAAAATAATAATAATTAATGAAGGGTTTGAGTGGGTATCAACTAATGCA
The DNA here is from genome assembly GCA_030549775.1 of Tamarix chinensis. Lineage (NCBI taxonomy): Eukaryota > Viridiplantae > Streptophyta > Magnoliopsida > Caryophyllales > Tamaricaceae > Tamarix > Tamarix chinensis. The sequence continues at coordinate 102,614,056 of CM060174.1, read as the reverse complement.
AAATTATTTTCATAAAATTAAATATATTTAAATATTAGAATTGGTTTTGAGTTCAAACAAACAAAAAAAGGATAAAAATGACTAAAATCATTTAATCACATCAATGATTTTTTTTTTGAGATTTACTAATTCAAAAGGAACTGGTGAACTAAAACTTAATAGAATGTGTTGAAAAGATAAGAAATAATTTTCAAATAAGCTACAAATTTAGGATGAGTAGAGGGTATGAGAAAATGACATAATCAAAAGAACTACTAAAAATGTAACTTTTTGTAAATGAATAAAATGAACTATGAAAAGGCTCAAATTTAACGTGAATGGCTTGGAAACTAATATTAAAAAAATATAAACGGACAATGGCATAATTACATAGTAATTAAGGCTACAAAAAAAACTTTATACTATATTACTACGCCCTAAAAAGTGACTTTATCTTCAAAGTCTAGAGAATAAAAGGCTTGGGGAAGTAACAACATGAATAATGTAAGGATGAGGAAATTTCTAGAAATTAATACTACACAAGTAGCGCAATGCTAAAGAGGTACTACCCCCTAAAAAGAGAATCTTAAAACTAAACACATTAATGCTAAAGATTCTAGGTGTAAGTCATGAACTTCCTCGATTCCTAGGTCACCTCCTCTACTCCATAACGACTATAGAGGATCTTAATAAGTGGAACTAAGCTTATGTTGGCCCGTTGGATAGTGGTGTCAAGAATTTTAAAAGGTGTATGCTTGTAGGGTAGAGAATCATCAACCTCAATCTTATTAGGTCTAATCACATAGGATTGATCTACAACATACTTTCCTCTAAGCAATGTTTTTAAACCCAGATTGAAAATCAACTTGGTGCAAGGTTAATATGACCATGGTTTGATCAAAATTTGGCTTGACTTGATAAAATTCCAATTTGAACTTGATATGACCCTAATTTTCTTGGCTCCACTTCTAATCCAACCAATTCAAATGATATCACTTTTGGTGCTAAGAGATGAATGAGTTGTTTTACTTCATGCTAAGTTCAATTTTTTTCAACCAATTTGATTAGTTTTCTTGATTTTTATTACTTGATACACACATTCAAATATCAGGTGCTTTACACTGAGAGACCATTTAGTACCCAGTCTGATTAGTTAAACCAGTCGGTCCAATGTGTTTTTTTTACTCCATGCCTCAAAAAATAATGAGTCAAGGAATTAAGGATCAATAGGACCAAAATGGATGGAAAATATGGACATGATTCAAAATATCAAATAAAGAAGTAATCTATTGAGAGTAGTCAACTACTTCTAAATTTTTTTCCAAACTTTTCCTAAGTCTCTAATATTATTCTAACCTTATTGATAATCATAATGTTGGGTTGTATAATTAATTTTGGGTTTTAAAATGTTAAACCAATTTATTCACTCTAAATCTTCTGTAATAATTTTTATACCTTACGACTTATTACCTACCAAAGTTAACTCTCCTTACCTCTCTCCTCTTATTTTTGTGTAGCAGCTAGACAAAGGTAAATTACTGATTGATTGGCATACCTTACCTTTTTACTTGCACTCTTCATTACTTATACTCTTACCCTACTTGACTATCTTATTTTCATTCAATTCACAAAGGAATCATCTTTCTTTTTCCTTTTGGCATATAGGTTATTGATCCCTTATGCCCCTTTTATAGCACCACCTTGCTAAGATTTCATTAGGTCTTCCCTATTTCCCTTCTGGTTGCTCTCATCTCCCTCCTCCTTGATAGATTTTGGTAAGTGTTTTTCGCCTTTATCTTTTGCTAAGAATTGTGTGCCCCCTATCATTGTACATCGTGGTTCTTCATTATTTCTCTTCTATAAGCCTTTAATCTAGCCTGCACTTATTTTCAATTAAGTAAAAGAGTTTAGGATCTAGGAGATTTATGAAGATTGTCATATTTTTCTCCCCTTGTTCCTCTCTACTTTTATTAGATGGTCTTCTTCCTCCCTTAGGAATTTTTTATTTTTTATTTTATGTATGATTGCATTATATGCTTATTATTTTGTGTTTTGATATTTTTTTAAGATAATCCAAGTGTTGTCTAAGGTTGCCTTTGTGTTTTTGCTTAGCATTAGACCTAGGTAAATCCAATCAACTACTAAGGTGTTAGGATGTATGGGTGTGAGCATGTTAGCCTTGTTATGTTTAGTATCATACTAGGATTTCACTTATTATGGGATTGTGTTATTTATTATTTTATGTTAAGAACATGAGAATATGTATGTGTGACTATCTTTATTTTTAATAGAAGCAAGAAATAATATCTTTAAAAATCTAGTATGACATTTGCATGTTGCTATCATATATGTATAAGCATGAAACTTGGATGAGATAATTTTTAGCATGATTTTAACATGGTTTTACATCTATTGGAACTTAGATGAATATGTTGTTGATATTTGGTTGGACGCTAATGAATATATAGGAAATCTATGATGATTATGTCTTAACTTGAGTGATTTGACTCTTAACCTTGTTATTTTATGTGATTAATTACTAATCATGAGTTGAATGTAAACAATCCATTTTATATGAGCTTTTATGTTTAAGAGAATGTTATACGATGCATGAATGATTTAGGAATGTATTTAAGTTAATCACATGTTTTGTGTGTGCTTTCATTCTTGTGTTACTAGTCAATTGGTGCAAGTCAAATGGTTAGTTCATTTTACTTTACACTATCTATAGACCCACTAGTACAATGGTCATAGTGTAAAGCCTAACCTTTAGCCTATATGAATTTGATTTCTTGTGACTATTGTGGCATTTTGGATTGATGGGATTATTATTAGGGATCTTTATATCCTTGGAATAATAATATTGACATTATATAAAATAATCATCATTTAAAGTGAAAAACTTGAGTTTTTAAAATGATCTTGTGTCTTGAAATAGGCCTAGATGTTCATCATTTGACCTTTGGGTTAAAAGGCCTACTTATTCTCCATACGTATTCTATACACCCTATAGATGGTACACATACTTAAGAATTTGAGTATTGAAGTTTAGTATAAGAAATTATTATGTCATGTAGCTTCCTTAGCGAGTATTGCCCTATAATTTAGTGATTTGATTTGGTAATACCTTCTTAGATATTATTACCTTAGATTATGGAATTTTATTCCTCTCAAGACTTTAATTCACATTTTATTGAATTCGATTTATGAAAACACCTTGGTACCTATTGAATAATTAGATTAGGGTTAGCTTCATAATAGTTTGAGTTTTAGATGTAGCCATTTAAGTTCTACCTTTGTTAAGCTTTGTTGGTTGCTATCATGTGTTGAGTTGAGAGAGTATGTTGTATTCTAGAATATTGTAACCACATGTGATTATCATGTTTCTAAGTATGTTTCTCATTATATTATAATTATGTGCAATGTGAACATTTTACCTCTTAGGAGGAGTTGTGATTAACTCATAAGGGTTATGAAGATGGAGGGACTAAGGTTCCTCCCTTTTGTGATTTATATAGCTTGTATTATGGAATTTGATTGGGTTGAGTATAAGGGTAAACTAGTGTTACACGGTGAGGTGTTCTTATGTGTTAGTTTTCGTTTGAATTATTATGTCCTTATTGTATTTTGATTAGTGTTGTTATATGAAGTTTATACTATATATAAACCTTTATCTATAGTATTATCTCTTATTTCCACTACTATTTGTTTTAAGTTGAAATCTTTAGGTCTTACAACTTGGCATAAGAAAGGTAAGGAGACTAGAATTATGTTGAATGTGACACTTGCCATTTTCTTGATTATGCTTCTACAAAGTAAAAATTTTAACTATTAAAAATAGGGGTGTTACATGCTCAACCTTTTTCTCCTTAATCCCCTCACCAATAGAGCCCTTAACATACCCAGTAGATTCCTCAATGATCTCCTCATGAGACTCAACATCATCTAACATGCCACAAAACAACCTATTTATTATAATAAAGTGTTGAAAGGTCTCCCTCTATAGCCTTCCTATTCTCTTCCTTGGCTCGGGTCAGATGAGAAGGGGAAAATCTACATTATGAAGTCTTATATGGTAAGGGATAGACCTTGCAGAGCCATCAAAAGTTTGAACTAATTTTTTTTTTCAGAAAATCAAGATTTTATTAAGTAATAGAATCATTACAACTTTGTTCCCAAAACTTATCTAAACAATGCTTAATATAGAGACTACTCATTCTCACATGGGAAGTCGAGTACCTAGCTGAGACAATACAAATAATTTTCTTAATGAAATCCCTCCATCTACAATTGATTTTTGAAAAACAAATTGAGTTTTTAGCATGCCAATATTCACATATGCACACAGCACATAAGGTGCGGGCCAATTGAATCTTCCTTTTAGACACCCTTGATCTTTGAGCTAGAGTAACCATCATATCAGGCCATCTCTGGGTCAGACCTCTCAAGCCCTTTAATATATCCTTCATTCTTGGACATGAAAAAAGGAGATGGGAAAGAGATTCATTAGCATCACAAAAGCAGCATGTTGGATCCTACACATTTGAATACCTGGTGAGAATATCCTTAGTGGGGAGCCTATTATGAGCAGCAATCCATAGTAAGAGCTTGTGTTTAGGACTAGCATTATTTATCCAAACAGATCTCCACCAAGACACTTGAGTGCCACTATGCCTAAGTTGTTCATAAACATCCCTGATTTTATAGGTCTGAGTAGGATTGATGGTATAAAACACAGGCTGAAGAGTTTTTATGCTCTTGAAGATCTTTCTAATAATCCAGGATGCGGTGGTGGGAAGTTTAGCATTCCAAACAGAGCCATCTTTTATATAAAAACTGTGAATCCATTTAACCCACAAGCTATTTTTGTCTTGAGATATATGCCACAGATATTTTCCCACTACTGCTATATTCCAAACTTGAACATCCATCAGCCCAAGGCCTCCCTCCTATTTTGGAAGACAAAATGTGGACCAGGTAATCAATGCATGCTTAGATGACCCAGCTTTTCCAATCCATAGGAAGTTCCTACATAAACTCATAATCTTAAGAAGGAGTTTTTTGGGAAGAATGAGGATTTGGCTCCAATACATATGGATGTCATATATAACTGATCTAAGGAGCTGCAATCTTCCAGCATAAGCCAATAATCTTGTAGACCATTGTTGAATTTTGCTTGTGATTTTCCCAATCAATTCCATCATTTGATTAGGTCATAATCGAGCAGAAGAAAGAGAGATTCCCATGTATTTAAAAGGCATAGTGCCCTCAAGGAAGGAAAGGAAATATGTTATTTGATGTTTCACCCTCTTTGATACCCCTCAAAAATAAATGGAACTTTTCCCTGAGCTAATGTGCAGGCATGATGTGCTACTAAAGCTTTGAAATTGATTCATAAGCAAGGTGACTGGGTTTAAATCACCCCTACAAAAAAGCAGTAGGTCATCAGCAAAAGATATATTAATGATGTGTAAAATTTTGCATTTTGGGTACCATCTAAAACCTTCCATTGTCCATAATTGTTGTAGCATCCTAGACAAGTACTCAATGGCAATGACAAAAAAGATAAGGGGATAGGGGGGTCTCCTTGTCTCAGCCCTCTTTGTGCTTGAAAGAGAGGGAGAAGATCATCATTAATAGTGAGAGTATACTTGACTTGGGTCACACATAACATAATCAGTTTAACCAAATAGGGGGAACATAAGACCCAAAAGAACCTTCTCTATGAATTTTCAATTGATGGAGTCATAGGCCTTCATCACATCAACCTTCATCATGTACCTTGGGGATGCATGCTTTTTCCCATACAACCTAATGAGTTCATGAGCCGGTAATATTTTATCTCCAATTACCCTACCTTTGACAAAAGCTAATTGTGAAATAGTGATAATGTCAGGTAATAGAGGTTGAATCCTTGCTGCTAAAGTTTTGAATAGAATTTTGTAGAGAACTAAGCAACAAGCTATAGGCTTGAAATCTGTGACTTTGCTGGGGTTTTCATTCTTAGGAATGAGAACCAAAACAATGGGAGTGATAAAAGATGGGATTGTACCTGAGAAGAAAATTTCTTTGACAAAAACCCAGATATCCTCCCCTATAATGTCTCAGGAAGCTTTAAAAAAGCCTGCAGTGAATCCATCTAAGCCCGGGGCCTTTGTATTTCTAGTGGAGAATAATGCATATTTGACTTTAGAGAAGGTGATTGGCTTGAGGATTTCGTGATGATGTCTAGGACTAAGAGTGGCTCCTTATTGAAGAATATTCATATCTGCATGCTTTGAATTGGAATTAGTTGGCTCAGTTCAGAGGAGAGCTTTATAATACTCAACAGAAGCTGCTTTAACTACCTCAGGGTCAAATGCTCATTCTCCATTCATTTTCTGAATCTTTGAGATAATTCTTTTATTCTACATGGCCTTCATAATGGCAAAAAAGAACTATTTGCTAGAATCACCTAGTTATAGCCACATGATGCCTGATTTTTGTTTGAGGAAACTCTCCTCATATTTTGCATAATGCTCATATTATTTCAGCTTCAATCTGTAAGCTGCTACATGTAGGATTAGATTTTACTCTTTCTTGAATTACAACAAGCCTTTGTCTCTAATCAGCAACCCTTTGCATGATGCTACCATATTTAACTCTGTTTAAATCTCTGCACTGATATTTTAGTTGATGCCTGACATTTTTTATCTTGGTAAATACTGAGCAGTAATGATGACTGTCCCAAACTTTAGTCACAATATTAAGAAAATTCTCATCATAGGTCCACATGTCAAAGAATTCGAATCTCTCCTTTAGATGAGGCCTAGTATGATTTAGACATACAACAACAAAGCAATGATTAGAGAAGAGGGAAGATTGAAACTCCACAGTTGAATTAGTGTAGCTATCAAACCATTTGATGTTTTCTAAAACCCTATCAAGCTTGCACATTATTTTAAGATCCCTAGTGTGTCTGTTAGTCCAAGTGTAGGTATGCTCGGTATAGTGTAGATCTTCTATCATAATATTATGCAGGCATTATTTAAACTCCTCCACATCCCCAACATCAATTCCTACACTTTGAAACTTCTCATTGTCATTCAACACCACATTAAAGTCCCCTAATACCAGCCAAGGAATATCTGTGATGGTAGTATATTCTAACTAATTCCATAGATCTCTTCTGTCACATCCCTAATTGTGTAAATAAATTAAGGAGACACAAATGATTCTCCTAGTGGATATGCAGGTAGCCTTAACTTGGATACCTTGAGCATGAGTACTAAGTAGATGCACATGACAATTATTTTTGTCCTATAAGCACCAGACCCTCCCATTATGATGATGATTATAGTTATCTACTACATGAAACTGACTTCCTAACTTCCTCCTTATAGAATCAGCTTTTGAGGATTTTATTCTAGTTTCTAAGAAACCAATTAAATAGACACCATTAACTTTGATCATATGCCTTAATTCCCTATGATTGAAAGGTTTATTAAGACCTCAGATATTCCATGAACTGATCATATTAATAATAAAGCAGGTAAGGTGTCCTCAACGCCTTGTTTGCCCTTCTCTTTTACCCCTCCTGGATTAATATCTAATGAACCAAATATGTTGTTGAGAGGTATATTTGATACTGGATCCTCTTTTGTTTGATCTTAAATTGTAGGGTGCTATGAGGATTGTCCAGAATCCTGCTGAGTTTGTCTAGGTCTCCACACAAATTGCTTATGGTACGCTTTAGGGAATGGCATATTTGTCCCCAGATTAGATTGTGTTAACTATTGAGGGCCCTTGGATTGTTTTGCTCATCACCTTGATGTTTTGCATACACTTGGTCCTTTACAGGGTTATTTCTCTGAGGGCAAGATCTTTGGTTATGTCCAAATGTATTACACCAACTACAAAAGGATGGTCTCCATTCAAAGATTATTGGTTGTGTAATAATTCCTCCATTTGGGTCTTCTATATCTATAGATTCAACATATTTTTTTATAACATCCACCTCCACAAGAGCATGGGCATAGGAAATCCTTTCCCCTAAAGTTGTTATGCCATCCAACACAAGAGGTCGGCTAATAGCATTGGTTATCCTGCTAATGGATTCTGCATCCCAGTAATCAAGTGGAAGGTTTGGAAACTTGATCCATAGTGGCATGAATTAGAATCGTTTCTTGATAAATTAAAATTGCTTGTGCCATTTCTATATCTATAGAATGAAAGGTCGATTCATAAAAGTCCAGTATATGCATTGAAGAATCCTATTCTGACTTGAACTTAAAGACCACAAACCCTTCATCATGCAGCCATACTTGGAGTGTTTGTATCGAGGGCAGTTGGTTCAAATGAAAGCCATAATTTATCCCATACTAGGAAAAATTCCAATAATATACCCAACAACAGAACCCTGCCAATTCTTGCAGTTCTCCTCAACCTTCTCCTTCAATATAGACACCTTCCATCGATCACCAGATAGAATAGGAGGAAAATATGACAGATTGGTGGAGGCATTAAGAGACTAGTTTCCAATCACCAGAGCATTCCAATATTTCTTCCCCAAAATATCTTGAAGAGTTTCTTTTGAAAATTCAACATCAAAAGGGGTATTTTGCTGAACAGCAATTGCAGGATCAATATTAACATGCCCTAACTCAATTCTTGCTAAATTCATTAGATATATGATCTGAATTATCCCTTAATTAATCATTCAACTTATCAATTGGTTCTAAGTCACATTCGATTGGAATATTATTTTGAAACTTCGAATCTGTTATATTCAAATTTGGCATACCAACAAACAAAAAAGGCTTAGATGATTCCTTGGCCAAATCCAATGATGCAGATTTCTAAGCTTCGATTGAAGATTGAATATCCATCAATTATGCTGATCCTTTCCCAAGTGATTGTCTCAACATGGCCGAATTGGCATCTTTTCTTAAATAATTCTACAATACCATCCTTGAGGGTATCCTAGAATACATTTATTAGTATATAATCCTTTATCCCATCATCAAATTATCATTAGGACTAGACTCACTCTTTAGCTAGGGCTTAATTAACCTCTGATTGTCCGGACTCCAGATAGGCTTGTTGCCTAGAATTTTTAGCATGACAAGAATGGAGCTTGAAATTTAAATTGCTTAACTCTTCTTGGGTGGATACTAACTCAACCTTGGCCTTAGCTATCTTGGGCTCAAGCTTGGTCAATTTCCCTCAAATATTAAGAATCTCTCAACCTTTAGCATTTAAGCTCTCTTCAACTAATTTTAAGCAACCCCCTACTTCAATAAATTGGGAAACAAGACATCGAACATCCTTGTTGGCCCTCTCATACTCCTCCAAATACATTCGGGATCAATGTTGAAGTTCTTCCTTAACCTATTATTCTATAAAATTTCTCTTAGGATTGGTCCAGCTATTCCCATAGCTTTTTGAAAGTTTCTTACAGTTGAAGGTTTTCGTTGTTAACCCTGTTATTCTCTAAAAGCCGAGCAAAGTATTGGCAAGTCAAATCCACAAAGCCTATCACTCCCTTATAAAAAACAGAATATAAATGTATTTGTTTCACAGAAAAGGAGGGAACAGTTATACCTTAAAAATTTAATCCCTGGCCCAACCATAAAACACCTACACATTTGTTGGCAATGAGATCCTTGTCGGCGAGGAAGGCAAGGCTCTAATAAACCTTCAAGCCAACTTTTTCTTTAGTCTTGTCATAAAAAAGTGAGTCATTAGCTAGAAATCTAAGTAATATGACCATTCGAAAGGACTAATGGTTTCCTCCAAGAGTAAGTGAGGGGATATTGGCTAAATCATGATTGGTTGGAAAAAAAGAAGATTAGGTCAAGGTGGTTGTAGCGAAAAATATTACAAGGTGAGAATTATAAGTGACAGGGGTTGTGGATGGAAAATAATAAGGGAAGATGAATGTGATAGATTTGGTAGAGGAAGAAAATTAAGGATATGAAGAAGCAATAGTAAGTAATATGGTGTTTAGAGGGAGAGAACTAAGGGTATAAAGGGTTGACTTAGACAAAGCAAAGTTAATAACATTGATGAAGGGGGAGAATAAGGGAAAATTAGAAGAGGCCCCCTTTATAAGGATGGCTATCTAAAAGGGGAGAGGAATAACCTCTCTCTTTTTAAAAAGGGGTTTTTTCCCTTATTCATCGTCATGTCTTTCGAGCGAAGGGGATGTCAAGCAACAATAAATAATCTCGCAACATCAGTCAATGAGGCCATTTTAAATTAACTTGGAAAAGGAATGATCAGTCTGATGCAACAACCAAATATGACCCTCATTCCTAGTGGTGTGAAGTTTTGATAGCTATCCCTTGAAGGATCGACATTGCTCTAAGGAGCAGTCATCATGGTAGAATTGTCCTTCCATGTTTGGAACTCTATTCAAACTTAAAGTTAGCATTAACTATATGCATCTAAAAGATGGTCGTTATTAAAGGAGAATAAGCTCATTACCCTATTAGGAGACAATTCTCGCCTCATGGAGAGAAGCTAAGGTCTTACTCCCATCTATGTTTATTACATTACAAAAGATGAAAAACTTATTCTTAATCTCCTTGATGTAGGAGGTAAACTTCTATAATGCTACTAGATCATCCTCCTCAAGATCATAGGTTATACTTTTCAAGGTCTTTGGGTCCATAAGACCCTATTTTGGAAGACCCCAAGGCTTTTCTCTTTTGATGAAGGAAAAATGATCATTACAGTTATGTATAGGAGACCAAGGCTCAGGACACGCTTTAAAAACCTCAAAGATTGTATCTGGTTGAACTCTAATTAAGGATAGAGTTTTTGAAGCATGAATATATGCCATTAAAGATTGATACTTGGAGTCAACTAGAGGCATTGGCAAGCATAAAATCGCCCTCTAAGTGTTTGGTACCTACTATGCCATCAAGCACACTATGAAGTAGATAAAACTTCAACTAAAGGGGTGAATAGGCAACATGGACCCTCTTTGAAAACATCAACATCAGGAGTAATAAACCCTCAGGAGGGAAGGGGAAGCTTGACCTTCTTAGCTGAGCTCTTAAAGCTCATACTCATAAGGGATAAAGTATTTCACCTTTATAGCTACCAATCGATCGGCTGCTATATTACTGATAATCTCTAAAGTATTTTACTCTATTGAAGCTTCAATCCCTTGTTGAGGTGCTCTTTGGCTTTATGGTTTTACCCTATTATAGGCGAGGGGGATTAACCAATAGTGACAAGGAATTGAATGTTGTGGGTATAATAGTGGCATTTTATAGTCTCAAAGCAGCATGGTAGTTATGGAATATGAGGATATTGTCAATGGGTTTTCTTTCAGGTAGTTTAAAAGGTATTCTAATAAGTTAAAGGTAGAATTCCTTGGGCATTGATTCTTAGGGACACTTACACTAGGTTTCAAGAATATTTGAGAACTAGTAGGAGGAGGAGGTAAAGATGAAGATGAAAAAAATAGAAGGATGAAGAAAATTGAGGCAACAAAGGAGGATGTGAAGGAAATTATAAGGTTGATTCAATTTCAAAAACAACACCACACATTCATTGGGAGTTTTGAAGAATGGAAATTTAGGAATGCTCATAGGAGGAAGAATATAAAATGAAGATGATTGGGGGAAACAAAAATACTATGCACTCACACTATAGAGATGAGGAAAAAGTTTGTGAAAGAATGAACATGAATAAATATAAGAGCTTTATATGTATAGCTCCACATGAGGGGAATGAAGAGGATTCCAAAATTCAAAGAATAAAAAGGAAAGAGGGATAACATAAGTATAAGGGTGAATTTTAGGAAGTTGTGAAGAATGATGAGTGTTGATATGATTGGACAAGGCACACCACCAATGCTTCACATTCACCAAAGCCACTAACCATGAAAATTAAGAGAGGGGTTATTTGATTCATTCCTTTACCATTTTATGTTTCTTATGGTAATTACTCACCATATATTTTAAAACCTCAATATATGTCCCTTAAACACTTTCATGAATAGCAAAAACTATACATCATATACACAAAGCTTAGGAAAATAAAGATAGTGCATGTGTGTAAGCCATCGTACAAAGTGAAGAGACTACAAGCAATAAAAAGGAAGTTGGGGGATAGAATCAAAACAAGCTCAAGATAATAAAGGAATTGCATGAACATAAACCATTAGTGTAAAGCAATGAGACTAAGAGGCTATGAAATGGAAGCTGAGGGGTATAATCAAGATAAATAAGAAGATTAAATGAATCATGACTAAGATCTTTACTTAGGATAACCTTAGAGGTTATGTTGTGATGTAAAAAGAGGAGTGATTATATAAGGCTTATGTAAATGGCCCAATCATCCCTCAACCTAAGTTATGTTGTGATGTAAAAAGGGGAGTGATGATATGATTTTCATGTAAACAACCTAATCATATCTTAATTTAGCCAATAAGTTATGTTGTTTTTTTTACTAAACATCAAATGAAGGGCCCATGGGAAGGGAAAACCCAACCATAACCTCCCAACCCCAAAACTTTACTCCATATATGTAACACCCAAAAATTCACTACTTTTTTTTTAAAGTGGAAGAATTTAAATTTTGAAACCCATGAATTCTGGGGATGTTACAGCCACACTTAGTACCAGATCGGTTCACTCCGACCGTTCTAGTACGAAGTGCTAAGGCTAAAAAGATTAATATTAAACTCAAACCAAGAGTTCATAAAAGAACTAGAAAGATCATAATATTAAAATCAGAGTACGCATGAAGGTTTACAAACCAATAGAGTAAAATCAATCATAAGATAGAAATCAGAGTGCGAAGTCAAAATTCCTCGAAGGGAATAATCTTACAATCGATAAAAGGTTTATTTAAAATACTCAATACAAGTAATGAATCAAAAAGGGTAAATCCGATACAAAAGAAATAACACACAAACATAAATCACATAAAGAATGAATATGGCCACGACACTCTCGAACTTCGAGCCAAAACATGCTCAACACTCAGCCCCGTCGGATGTCTCACCCACTTGCACAAAGTCAAAAGGGCCTACTACTAGTGGGAATGAGCAGCACCCATGAAAAGGGTGATCAGTACGCTACGTACTGAGCAAGGTAATTGTGTACTAAGGCCAACACACAAAATCATACAAATAATGTAGAAGAAATAAAAGAGCACAATCCATCATGATAATATAATATCATACAATCATTCAGGAAAGATACATAAAGGCCCATTTATAGTCTGAATTAATTATTTAATTAATATCTTATTAGAACTCATTTTACATCATGCTTTTTATCAAATCCATACGATTATGGGAACCCCACTATTATAGCTGGTAGACCGGAAACACATAGGGTATAAAGCTCCTGACCACTATTATTCGTCGGTGGACCGGTCTTGTCCCTTCTCGCACGGTGTTCCACTGTAAGTACTTAGTGTCTTTCCCGTGTCTTGGCACAAATATGTTCAATTTTGTTGAGCACAGAATCCCTCACTATTATAGCTGGTGGACCGGAAACACACAGGTACAAAGCCTAACCATTGTTATTACCGGTGGACCAGTTACACATAGGACATCATGCCCTAACCACTATTATTCGCCGGTGGACCGGTATGGGTCCGGCTCAATAATCTTTCACTTTAAATGATTAATGTCTTAAGTATATTATTCAAAAAAATTTAACCTAGACATGCATGACTCACTCCCTTACACTTATCCGTATTATACCACGAGAACCCTACACCTCCTATCTTGCCCAACAACATTTCCTCTATACTCAAACTCACACTAGAACTCCAACACCAAAATATATGGGTCAAGGCCCACTACTTGAAATACCCCAAAACCCTAATTTAGGGAAATCATGGCCAAATAAGGGATTATTAGGAAATTAATTAAATAAACTAATTTTATTCAATAAAAGGAAATTAATTAGGGCGAATCAAGAAGAAATTTATAAGTGTTTTAAATATGAGGAATTTTGGTACTTTAAGCTAATTAAGGATTTTATTTTAGGGATTTATTTAAATAAATTATTTTATTTAAAAATAAGAAGGATAAAATAGTTTCAAATTAATATAAAATTTATAAATAAATTAATTGGAGAAAATTAGAGTGTTTTATTAATTAAAATGGAATTTAAGGAAATTCTTCCAAAAATCCCTAAATTAACCTAAAAAGAGAATTTAATTATTATTTTAATATTTATGTTTTATTAAAACACCCCAAATTACCCAAATTATACTAATTAATCCAACCACCATTTTTTCCTTCTTTTTCCTTTTTCTTTTCCTCCTTTTTCCCCTCTTTTTCCTTTTCTTTTCTTTCCTTCTCTTCCTTATTTTCTTCCTCCCCGACTTGGGTCGGCCTGCTGGCCCAGCCTCCCTCCCTTGCGTGGCCCAGCCTCCTGCGCTACTCCCCTTTTTCTCCCGACCAGTTCGGCCTCTTTCTCTCTTTCTTTTTCTTTTCCCTTGGACCGCCAGTCCAACCCATCGTCTTCAACCTCCAGCTCGAAGCCCCTGCCACCGAAAATCTCGCCGGAAAAAGGCTGCAGCTGCCACGTCCACTGCACCGGTCATTCCTCCCCTCTCCTCCTCATTGTCTCCCCTGTAGATTTGACCAGACAATTCGACCCCCCCTCTTGCATGCAATTCCTCTCCCTCACCGACAAATCACGGTCTGCAACTGCAGACCTCTACGCCGGCCACTCTCATCGGACAACGACCATACCCCTAACCCCCTACTCTCCCTCGCACCCTTGTCGTTTTCCCATCCCGATTGGCTTATAAATAGCCTCGAAGGCTGCCTTAATCGGGTTCGAAATTTGGAACCCGGAAAACCAAAACCGTGGGCTCCCTACCTTCAGCCAGCCCTTACTCTGTCGTCGGCCGCCTCTGCCGCCCGCCCCGGCCACCAAAATCCTCCCTACACCGCCCTCTACAGAACCCAACCACCAGCTTTCCCTGCCTTGCCTTGCATGAGCCGCCCCGGCCGTGCGAAACTTCCTCCCCGAACAACCCATTCGACCCCCTCACGCCACCTTCGCGCCGCCAGCGCCGTCCATACCGCCACCTGCATCACCACCCCTACCCCCAAAACAACCAGGGGATCCTGCCCTACCACCCTACACCTCTAGTTTCCCCTACTTTCCTCTCCCCTATCCTCCACATCCACCTCCCCCATTTCTTCCTCCCTCCACCGGTGCCGCTGCGCCGCCGCCGACACCACCACCCAGCCAGGTTGCCCCAACTCCTTGAACCCTAGACCCTGAATAATAAAAGTGTTAATGATTTTTAATACTATTAACTATTATTATTAATTTTATTATGATTATTATTATCATTATTATTATTAATAATATTACTATAATTACTATTATTACTACCCCTATTATTATTATTAGGTCCTAACATTACCCCTAAGAACTTCTAATTAATGGTATTAGTTAATACTAAAAGCTTTTTAAGTTATTATTATTATTATTATTATTATTATTATTATTACCATGTTTATTACTCTAACTATGACTAATGTCGTTATTACCTCTATTATTATGATTATTTTAGTATTCCTACTACTATTAGTATTATTACTATTATTATTATTATTATTATTATTATTATCATGGGTATGGCGGTTATTATTATTACTACTGTTGTTCTTACTCTTATTATTATTATTACTATTATTATTATTATTATTATTATTATTATTATTACTAGTAGTAGTAGTAGTAGTAGTAGTAGTAGTAGTATTACTATCAACATCATCATTATTATTATTATTATTATTACTATTATCATTATATTTACCATATTTATTACTTTAACCATTACTACCATCGTTATTATCCTTATTATTATTATTATTATTATTATTATTCTTTAACATTATTATTTTAGTATTCTTATTATGATTTGTATTTTCACTATTATTATTATTATTCCTATTATTATTACTATTACTATTATTATCATTATTATTATTACTATTACTATTATCACTATTGTTACTATTACTATTATTAGTATTATTAACCTTATTATCGTTGTTAATGTTAGCGTTATTATTATTATAGTTACTACTATTACTACTATGATTTTGATTACTACTATCATCATTATTATCATTACTACTATCATTATTATTATTATTATTATTAACATTATTACTGGTAATATTGGAACCCTTACCATAACACTGTGAATATACCAAGACTTACTTCAATTAGTGGGAAAATTGATTAACTATCTTAAGAATAATAATAACCCTACCTTTTTATTTATAAACTACTAATTATTAATATTAGCCTTAGTATTAGGCCATGATAGGGGTAAGATAGAGATTTTGGTAATTCCGATAGAGGGAGATTAACCTATAGTATTTCCCTCTTATAGGTGAATCGAGTGAAAACTTCCAGGAGGCGTAGGAGCGTGCTCCAAGCCCGACGCCGATTTAGGTAAGGGTATAACTAAGGCCGCTTGTGTGATATGTGAACTACTTGCCTTGGATGCCTCACATGATTATGTGTCACGTTTTAAATGTCATTATCTTACCTGTTTTACATGTAGCGCAGCTTAGATTCAAGGTACGTCTATGTGATCGCTTTTGTTATGTATTAATGTGGATGTGCTACAAGTTGTGATATGATGTGGCCTTAGGACATGCATGCTAGGGTATTTGATGTGGTGATGTAGTTTGGGGACATGAAAAAGAAAATTTGGAAAGAAAGATAACCAAGGGGAAGTAAGTTGGCTAGTGAAGGGAATAGGAGAAACTAGGGTTTGCATGGGGTGGTTAAGGTCCGCATGGGGGCGAACCTTACGTACAGAAAGATGCCTCAGGGTGTGTGGAAGGTAAGAGAAGTATCGTTTGGGTGTTTGGGGGCTTCGAGCGAAATATAGTACGTAGACCAAAATAAGGGTGCGCAGGAGACTAGGCTAGAGTTTAGAGGGAACCCTGATTTGGTATGGGGGGAAGAAGAAAAAGGGAAGAATTAAAATAATAAGTGAGGATGAGGGTGACATGAAGTGAGGGTTGAACGGAAGGGTCGTGATGTGTAGGGGTGCTAGAATGGTTCTAGATGTACGAGGCAGAAAAGGGTGGGCCACATAGGCCCAAGTTAGGGTTTCTGGAGAAAACCCTAAGGGAATATGGTGAGTGGACTTTGGGGTATAAGGTGGTGAGCCTAGACCCACACACTTAGGAGACGAGTTTCCGGAGTGAGTAAGCTGATTAAGGGAAGGATGTCGGATGAGTTAGAAGGCACAAAGGTCTCAAGATATGAGACAGGCCCTCTTGGGAGGATAAGTATAGCTGAAGTTAGCCATGCATGTCTAGGGCGGAATTCGTTGGAAAAGATACAATAAAATACTAATCACTTAAAGAAGAAGATACTGAGTCGGGCCCAGACCGGTCCACCGACGAATAATAGTGGCCAGGATCCGGGGTGCCCTGGAGACCAATCCACCGGCGAATAATAGTGGCCATGAGCGTTTTGCCCTGTATATATTTTTGGTCCACCGGCTATAATAGTGGGGGATTCCGTGCTCAGCAAACCAAACATAAAATCGATAAGACATGGGGAAAATACTAAATACTTACAGTGGAATACCATGTGAGTTGGGGCCAGACCGGTCCACCAGCAAATAATAGTGGCCAGGAGCATTTTGCCCTGGAGACCGAACCACCGGCAAATAATAGTGGTCAGGAGCGTTTTGCCCTGTACGTATCTCCGGTCCACCGGCTATAATAGTGGGGCTCCCGCACTCACATGGATTAATAAAGAGTATGTGAAATTGAGTACGATATTAAGAGATTAAAAGGATAAGTCTAATTGGAGCATAATCGGCCTCACTATTTGTATTGTTTTATGTGCCTATATGATCATGCATGTATTGTGTACCTTGTTTGTTTGGCCTTAGTTATTCGGTTACCTTGATCAGTACGAAGAGTACTGACCACCCGTTTCATGGGTGCTGCTCATTCCCACGAGCAGAAGGCCCCTCTGATTTAGTGCAGGTAGGTGACTCTATATTCGATGCCTACGACGCTTATGAGGCATAGGGCGGGACCGAGAGTTGAGTCCGGACCCAGATTGGGCGTCGAGAGTGATGAGGCCAGAGTCTATTGTTCACTTTATCTTTCTTATGCCTTTAAGTTAGTCTATTTCTGATGTACGACGTTTCAACTTTTGGAACCTTAAAACTGTACCTTTGGATTGTACTTTGACTTTCCGCACTCTGATTCTATATGACTCGTGTTTTACTTATGACTGTGTTTTGTTATCGAATCGTATTTGATGGTTAATCTGGTCTAGCCTTAGCACTTAGTACCGGGACGGTAGGAGTGAACCGATCTGGTATTAAGTGTGGCGGTAATGCCGCCGAATTTACAAGTGTTATCTTTTGTTTCCGTTAAACTTTTTGAAATTAAACGAAATTTTTCAGTAGTAAATTTGGGGGTTTTACACTACTACACACCTCCAAGTCCACTCCACATCTCACTTTAGGGTTTTACCCCGAAATCCTAATTTTAACTTTTGTGGTTCATCCTACTCCATTTCACATGACCCAAATCGTTTTAACATTCCACACATCACAACTCATAAATTCCACCCTCATAATTACACTTTAATCACCAAATACACATGATACCACAAAAACCCTAAGTAGCCACACCAAACCCTAATTGTCCACACAAACCCTAGTTTGGTCTCCTACGTACCCTTATATTACTCCATGTACTATTTTTCATCCAAAGTGTGCAAACACCCAAACAACACTTACATTACCTTCCTCACACCCCAAATCAACTTTTCATGCATAAACATTACTCCCATGCAGATGTTAACCTCCCCATGCAAACCTTCAAACTTTTTCATGCAAACCCTAAAACTTCCATGTGAAAACTCTAGAATCAACCATGCAAAACCCAAGATTCCTTCATACAAAACCCTAAATTCAATCCATGCCAAACCTAAGGTTTCTCCATACAAAACCCTAAATTCAATCCATACAAGCCATAGATTAGATTCTCCTATGTTACACCATAGATTAGATTCTCCCATGTTACACCATAGATTAAATTCTTCCATACAGAACTATAGATTAGATTCTCCCACATAAAACCATAAATTAGATTCTCCCATGCAAAACCATAAATAATAAATTATATTCTCCCATACAAAACCATAAATTAGATTCTCCCATATAAAACCATAAATTAGATTCTTCCATACAAAACCATAAATTAGATTCTTCCAAATGAAACCCTAAATTCGTCATTTTATTCCTCCACTCATAGATCATTAAAATACTTAGGTCAACTCATTTCCCCTTTAGTCAACTTACTTCCCATTTTCCATTTTCAACCTTTTTCCCACACAATACCACTTTTATACATTTTCACATGCATGTCTAAAGGGTCACAAAAAAAATCATCACATACCACAATATTTCATCACATGCACATAGTACACATGCCATATAATGACACAGAAACATACTTCAACTCCATGTCATATCACATACGAAATAATTATAATGTTAAGCATAAGATACAACACATACAAAGCACATAAAGCACATCAACAAACAAAAGGCCTTAGTAACACCCTTACCTAAAACGACACTAGTCTTGGAGCACGCTCCTACGCCTCCTTTGGGCTTTGACTGGTCTCACCTATATGAGGGAAAAGCTAGAATTAGGTTCCCTCTTACCAAAAATACTATTATGTACTAACTTATTCTAAGACTAAGCTTTTGATAAAATACTAAAATAATAATAGCAAAAATACTAAAAATAATATCAATGTTAATGTTAACAAGAATAATAAAAATAGTAATAGTAATAATAAAAAGGGCATCACTCAAAAACATAGTGAAATAAGGGCTTCGGCCCCTTTACCAAAATAATACTAATAATAATATTAGTAAAATTAATAGCAAAATTTAGTAATAATAATTATAATTATTATTATTATTATTTTATTAAATAGTAATAATAATAATGATAAAAACCATAATAATATTACAAAAATGATAATAATCATAATGGTAATAATAGTAATGATAATAATCGAAGATAAAATGAAGTAGGGTTTCGACCTTACATTGAATAGTAATAAACTTATTAAATAATAATAATAACACTAATAATAATAATAATAAATGCTAATGATAAAAAAAAATAATACTTGATATTTATAATACCACTACTACAATTCAAAATAGGCACAATAGGGTTTCAGCCCTATATTGAATAATAATACCAACAATAAAAATAATAATAATAATAATAATAATAATAATAGCAACACTATTAGTAAAATATTTGTAATAATAATAATAATAATAATAATAATAATAATAATTTCGAAATAGTAATAATAATAATAATAATAATAGTAATACTAATAATCATATATTAATATTATTAATAATAAAGATAATAGCAATAATAAGAATAATAATAATAAAATCAAAATCAAAATATAATAGGACTTTGACCCTCAATAGAAATAATAATAAAATCATTAATAATAATAATAATAATAATAATAATATAAATAGTAATAATAGTATATATATATTCGAATAATTAAAATAAAAGCTTGTAAAAATATAGTAAAAGGGTTGACAAGGTCTAGGGTTCAACCTTAGGCTAGTGGTGACAGGCGGCACCAGCGGTGGTGCACGGCGGCGGCGGCGGCGGTAGCTAGAAAAAGAGAAGAAAAGGGAAAAAGTTGAAGGTTGGGAACAAAATAAGAAAAAGGAGGGTGGAATAAGGATGATTATGGTTTCCCAGAAGGAGAGGGACAGAATGAGGGTGGCGGCGACGGTGGTGGCCAAATAGGGAAGAAGAAGAGAAAGAGAGGATGAGAGGGAGAAAGAGGAAAAGAAAGATAGGGGAAGGTAGAGGGTGGTTTGCAGAACAAAAAGGGAGGTGAAAGGAGTGGCAGCAGCGGCAAAAGTGGTGGTGGACGGCGGCGCGAAGGGTGGCAAAGGCAGAGAATGGGTTGATTGAGAAGGGAACTTTGCAAGCCGGGGTGGCTCATGCAGGAAGAATCAAGGGGGATGGGTGGTTTGGTTAGTTAGAGGGCAGTGTAGGGAGTACTTGGATGGCCAGAACGGGCGGTGGTGTTGGCCGGAGGCGGCGGTGGCAAGGTCGGAAAATTCTAGGTAAGAATGAAAAGCTCGACCTTTGCTGGTTATGGGGGGTATTTATAGATAAAATGAAGAGAGGCTAGGGTCTTTGAGACGACGAGGGGGTAGGGCAAGTAGGGTTAGGATTCACCGATAGTGTCTGGCCGGCGAAAATCTAGGTCGAACATGGCAGGGTATGGCTGGTTGGGAGAAGGGGAAACACGCGAGAATAAGGGAGATTTGATTGGGTGAAAAGGTCGACGAGTCAGGAGGGAAGAGGGAGAAGCAAAACGGCTGGTCAACGGCAAGATTTTCGGACGGGCGGTGGAGTTGCAGGTTGACGTCGACGGGAGGAAGAGGAAGAAGAAAGAAGGAAGAAAGGGTTGCGTGGACTGGGCGGTTCAGGAGAAAAAGAAAGAAAAGAAAGACGAACCGGGTGACAAAAGTAAAAAAAATAAGACGAAACATAGCGTTTAGGGGGATGAGCTGCGTCGAAAAAGAAAAGGGTCGTGGAGACAGGCCCAATTCGCCGAAGAAGAAAAGAGAAAGAAAGGGAGGCAGGCCGCGAGAAAGGAGAAGGAAGATGGGTTGCTGGGATGGCCCAGATCAGGAGAAGGTAAGAAAAAGAAAGGAAGAAGAAAGAAAAAGGAAGAAAGAAAAAGAAAAAGGAAAAGGATAAAGGATAAAGAAAAAATAATGGGTCAAGTTAATTAATTAATTGGGATATTTAGGATATTTAAAAATAATAATATTTAAATCCCTTTTTAGGCTAATTTAGGATTTTTAAAAGGTTTTTCATAAATTCCATCTTAATAAGCAAAACACCCTAATTTTCTTCAATTAAATTATTTATAAAATTCATATTAATTTGGAAGTATTTTCTCCTTCTTATTTTAATAAAAATAATTTATTTAAATAAATTTTCTAATAAAATCTTATTTAACTATAATTTTTTAAATTAAAAATTTTTGGGGCATTTCAATATACCCCTCTAAATAGCAGGTGCCCCTTTTAAAAAGGGTAAGCTTGCATATTCATCAAACATCAAGTACCTTGCTTAGCCCTCACTAGGTAATACCATAAGTTTTTATACCATTATTGAACCCAATTTCCCCCATCATCCATCATATATCTCTTAATGTATGTCACTACACAAGAGCATGAGGAGATGCTTAAAGTTGTCACTTAGACCATATAGTTTTCCCGAAGTGGAGATGGATACAGGCTGAGGATGGGGACCTCTTTCCCAATTCTGAAATGCATATAAATTCTAGAACTCATGTAGTTCCCCATTAGTATTAATGAGGATTCTTCATGTCAATCCCTACATTAACTAAATTCCCATATGCGTCCCAATTCTCTAATCAAATCACTATCTTTGAAACAAAAAAATTCTTTAAAATTTGTAATAAATTATTTCCTATTTTATTCTTATTTTTTAAGTTTTTTGAAAATTTATAATGTTATAATATAGTAAAAGAAAATATATTTAGTTAGAAACACACACATACACAAAAAATATCCTTGCTTCCAAACAAGGATTGTTCGATGAATCCTGAACTTGTAGCGAATGTTGTTGTAATCCCCCGAAATTTTAAAAATCTATAATTTAATAAATAAATTTTATTTGGAATAAATTAGCTTTTAAATTTATTTAATTTAATTATTTTATGGATTTTTTAGTATATAAAATTGGATAGGAATATTCAATAAATTAAAATAAATATTTGATTATTTTATCATACTCATTTTCTTTAAATAATTTTCCAAACCAATATTTTACTAAAACCATCCTTTTTAAACCCATAGATTTAATTATATTAAATAAATTTATTACCCAAATATATTACATTCTATTATTTTATAAATTAAATTATTATAATTTCCCCTATTTTTCCTTTTCCTTTTTTTTCCTTTTCCTTTTCTTTCTCCTTTTTCTCCTTTTTCCTCCTTTCTTTCTTTTTCTTTTCCCTTCTTTTGACCGCCCACACCAAGCCTGCCTCCCCCTCCCCTGCGTGACTGGAACCCGGCTGGGCCGCTGGCCCATCTCTTCCTTTCTCCCCTTCATCTCCCGCGCGTGCATGCCCAACCCAGCACTCCTTTCTTTCCTTCCTTCTCCCCCTGGACCAGACCAGCCCACTCTTCTTTCCCCACCCCTTCATCGTCCTGCCCTCCTCTTCCTTTCTTTCTTCTTCTACCTTCTGCCCCGACCTGCACTATGTCAACCATCCCAAGCCATGCCCGACAAACTCCTCCACGCCCTACAGCTACCACCCCAGCCTGCAACGCACCTACCCCTACCTCCCTCTCTCTCCTCCGTCATTTTCCTACCCCTCTTAGACCCGACCAACCCCCTCTCACCTCGCGCATGTCCCCTTTCTTTCTCTTCTCCCATTCCCTCTCCCTACCACCCGACCGACCGCCTACCACCTTGTTGCCACCTTACCGATCCACCTACTTCCCTTTTCTCTCCCTCTTCTTTTTATTCTCTTCAACAACCTCTATCCTACCCTTCTTTCTCTCATTCCCTTCTCCTTCCAATTCCATCCCTATTTTGCACCACCGCCTCCCTCTGCCTCTTCCACCGCCACACCAACCCCCTACACCACCCTTTCCACTCTCTGCCTCAGCCCTGCACCGCCACAACACCCTCTAAGCCACCCTGCAGCCCCCTTCTTCCTCCCCTCTTCTTTTTCCCTTATTTTTCTCCCTTCCCCACAACCTCCCTACAACCCCTCCTTCCGCCACCATCCCGCCGCCTCTGCTTCCTCTCAAGCCACCAACCCACTCCCTGCAACCTCCCCTACCACCCCCTCACCTCCTTTGGCTGAAACCAACCCTTGTAGCCCCTCATTTTCCCCTCCCTTTTCCTTCCTTCTTAGCCACCTCCACCTCGACAACCACCTTCGCAGCCTCGCTGCCAACGATGTCGCCGTCCTTCGCTGCCAACAACCCATCCCCGACCACCACCTACACCCCCTCTCCACCCCTTCACCCTTCCCTTACCCTAAATCCTCCCCCACATGCCCTTTTTTCTAGCCCCAAAACCCTAACCCGAAATTAGCACCCCTTCTTCCTTTCATACCACCTTCGACCCCTTTTTCTTCCTTGCCTTGCATGCAACTCATGTTGCATGAGTAGTTGATTTGCTGCCTTCCTTTGGGTTATTTTAGTTAATGATTTTAAGGTATACTAATATCTTAAGTTAAGTATTTCATTAATTAAGTTTTATAAAGTCTTATGCTTTGGTTTTCTTATTTCTAATATGATAAGCACTGATATTATTTTTAGGTATTGGTTTTGCTAATCAAAGTTTGAATCTTTAACTGGGACACTGGTAATGTTTGATTTTGTGGGAATTAAGGTAATCATTAAACCCCACTTAAACGCATGGATAAATGTATGTTAGCACATTAGGGTCTTTAATATGTTATTATGCTTGATATATGTTGTTTAACATAATATATGTAGTTCCTTGTATTGATTAATAAAAAGGAAAGCATGCTTGTTTATATGCCATGTATGGAAGAAATGCTTAAGGGAGGAGTTTTGTTATTCCAGAAAGTGTTAAGTACTTATCCATATTATATTATGTTATGGCGACCATTGATGTGTGAATAATATTATTGTGAGCTTTAGGGACATTTTAGTAACATGTCTTGTGCAAGAGTGTGGCCTGATATGTGTAGTGGTTAATGGGTATTATGTTGAAATATAATAATTGGTGGAGTTGAATAATTAGAATGGAGTATTAATATTATAATTTTATGTAGGGATGACAATTTAAATAAAATGGTAATTTTGTAAGAAAAAGGGTATTATGGTAATTTTAGAAGTTAAGGGTATTATGGTAATTTTGAAAGTAAAGGGTAAAATAGTAATTTTGTAAGTAAAGGGATAAAATCGTAATTTTATAAGTAAAAGGGTATTATAGTAAATTTGGAAGTTAAAGGTATTATAGTAATTTTGAAAGTAAAGGGTAAAATGGTAATTTTGTAAGTAAAAGGGTAAAATGGTAATTATAATAATGGAGAAGGGTAAAATGGTAATCATAATAATGGAGAAGAGTAATATGGTAATTATGATAATGGAGAAGGGTAAAATGGTAAGTATGATAATGAAGAAGGGCAATTTGGTAATTTAACCAACCAAAGGGTAATTTGGTAATTATGATAAGGGATCGGGGTAATTTGGTAATTATGATAATGGAGGAGGGCAATTTGGTAATTTAAACAACTAAAGGGTAATTTGGTAAATTTGATAATGGAGAAAAGTAGTTTGGTAATTATGATAATGGAGAAGGGCAATTTGGTAAT
Source organism: Tamarix chinensis (assembly GCA_030549775.1). Taxonomy (NCBI): domain Eukaryota; kingdom Viridiplantae; phylum Streptophyta; class Magnoliopsida; order Caryophyllales; family Tamaricaceae; genus Tamarix; species Tamarix chinensis. Next base: position 102,588,632 of record CM060174.1, on the reverse strand, counting down.
TATAACAAGGGAGAAGGATAATTTGGTAATTTAACCAACAAAATGGGAAATATGATAAGTGTAACAATTATGGAGGGTAATTGGTAACCTAAACCGAGTAAGGATGTGGCCAAGAACAAATATGTGCATGTTATGTGCCTTGTGTGTAATGTGTTATGCCAAGTTGTGTACTTTATGCTTAATGATGAATTATTGTAGCGTAGTTTGGAGTTGGGGTATGCTTATGTGAATTCCTTATGGCATATGTGTAATGATTATATACGTTGTGCTTATGATATTATATGGCGTGACCCTCTAGGACATGCATGTTAGGAAGTTTAATAATATGATATGAGATGAAAGGATAAAAAGGGAAAGAGGGGAAGTAAGTTGACCAAAGAAAAATGAGTTGATTTAAGGAATATGAGATTGACCTAATTATCTCATGATCCATGAGGGGTAAAATAAAAAGGAGGTTATGATCAAAATAAACAAATGATGTAACTCTTGCATGGGAAATTCCTAGGGTTTACATGGGATGATCCTTATGTAAGAAAGGTGCTAGGGTTTGAGCAGCCAACTAGGGTTTCACAGTCACATGTATAATTGGTGAGTAGAGTGATGGGTTTTGGGTTGAATCCAAAGGAGATGAGGTGTTGGACGACAAAAGAAAGGTTGGGCCACATAGGTCCGATTAGGGTTTCAAGGGAAAACCTAGAGAGTGGTAGTGAGAGAATTTGAATGTCATAAGGTGATGGGTCTCAACCCACACCCTTAGGAGTTGGGTCTTTGTTATGAGTAAATGCAAGGAGGAATAGATGTCGAGGTGTGATAAGAGGCGTGAAGGTCTCAAGGTGTGGGATGGGCCCTCTCGAGAGGATAGAAGTAGACATGCATGTCAAGGGTGAAACACTTTCGAATAAGATACTAATCACTTAAAGAGGAAGATTGTTGAGCCGGACCCAGACCGGTTCATCAGCAAATAATAGTGGCCAGAAGCCGGGGTGCCCTGCATGACAGATCCACTGGCGAATAATAGTGGCCAAGAGTATTTTGCCCTACATGATTTCCGATCCACCGGCTATAATAGTGGGGGATTTTGCGCTCAACAAACCGAACATAGTAATGATAAGACATGGGAAAGACACAAAGTAATCAGTGAAACACCATGTGAGTAGGGGCCAGACCAGTCCACCAATGAATAATAGTGGTCAGGAGCGCTCTGCCTTGGAGACGGGTCCACCGACAATAATAGTGGTCAGGAACGTTCTGCCCTGTATGTATTCCGGTTCACTGGCTATAATAGTGCGATTCCTGCACTCATATGGTTTTTTATAATCTGAGATGTTTGATTTATGATGGACTAATGGCTTAAGCCCCAGAAGTATTGACTGTACGTTTTAGCCTGTTAACATTTGATGGACTTATCAAGTGTGTGAACGTTGTGTATGCATACCTTATCATATATGTATATAGCTATGTATCATCTGTTGCATTAAGGACCTACTTTTTAGTGTGTTTTAAAGGATTACTCAGTACCATAATATTAAAGAGTTCTATTCATGGGCCCCCTGCCTATTCAATTGGCAGTGTCCCTTGCAGGTCTATTTTAGGTGTTCAAGTGGGCAATGGGAAAGAGCGTAAGGAAGTTATCCGGACTTATAGGATTTCATTCTTTCTCCCTTAACTCCTGATTTAAATGTAATATATATTCTTGTAATCACTATCGGTGGATTCTATTATTGTAATTTTTTTATTACGCTACTCTGATTTAACTATGGTTTGAGTTCTCGTAAATTGTATTTTACACTTTTAGCCTTAGCACTTGGTACTGGAACGGTAGGAGTGAACTGGTATAGTACTAAGTGTGGCGGTAATATCCCTAGAATTCACAATTTGATATTTTGCTTCCGCTATTTTTTTAAATAAAATAAAATTTTTCAGTTGTGAATTTTAGAAGTGTTACAGTTGTCCTCCCTATCCCAAAGATGGCTCCCACATAAGTATGGAGTTGAAAGCTTGGGAAGGAGGGAGTGCAATTCCAATAACACTTTAGATTTCTACGATTCGTGTCGTTCAAATTAGGATCTAGTTAGTCTTAGAGTTTATCTCTCTAGGCATATATAACAATGGTTTCATTATGTGTAATTAAGGTGGTCTTTAAAGCTCTCAAGAATGATAAATGTTATTTTTTTATTCTCATTTCATTATAGATTATAGACAATTTTACAAAATCTCTCTCTCATAAGAATTTTTTTTCTAATAAGAGAAAATTTTAAGTGTTAATACCTATTTCATTGATTATTTGAAATTATTTTTCAATTGAAAAATCATATTCATGAAATTGAATATCAAGTGTACAATCAATTTTTATAAATTTACAACCTATCTAAAGTGTAAATTATAAAATCAAGTACATGATCGACATTACATTATTTTCTACCACTTGTAAAAAAAGAGAAGAAAAAATTGTAATGAGGATGTATAATAGATGCAGAAAAATAAAAATTAGAATTATAAATTATAATTTATAGCTTAAAAGTTACAAGTTGTTGAAAAATATACTTTTGTTGAAAATTATTAATGTTACAAACATATATAGATATATGAATTACATTTTATAAATCATAATTTAATTATTAAAATCATCAGTAAATTAATTTTATGAATTTTAAACCAAATCATAGCTTTTTAAACTATAAAACGAATTAAATCGTGGAATATGATTTATTTCAAATTGGTTTGATTTCAACCATGTCATATTAGACTGTCCACAACGAAGGTGCAAAAGTTTTTTTGCCTCCGTTGCTTCGACGTAAAACACTGCATCAGCAGTACAAAAAAAGTAAGAAATAAAATGGAGCGCAGAATATTGATTTGATGCAACAAAATATATCAGAAGAAGTAAAAGAAGAATAGTTAATTTTATTGTTTATCTACTTGTAAAGTAAATAATTTTTTTTTAAATGTATATTAAATTTTTTATTTTATTTTTTTTGTTCATTTGCTGTGGATACTCTTAAGGTACCGGTCCTTTCATTGGTGGACATATTCTGTATAGAGTCCGTGTAAAAGTTTAACTCCAACTCCCCGACCCTTACCATCCTCAGGAGCTGTTTGGCCCAATTCTCTGTAATAGGTCATATCTCTGTCTCGCCAGCCCACCATTTACTACTTTATTTCATAAAAAAGTGAAAAATTAAATGCACCCTTATCAACAAAAGAGGGGTAATTCTTGGAATTGAATAAGCACGGCATGGGGCGTTTCTACTTTTTCGTATTCGCGATCGCATCAACGTAAACAATCGTCATTAAGGCGGGAAAAGAGAGGATCAAATTACGAATTACGAACTCTGCTTATCTACAGCCATTCGCTGTCTTGTTTCTACTTAGAGCAAAGCCTAAACACAACCCTGACCCCTTCCCCTCCCGGCTGCTAGATAGAGACCGACGACGTATAGAGAGGAGAGACTCATATCCATAGCGTCACACTCAGCAAGAAAAAGACCCTTCGTCCTCCTCCTCCATATCATCAGTCATCACCACCACCACCCCCCTCTATCATATATACCAAAGTCTAGAGAGAGGAAGAGAGAGTTCTGCCTTCTCGGGTTTCTCCACTCCAAGACGTCATTTTCACAAACATCCACTGCTTCGCTTTCAATCAATGGCGGATGATCTTTACGCCTCCGCTCCCAATCCCTCCTCCTCCCAACATCCTCCGCCAACAACCACAACCACCACTAGCACTCATTTCCCTCTCGAGTCAGACGACATCTCCAACCTTCTCCACACTCTCCTCCACAACTCTTCTTCCTCCTCCTCAGCTCAACTCCCGCCATCCTCTTCCCGCCTCTCCGTACTCATTCCACAGCAACAGCAACATCCTCCGCCGCCTATTTCGCTTGAGAATCGGCGCCAATGTCTCGGATCGGGTCTTTTTATTCAATCTCCCAGTGGAATTGAGTCATCTCCTGGGATTAATTTTTCTTATCTTGGTGAATATATCGCGGAGGGTGCGATCGCGTCGCCCGTCGAGAGAATCGGTGATCTAGACTTCGATAGCGAGGTAACCTTAGACTTCTGTTTTTTTTTTTTTTCCTTCTCAAAATAGTTTATCTTAATCTCCTTTTGTTTCCTCCGTTCCTCCCTCCCCCCGGCCCGTTTTTCTTTTCTGTAAACTGTGTTTGATTGTGCTGATCGATGAGATTAGAAGGATAACGAGGCATCTGAGCTTCCGGTGAATCCAGCTCCTCCTACCGGCAGGGGTTCCTCAAAACGGTGTAGAGATGCCGAGGTTCATAATTTATCTGAAAAGGTTGCAAATTTTCTATTCTTACGTTTTTCTATTACTTTAGTCTATTTATTATTATGCCTTTGATTGAAGATTTTGAATATAGTTAGTAGTCTTCCGTCTCATTTTTCACAGAGAAGAAGGCAGAGGATTAATGAGAAAATGAAAGCTTTGCAGAAGCTTGTTCCCAATTCAAATAAGGTAAAATGTTTTTCGAGCGGCTTTTTTTTTTTTTTTTTTGGTTTCCATCGCAGAAATGAACCCAGAGATTTAGAACTTCTATTATCTGTGTTCTTCTTCTTCTTCTTCTTTACTATTACTACTACTACTACTACTACTACTACTATAATTTTATATTTTCCTTATGACAGACGGATAAGGCTTCAATGCTGGATGAAGCTATTGAGTATCTAAAACAGCTTCAGTTACAAGTTCAGGTTATGATCGTTATTTTTATTGATTGCACTCTTATCTTGTCTGGTATCTTACCTTCTGCTATCAATGCATGATTCTGCTATCCTGCGGCTACAGTATAGGAATTTCAACTCTTCTTTGTGGGGTGACTTCTTGTGGGCACTAGGATAGACCGTCACGTGAAAACCGTTGGGTCACCATGATTTACCTCTCTATACAATATTGGGCCGGCGTGTAGGGCCCTAGGGTGAAGATTTCGCCATTTTGCTCAATGATGCAGTTATCTGCTGTTGTTGTTGCTTTTTGGTTTATTTTGCGTGAAGGAGAAACCCTGTTACAATAATCTAGATTGCAATAAAAAAAAATTTCGAACTCAACACTACTCAGTAGCCACATGTGGGGATACCTGCATGCTCGTTTGTGGAAGCACCTTAATCTTCTACCTATTATTTACACATTCTTGTACTTGAAAAATCATCGATCTTTCACAACCAGTAGCATGTTAATTGCTGATTGACCTCGTTGTTTGGTTTTCGTTTATCAGCTTATTTCTTTCTTTGGTTGACCATAAAATGTTTCTATACCAGAGTAATTTTTTCTGGACCAGCCGCTCTGTATTGACCAAGACAGAAATGTGATGGTCTAACTATGCTAATCTTGCCTCACCTCTCAGCTTGAGACCCTCGCATTGAAGTTTCAACCTGTCATGTCGATACAAGCTTTTCCCTATACACTTGTTACCATACCATTCTTATTCATATTGCATTTTTATTTTTTCTCCCCCTTCAACATGAGGGTTACGTGTTGGGATCTTTGAGTTTGGGTTGGAGATTATATCCATACCGGCTTTGTAAAGAACAAAAAAATATTCAATGGTGTAACTTCTGATCTTGAAGAGGTGAATTCAAGTAATAAAACTGCGGTTGTGGTCGCGGTGTCGGGGTATCGGGGTGTCGCGAATGATATTATATATGTCGTAATGTGATTTTTTAATTCTTTTTCACAACAAATATTGGTAAATATTAGCTAATATTGACCAATATCGGTAAAATATCGACCAATATCCAAAATTTCGCCGATATCACGGCGATAAATATGTGATTTTCTAAAGCAGCTGCATTTCGGGAATTTTGCGTCACAGCTGACCCAAAAACTGTGAAATTGCAGCTGATACGCAATTGCGGTACCGATATTTCATTGTATGGGTGAATTGGATATTTATAGTTGATAGTTGTCGCCTAATAAGGTCAACCATATTAGGGAAGCTCATGAACATGGTTTTTATCATGCCTCATGAATCAAACGTTGGCTATTCAATTCCTATCGGATAAAACTGCAATTTTGGTGCAAAGAAGCTTGCCTATGTAATGCTAGCACCATCTCTATTTGTCCTGGCTGTTAGATTTACAGTTCAATTTCCCTGAGTAGAGTTACACTTCACCTTCTGGGAGGAAGGAATGACACGTAATGTGGGAAAATTAGTGGGAATTTAAACCTTTGTAATACATGCCAAAATAATAAATATTGTTATATTTAGAGACTTGCCTATATGAACTCATTCGATAGAATTTTACCATGCATTCTAAAACTTTTGAAATGTATCTACCTTCTATTTTAGAATACCCAAAAAAGTATTTAGGTTAGAGATGTTTATAAATCCTCTTTTGAACCAAAATTCCTTAAAAATCATTTATCCAAATGAAACCTTATTGTACTTATTCCTTGAAAACATTTAGCTTACACATTTTTAGCATAACTTGCTCCTCATTTCACCTAGTGTATTCCTTTATTTCTCTTTTGCCTAAGTTGCTAAGCCCCAATGACCCTTGTACCTAGGTCCTTTAACAACAGTAAATCAAACTTATCCTGTAATGGAAAGGGGAAAAGATAAGGTAAAGAAGGGGTTATTAACTACATCAAGTCATATACTAATCCTCTCATGATGGTTTTAAAGATCAACGATTCATAGCTTTGAGCATATTTTGCCGCCCTTGGAGAAGTTTTGGATGGATGGGAGTATCTATAAAGGAGTAGTGTCAAAGCAATCACTGTTAATGATAACAATGATTACCTAACTTCTAATATATGACAAAATAGTTTGCTAAAAATAGCAAGTAATATAAGCCATTAATTGCAAAAGAGAGAATGATGTTGACAAAAGTTAGTTTATCAACCACAATTTGTTGAGCAGTAGTTTGTGTATAAATAAATTGATTCTATTTTCAAAAATTCAAGTTGTAAGAAGGAGAGGAAGAAAGAAAAAAGGAGAAGAGAGAAAGAAAGAGATGAAGCGAAAAATAAAAAGGCGGTAGGCATTATATCTACAATTATTGTTTAAGCTTTAATAAATTCTCTTATCTATTAAATTAGCATTCTTAATTTGGTATCAAGCATGCAGTCGAGGATCAGAGTTTAGACCAAAATTTGGAGAGATTCTTTCGGTACGCAATCTGGGATTGTGATCTTTGTACTAATTTAAATTAGTTAATTGTTAAATATTTATTAATTGTCATGGTACATATTGCACTTGTTGTTCATTCAGTTGAGAAGCTTAACAACAATAATTATATTGCACAGAGTGTATGTATAAAGTACTATTCGTTTGGGTGAGATTTATGGAATGTAGTTGGTGGTATAGAGACAACCCAACTAACTAATGAAGAGGAGAAAAAGAAGTGGAAAACAAGAGACGGGGAGGCTATGTATGTATTGTCTATTGTGGTGGAAGATGATTTCTCACTAGATATTCTAGCTACACATTTTACTAGAAAAATTGATACAAAATTGTACATATTGTAAAATGGAGAATGAGTTCATGTCCATCAAACAAGGAGACATGATGCTAAGCCAATTTTTTATTAAAGTAAAATCTATTTGTAATAATATTGCAAAATTAGATTTAGAAAATGCTATTACCAAAGTAAGGAGAAAAGAATTATTATTCATGGTTTAAATCCTAAATATAATGGGCTAATTACGGTTACAAGAAGTTGGGTTAATGAACCAACACTGACGGAGTTAGAGAACATCTTGTTTAACTACTAGACTCTAAACAATAAGATGTAAAAAGTTTCAATAAATGAGTAGGACAAGGTCGTGTTTGCCTAAAAGAGAACACCTTGGCAAGATATGAAAGCTACAAAATCTAGAGATGAAGGTGATAGTACAAGAAAATGACACCAAAGTTGGCAAAGATGCCGTGGTGGTAAAGGTTCACAGTGAAGGGGAGCTAGCAAACCCAACTACAAGAACGAGAAGGAAGAAAAGAAATATTGTCGTCGAGATTATTAATGCTATAATTGTGAGCAAAGAGGTCACTTTGCTTGAAACTATAGAGCTCAAAAGATAGAAAGTAATTTTGCTACTATTAAGAAAAATGATAGTGAAGAGGAATTAGATTTTCAAGCTTCATTTGCTATGGAAGAAGTGATAAACTCATTAATGTGTGTTTATGCCTAGAAAAGTTAAGGTATATCAAAGTTTGAAGCCCACAAGTCCGCCACGTATAGAAGGAAGATGACTTAAGTTTACATATAACATATGTAACGTCATCACAAATGACATACCACAAGAAAGCATGAGACAACAGATTTGTTGCATGCAAGGTTAGGGCACGTGAGTTATATCAAACTAAAGGTGACGCCGTGACGATGAAGAAAGACATGCTAAGAGGTCTTCCTAATTTGGAAATAGGAGATAATATTGTTTGTGCTAATTGTCATGGTGGTAAAGCTCATGATGCAGGAGCAAACATTCAAGAATTGGCATTCATAATTATAGAACCAATTATTCTTCATTTAGAAAGGATCTCCCATAAAATTGAAGACTTATGGATGGTTATGTTGTTAGTAATAGATGAAACATACCATACAAGCTACTAAGCGTATACGTGCATATGCATGACATGTGTTGAGGACATGGCTACATGCATGGGGGAAATAATATGCAGCTTGGACGAACATATTAGTCGATTTAATTAATTAATTAATTAATAGAGTTAAAGATTAACTAGAGAATATAGTAGCATAAATCTACCCTTTTTAATAACATTCTATATTCTAGTATCTTTTAGCATATTCTATATTCTAGTGTCTTTTGCCTAGGTATCTTTTGAAAAATTATACCTTTTAACTAGTATCTTGTAATCGGTAACCTTGGTTATATAAAGTCATAGAACCACGATTGGAGATAGATCATTGATTGAATTGAAGTTGATTGCAAATTGCAAGTATTGAATTCTATGTGAGTTCATCTCAAGTTTAATTGAATATGTGTGAACGATTAATCTTAAAACCCTTAATCTCTTTGTTTGTGTAAATTAGAGATTAAGTACTATCTTTTCTAAACTCCATAACCCACACCCTTCTAGCCATATTCATCATCCAAACATTCCAAATTCAAAGCCCTAATTCAAAATCCTAACCCTAAGTTTCGAACCAAACCTTAACCCTGATTTTTGAAACTAAACCCTAACCCTAACCCTGACCCACGAAACCATCCATCATCAGACCATAATCATCATCATCATCCTCGTCATTGTCGAATCATATTCATCCATCAAATTCGAATCATCATAATCATTCACTCATCACCATCATCATTATCTTACCTTGTTCGAATATCTTCATCATCAATACATCACTTTTGAATCTTCTTGTTCTTAATTCCAACCTAATCGAGCTTTAGTTTTACTAATTTAATAATTCCACATTCCCACACACATTAGCTTACCAACTACCGTATGAACAATTGAGATATAGAGCAAATGCGCCATTGGAGTTAATGCATTTAGATGTTTTTGGACTAGTAATGTAGTTGTCAATTTGTAGAAAAAGGCATATGATTACTTTCATTGATTTCATGAAAAACTATAAAGCACTAGGAAAGCTTGTGGGTTTTAAAGAAAAGGTTGAGAAATAAGTTGGATGTAAGATTATGTGCCCATGTGAATACACTTCAAACGAGTTCACTAAGTTCCTACATACATGCGGTATACGAAGACAATTGAATTGTACCAATACTCCACAACAAAATGGTATTGTAGAAAGAAAGAATTGACACCTAGCTTGCAAGAGTATGTTACATGCTAAGAATGTTTCATATCGATTTTGTGTAAAATGTATGAAGATAGCCACATATGTCACTAACAATTTACCTCAGGCAATTCTCGAGCATGTCTCACCATATGTGAAATTATAGGGAACAAAACTATTGGTGAGTTACTTTTGAATATTTGGATGGTTATGTTATGTGTTTGTGCCTAATCAAGAAGGAAGAAAGTTCGATAAAAAAGGCAGTTTGCTGCATATTTGTGGGACATGATAGTCAACAGAAAGGTTAGAGACGACGTGATCTAAACAATATATCATTTTTATGCATCAATAAACATGGTACTTGAGGAGGCAAGCAATATTATTATCATATTCTAAAGAGATGGAGGAGCATGTGCAAAAGTGGTTGGAAGTGCAAACACAAGTGGAGGAAGTACAACCAACAAAAGAACCATTGGTTGGTGTTGAATCAAAGCAAGATCTCTTGAAAAGGCAAATTGTCCCTAGCAAACATGAGTACAATCTAGGTCTCCAAAAGAAGAGAGACCAAGTCAAATGGAAGAAATAGAAACAGTTGAAGTTCCTCAATCACAACTTTGAAAATCTACCAAGATGCATAAGCCTAATCCTAGATATGCAAATTTAGTGTTGGTAGAAGATAACGACATAATAGAGCCAACTATGTATGAAGAAGTTGAATCAAAAGAATGGAGAGATGTTGTGGAATAAGAAATAAAGATACTAAAACAAAATAGAGTACAACTTATGTTATGTAACTGGGTATACAAGGTAAAGACTCACCCTGATGGATCAATAGAAAGATACAAGGCTCGATTGGTGGCTTGAGGGTTTTCACAAAATTATGGGTTGGGCTACGATGAAACTTTTAGTCCAATTGTCAAAATTATAATTGTGTGAGTGTTGTTATCTCAAGTGTCAAGCTAGTCTTAGAAGCTTTGGTAGAAGGATGTTGAAAATACATTTTTACTTGGTGAGTTCAATTTGGAGATATATATGGAGCAGCCAAAGGGATTATAGAGTAAGATTCATCCAAGTTATGTTTGCAAGTTGAAAATTGCTCTGTATGACTTGACTTGAAACAAGTGCTAAGGGCATGTTATGGAAAAATTGCCGAGTTTCTTTAACAGAGTAGATACGTGGTAGCATCGACAAATTCAAGCTTATTTGTCAAATTTTGGGAGGGTAAGCTAGTTGTAGTGTTAGTATACGTAGATGATCTCATTATCACAGGAGATGATGATGAAGGGTTGTCAAACTAGAAGCAATCTATCTATATGTTTCCCAATGAAGGAGGTTGGAGAATTAAAACATTTTTTAGGACTTGAGGTTGGTAGAACCTCAAGACTTATTTCTGTGTCAACAGAAATATGGTCAAGACTTATTTCTGTGTCAACAGAAATATGGTCAAGACTTATTAGAGAAATATGGAATGTTGGATTGTAAGCCAATTTCAACACCAATTAAGGTTAAGGCGAGGCTTTACTCAGTAGAAGGAAGTAATCTTGAGGATACAGCGCAGTTAGTGGGTAGTCTAATATACCTAATAGGTCAATTTATTGCATGCAGTTGGAATCATATTTAGAAGTTGTACCATGTGAAATCTCTAGGTACCGTGATGCTAATTATGTTAGTGGCTATGATACTCGTCATTCTACAGCTAGATATACGTTTACCGTTGGGTTAGGAATTGTGTCTTGGTGTAGCAAGAGGCAATTTATCCAGTACAGAGGTTGAGTACAGAGTAGTAGCCATGGCAGCATAGGAATGTACATAGCTGATGCAGTTTTTATGAGATCTACATCAACCAGTGAGTTATGTGGTGAAGGTGAAGCTATATTGTGCCGATCAATCAGCAATTTGCTTAGCACAAAATCTAATGTTTAATGTTTCATGCTAGGAGAAAGTATGTAGAGGTTCACTATCCTTTTATCCAAGAGAAGGTTTTGCAAGGAGATATTACGACCAATTGTGTCAAAACAGAAAACCAAGCTGCAGATATATTTACAAAGGGACCTAGTGATCCAAAGTTCAAAGATTTAAGAAAACTTTGCATGACTATAAGACTGGAGAAGCGAAGTAATCATTGAGGGGGAATGTTAATGATAACAGTGATTGCTTAACTTCTAATATACGGGGGACGCAAATTGTGTACAGTAACTAGGGAGCGTGATTTATCGACTGAGGTATGCTGAGGAGCAAATATGCTGGTTGGTTTTCTTGCTAAACAGGGCCTAAGGAGCGTGATCTCTGTGCCTGGCTATAGCAACCTGGGCTCTGTGTTGAGGGTTGCTCCCTGCTGTTAGCCGACTGTAATTACAGGGAATTTTACTGGTATGTTATGGATGGAGAGGCCCATGGCCTAATGCTGCCTGATCGCACATCTGCTTTTGTTTTACTTGTCTTGCTGGGTGGGTGATGGGTGTTTTGGTTGTATTTTACCCATGTTGTAATGTTAGGTAGCAGACGTTCTCCTGTATGGTGTTTGGGCTTTGCTTTTGCAAGCCTATTATCAATGAAGTTCTACTTATCAAAAAAAAAAGTTCTAATATATAAATGGCTCAAAATAGTTTACTAAAAATTGCGAGTAATATAAGCCATTAATTGCGAAAGAGAAATGATTTTGACAAAAGTTAGTTTACCAACCATAATTTGTTAGAGTAATATTTTTTGTATAAATAGGTTGATTCTATTGACAGGAGAGGAAGAAAGAAAAGAGAAGGAAAAGAGAGAAAGAAAGTGTTGGGCACCATATCTACTACAATTACTTTTTAAGCTTTAATAAGTTCTGTTCTCAATTAAATTAGCGTTCTGCCGCTATAATCTTTACTATTACCACGTTACATACAGCTACTTTTGCTTATATGGATTACGGCAGCTCATGTGATGGGGATGAAGCAGCTCATCATATTTATGGGATTATGGAAACATGTCAGTGCTTAACATATTAATCCAAAGTGAAATATTTGTGAGGTTTAAACTGCCATTGGCATCATCCTTTTCATATTTTAGTATCGCGGATCCTTTTTATGCTATAAGATTTAGCATACTGTCTAATTTTGTTATTCTCCATCTTGGTTTTGGTTGCAGATGCTGACGATGAGAAATGGGTCAACTTTACATCCCTTTTACTTACCAGGAGTAGTACCAACTTCACAGCAACCTCAGATGGGAGCTCATTTTGATGAGGGAAACAGAATGCCAAGTTCCAGAGGCACCGGATCTGTTCCCGCAAATAGGGAATTCCATATGCAGGCAATCTTTGACCTTTCCAATCAACCTGGATCGTCGGGGCAAAAAAAATTCCTTTCCAGGGTAACAGAGAATAACAATTTAGAGCATACCTTTGGTTTAGAACCATCAACCAGTGCTTATTACAGGCCTTTCAATCTTTCCATGCTGTCCAAGGTAAAATACTGCCAACTTGGTACCTTTTCAATTTTACGCAGGTAAATAATAGTTAAGTATATAAGAGACGAAATTTGTCTACTTTCATTCTTATTGTAAAACCATTTACTTTTACTCGTCTTTGAAGGAACTTTGCAAAGATTCATCACCCGGTGTCTCTTCTTAGAATGAAAGATGGATGCGTTTTGAAAGAAATGGGAACTGTTGAAACCACAAGAAGCAATTGTAAAGATAATGGAAAGACAGCTCAGGTTGTCCAGATGTCATATGGTTGAAGCATTGCTGCAGTGCTTTTGTCTAACTTAGGCTATCCATGAGCAACAGATAGAGGAGGAATTGTTGCATTTATAAACTGTGTGAACCTCAATTGTCAATTAACTATAATCAAACTCTCTTTTTTTCCCTAAGAAGGTGAAAGATTAAAGTCTTTGAAACCTTATGCATTGACCCGTGTTCTTGCATTCTTGCTTTTCTTAGATGCTTTGACGTAGTCATGTTAGGAATACCACATCCTTGTGTTTGTAAGTCAGAATTTGACAAATTTCAACCCTGAAGTAATATTTGAGCCCTTAGCAACTTAAAATGTTGCCACATAAATTCCTAAAACCACCCATGGTCTTGTGACATGGAGATACCAATTAAGTTGGAGCATTTCTCAAACGTGTACACTACTTTGTTAGCATATGCATCCAATTATCTACAACGTTTACCGTATCATATTAAAGTGCCTCGATTGAATAGGACATTGACTACTATTTGTTAGATAGATAGTGCTATAACTATTATTCAAATGTCAAGGGCACTTTGATAAAGCCCTCCCTCCCTTAATAATATAGTAAACTATGTCTATTTCTAACTTATACCCTCGGCACACCAAGCCATGTAGCCTACTCTCTCTCTCTCTCTCTCTCTCTCTCTCTCTCTCTCTCTCTCTCTCTCTCTATATATATATATATATATATATATATATATATATATATATATATATATATATACACACACACATTAACTTGGTACTTTTAGGAGGAATTTGTAGGATTTTCTAGGTTAATTTTTTTATACTTGTCTTTTAAAATAAAATATTTTCTAAAAGTGTTTCCTCCAAATAAAACCTAAGGCTCTGTTTGTTTCATGGAAAAAAATGAGGGAAGGAAATAAAATATTTATGGAAAATGATTTTATTGTGTTTGGTTACTTGAAAAATTAACAGAAAGAAAATAAGAAAAAAAAAATAATAAAGGTTACGGTAGCTAATTTTTCTTATCATTAGCCGAGGAAAGAAATAAAAATCCTAAGGAAAGTTCTTCCTGCTCCACCTTTCGACATATTATTCTGTAATTTCTGTCTCCACCTCCCAACTCTTCTCCATTGACCATCATCTACTTATGTCTCCTCGATCAAAGAATTTGTTCTTCATCGAAGACTTTGTTCTCCTACATCAACCTTGATCCCAACTTTCTCCAATGACCATTCTTCCTCCATCGAACACTCCACCTCCATCGACTTTTTCTTCCTCCATCGAACTCGTCTTCCATCTCAATTTGAGGAGTGAAGAAACACCGACAATTGCTCTTACTTCTTCGGTTCATTATTAACCAGTCTTCCATCTTCTCGATTCGATTTATGTACTTCCATCACCATTAACATTCCTATCCGTGAGATTCCTCCTACCATTGCTCCTCCCGAGCACAACATTCATAGCGATTGGCACTATGGCTCCAACTCTAAGCTCCCTACTAGCAGGCCTCCATCTCAACCAAGTTGTGGCCTACCAGATCGATTTGAATAGGTAATTTCTAAACCCTAGTTTGATTACATATAAGGAGATTGAAAGTTTGTGGTTGAAGGATATTATTACATATAATTTATAAACATTTTAACTCGATGAAACTGGTTATCTTTAGTTGTATGAGACATGGAGAATAGTAGATAGGTTTATTTATATTCCTAATTAAACAGGATAGAGGAAGATGGAGAAAGACAAGGAAAGGAAAACCGATGAAGATGGGGGAGGGGTCAAAATAGGAAAGAGGAAGAGGAAACAGAGAAGTGATATGTTTATATATATATATATATATATATTATCTTTAGGTTGAAATTTGTATAAATTTAAGCTAAAATTTAAATGGGTAATTTTAACTTTTCAATAAAGGTTAGAGGGTTATTTATTTGGGTGGAAACAACAGGAACAAATTGTCTCTTTCTTTTTCAACTCTATTATATCACGAGTGATAGACGAGTGTAATCTCCCGACGAGGGCAACTACATAGATTTGAACTTAAGAACTTTATCTGGAAACACTGAGGGCTTACCTTGTGACCGGGTGTGTTTTGATTTATATGTCATTGCATACATGGTTAGGAATATCTACTTACGAATTGGACCTAGGGATGCATTGAGAGGGTCCTCATGTTTGCATTTCCTCAGCTTACTTTCCTATGTTTGTCAGAAGGAGCCCTAACCTCACTGCATGCAATTTGATCTTTGATGTTTGATGCATTTCTCAGATCAATGGATATCTATCGTCAACACAAGTCTTGATAGCAAACCTAAATCTTGTCTTTCTAAGCAACACTTTGCATATAAGATATATTTGGAGTAATTAAAGGAAAATGCGATATACATAATATGGCCACATAATTATTAGTATCTAACTAATGGTGGCCAAGAAAGTAGCAAGCTAGGAGTGAAACAAATTTGGTTTACATTACATTAATCTTCTAGCCTTTTTTGCCATTCTAGCTCCCTACATCTTTCTTATGTACTTATTATATATAGTATTAGTTTTCTTTTGCATATTACCATAAGAAACATAATTATAGATATAATTCTGAAGAAATAATTATTTCAATACCTAATGTAGGAGCAAACACTCAAGAATTGGCTTTCATAATTATGGAACCAATTATTCTTCATTTGGAAAGTGTATCCCGTAAATTTGAATACCAACGAATGGTTATGTTGCTAGAAACGTAACAAACAAACAACTAAATGTCTACGTGCATGTGCATGACATGCAAGGAATAATGACCACATGCATGGAGGAGCTTCTTTTCAGACTTTTTGATCTTTATTAAGTAATTTAGATAATTTATTAATTAAGTAGTAAAGTTAGATAATATACTTAGCATAAAGGTAGTATAATATCTTTTAGCTTAGAATCTTTTGAATTATGCTTTTAGCTAGTGGTAGAAAGGTTAAATGCTGCAATGAATGTCAAGCATAGTCATTAAGAATTGAATTGAATTTGAAGATAAACAATGAAATTGAATACAAATGAATTTTGTGTGAGTTCAAACTTAAGAAAATCGAATCTATGTGAACGGTTTGGCTTAAAGTTTTAATCACTTTGTCTGTGTGAATTAGAGATTAATCAATATCTTTTATACTCTCCTTAATCCATATTTTTCCTACCATAATTACCATCAAAATCCTACTCTAATTCGTGGTTAAACAAAGTCTTAATTCAGTATACACAACCAAAACCCTAAACCATCCATTCAAAACCCTAACCTTTTCATACAAACCAAACATCACCTTAATCATCCTATTCGAATCAAACCCTAACCCTAACCCTAAACCACGACTTCAACCTTCATATAAACCTTAACCTTCAAGGCTTAACATCATCACCAAACCATTGTCAAATTCATAAGCTAATTAGTACACACCATTTGAACTAACATCATTAACAAAGGACCATCATTTTTTCTACCATATTTGAACCATCCTCATCCATATTCGAATATTCAATTTCTTAATTCACCATCAAAGAGCCTTTATCCTAATATCTAAACCCAATTCGAGCCTTAATTCCACATAATTGAGCATCCAATCCTCCCACACACACCAATACCTCAATTCCACTTACAATTAATGAGGATGTGATTATATCTAGTATGCCTCTCTCTCTCTCTCTCTCTCTCTCTCTCTCTCTCTATATATATATATATATATATATATATATATATATATGTATGTATGTATGTATGTATGTATGTATATTGAAAGGTAGAAGGGTTACTCTAATCATGGATATATTGTAAGGGTATGGTGAGAAAAGGTATGGGTAATTAGAGCCTCATAAGCATAGTGTATATATATTATATCAATTTATATGCTCTAGTTGTTGGGTGTTATTTAGGTAGAAGTTGTTGGCACCTAACTTGCATTGCTAAGGGAAGTTTGCTCGGAGGCATCTTATTTCTCTTTTTCTTTTTAGATTACTAATGTTGAATGTGTTAAGGAGGCAAAACCTAGTGATTATATTAAGGGTTTACTTCCTCTTTTAATAATAATAAAATAAAATAAACTAGTAGTTCCACACAAACACATGATCTTTTATGCACCCACCTCTTGTTATGCGTCAAAATGAGGCAAATATTAAATTCAATTTAATTCCATACCCTCGTAAATTTAAAGAAAAAGGGACTCTGAAAGTTAATTAAAAAATAAAGCGATACAATAAAGGGAAACATGGTGAATTTAGAAAAGATTATGGCAGTAACTATGTTAAAATTCAGAAACTTTCAACCAATATCACGAAGAGAATAAAGACTAGGAAAAACTTAACTCAAGAAATCATAAATGAAAAGGAAATCGGATAACAAGTACTTCTTCAATAAAGAATTTTCATAAGAAGCATGGTACTCAATAGAAAAACTTGTAGTAGAAATAAATGCCCTAATCAAATGACTATCAGCCTGTATCATCTCTCAGATAGTTCGTATAATTTCATGCTAAAGCATTTACACATGCAAAGGGGCAATGTTAAACATAGCAAGATTTCATCAATCTTTGTAAGATATTGAGCTTCATACTTCACCAAAGCGTCCATAAGACAGCAGTTAATATTGCCCTAATTTCCAATCATCTTGTGCATGATACTCCCTATAAATGATTTTAGCATAGTTCACAACCAATTTCATCTCGTAGAAAACAAAAACCGGAAGGATAGGGTTGTAGGAGCTTTAGGGACAATAAATTAGCAACATGACTCCTTTCTTAACCATCATTTCTACACATGACACATTTCATAATATATCATGCTTTTCATTTCAACTACCAACACGTACTACAAATCATGATATACTTAACATCACATAATATGAATACATACACATTCAAAAACCGTAATGTGCTAGCATACGTATATTCATACATTTTAGTAGAGTATAATGGTTACCTTATTTCCAGCAATAATTAAACTTAACCGGTACCTTAGTTAAAAAGTTTAAGCTTTGATTAGTAAAATTTGTACCTAAAAAATTTGGTATAGTAAGCTCAAAATATGCAGCAACATTCACGTTGCATGAGCAGCATGAGTTGCATGCACAAGGAGGGGGGAAATTATGGGCGAAGAGAAGAGTTGGGAGAAGGGAAAAAAGGGCTCGGGTGAGGGTGAAGGGTTTCGATTAAAGGCTTGTGGAGGGGAGTGGGGTAGTGGTTGGGTGCAAGAGGGATGGAAGGGTGTAGGTGGTGGTCGAGGATCGGAGATTGGTGGCTCAAGGAGGCGGAGATGGTGGCGGCAAGGCTAGAAAGGAGGTGCGAAGGAAGGTAGAAGAAGAAGAAGAAGAAAGGGAACATAAGAGAAGAAAGGAGGGTGTTGTAGGGGAGATCTCAGCAAGTTGAGGTAGGGAGGTGGTAGGGGAGGTGTTAGGCGGTTGAGGGGCAACCTCAGCGGCTGAAGAGGAGAGGAGACAGCGGCATAAGGTGGTGGTGTAGGGTGAAGGTCGAGAAGGTCTAAAGGAGGAGAAAAGAAAGAGGAAAAGAAAGGTGGCCTGTAGGGGCTAGTGGCAACTGTTGGATGGTGCAGGGAGGAAGTAGGGAAGGCCAGGGGTTGGTGTAACACCCTCAAAATTTGCTACTGAAAAATTGTGTTTTATTAAATGATTAACGGAAGCAAAATAACAAACTGTGAATTTCGGGGATATTACCGCCACACTTAGTACCAGACCGATTCACTCATACCGTTCCAGTACCAAGTGTTAATGTTAAAGAACAAAATATCAATTGCTAGAAATTCAAACCATTTTTAAATCAGAGTAGCACAAGTAAACATTTTATAAGAATAGATTTCACCAATGGTGGTTACAAGAACAAAATTATATTTAAACAAGACATTAGAAGAGGAATAATGAAATCCTAAAGGTCGGATAATCCTTATGCTCTTTCCCGTTACCCACTTGAATAGCACCTAAAAAGGACCTGTAAGGGACACTGCCCATTGAAAATGAAGGGGCCCTACGAATGGAACCCTTCAGTAATATGGTACCGAGTAACCCTTTAAAATACACTTAAAAGCATGCCCGCAATGCAACACAAGATACAAAGCTATATACATATATAATAAGAAATACGTGCACCACAATCACATACTTAACAAGTCCATCAATTATTAATAAATCATAATGTACAATCAATGATTCTGGGACTTAAGTCATGTCATAGTGCAAAATCAATACGTTTGGGCCTTAAGCCATTAGTCCATCATTATTCAATTATCTCTCAGATTTTGTATCCATATGAGTGCGGGGAACCCCACTATTATAGCCGGTAGACCGGTTATACATGGCAAAACGCTTCTGACCACTATTATTAGCCAGTAGACTAGTCATGCAAGGCAAAATGCTCCTGGCCACTATTATGCCGGTGGATCGGTCAGGCTTCGACTCTCATGGTGTTCCACTGTAAGTGATTAATATTTTTTCATAACTTTATTCACATCCATGACTAATTTTATTGAGCTCGAGACCCCCACTACTATTGTCGGTGGATCGGAATATATATCAACATCGCCCAGGGTAATATGCTCCTAGGCCACTATTATATTCGGTAGATCAGTACTCATAATCATCTGCCAGGGCAACACACTCCTGGGCCACTATTATATCCAGTGGATTGGTACTCATAATCATCTGTCAGGGCAACACACTCCTGGGCCACTATTATAACCAGTGGATCAATACTCAATATCATAATTCAACTGCGACCGGCTCACTAATCTTTTACTTTCGTGATTAGTGTTTTTCCTTTCTTTAATCAGCACAACAATTCTATTTATTTGCCTCCGACGGGAGATCAATAATCTGGGACACAAAGGTACATCGGTCATACTGGTGCATAAAGCTACTCAATACCCTACCAATAAGGATACCTAATCTAAAAGTATGCATACCTTCTAAATAGGTCCGTAGAGCTAGATAGAGTAAGATATAGGACCTGGTCGGGGCACAAAGGCACACCAGCAAATACCAGAATAATTGTGGGCTAAACCACGTCTTTAGGGTAGCGACCCCTAAAGAGCCACCATTCCCGATTTCGAGGTCTTTCACTATAAGTATTAGTGTCTTAATTAAGGTGATCACACAAAGCACAATAATTAGATGCTTATTCACTTTCGATCATGTTCATATCATAAAGCATTTCTTATTCATACAATTATCCAAGATAACACAGAGAAATCATTAAGGCCATTATAATCTAATCTAATTCTGATTTAGGATTTGTTCTCATGATACTCACTAATCGTCAAATCCTCTTACCTTACTATTAAGTGTTACTTGAGTCTTATTACTAACCTCCAGTGTCCCATCAACATGTTAGATATGAATTACTGATTTACCCTTTACTTGTATAGATATTGAGCCATCCCTTCCTTACTTGCTAATTTACCATATCACCCTTCAGGTCGTTTAATTACTTAATTACCCCTTATTTGGTTTAGGTTACCAAGTTATCTCCTACGCTTTTTAGGTCACCATTCATCCTTCATAATTGTTACACTTATCATATTTTTCATTTGGTTAGTTAGATTACCGAATTGCCCTTCTCCTTTGTTATAATTACTAAATTGCCCTTAAATTGGATAAATTAGTAAATTACCCTTCTACAATCTCATAATGGTCAGATTGCCCTTATCCATTATTATAATTACCAAATTACCCTTACCCATTATCAAAATTACCAAATTACCCTTTTGTTGGTTAAATTACCAAATTACCCTTCTCCATTATCATAATTACCATTTTACCCTTCTAAATTATTATAATTACCATTTTACCCTTCTCCGTTATTATAAATACCAAATTACCCTTCTCCATTATCATAATTACCATTTTACTCTTCTCAATAATTATAATTACCATTTTACCCTTCTCCATGATTACAATTCCTAATTTACCCTTCTTCATTTTTATAAATAACAACTTACCCTTATCCATTATTACAATTATTAATTTATCCTTCTCCGTAATTATAATTACCAATTTACCCTTCTCCATATTTATAATTATTAATTTACCCTTCTCCATAATTATAATTACCAATTTACACTTCTCCATAATTATAATTACCAATTTACCATTTTACTTACAAATTACCGTTTTACCCCTTTACTACCAAAATTACCATAATATCCTCTTATTTATAAAAATTACCATTTTACCCCCTTACATCCAAATTTACCATATTACCCCTTTTGCTTGCAAATTACCATAATACCCTTTTACTTGCAAGTTACTATAATACCCTTTTACATCCAAAATTACCATTTTACCCCTTTCTTACAAAATTATCATTTTGCCCTTCTCTTCCAAAATTACCATTTTGCCATTTAGTTATAAACTTACCATATTACCCTTTTACCTCCAAAATTACCATCTTACCCCCTTTATTATACCACTTTTATTAGATTAACATTACCACATGGAATAATAATATTAATACTCCATTAGTAATATCCAACTCCACCAAATATTATATTTTAATATAATACTTGTTAGCACCCACACATATTAGGTCACATTCTTACCCGAGAAATATTACTAAAATGCCCCTAGGACTCACAATAATATTATTCATGTATAAATAGTCACAATAATATAATATGACATGGATAAGTACTTGACACTTTCATTAATAATCAAACTCTTCCCTTAAGCAACATTTCCACACATGGCATATAAACTAGCATACTTTCCTTTTTATCAATCAATACAAGCATATATATATATATATATATATATATATATATATATAATATTAAACCACAAATATCAAGCATAATAACCTATTAAAAATGCTAATGTGCTAACATATGTTCATCCATGCATTTAAGTGAGGTTTAACAATTACCTTAATTCCCGCAAAAATCAAACCTTATCGGTATCCCTATTAAAGATTCAAGCTTTAAATAGCAAAATCAACTCCTAAAAATAATATTAATAATTATTATATTAGAAGTAGGAAATTAAAAAGATAAAGCTTTATAAAATTTAATTAATAACACACTTTACTTAACCATTAATATACCTCAATAATTAAACAAAACCACTCCCAAAATAATGTGGAACTCACGCTGCATGAGCAGGGTGAGCCATATGCGGGTTATAATGGGGAAAGAGGGTCGAAGGTAGAGGTAGAAGGGAGGGATGGTCATTTTCGGGTTGAGGTATTTAGGCTAGGAAAGAAGGTAGATGGGGAGGATTTCAGGTAATGGAATGGTGCAAGAGTGGGTGTAGGTGGTCGTCGGGGGTAGGTTTTTGGTGTCCAAGAGTGGCGGAGGCGGCGGCAGCGAGGCGGCGAAGATGGCTGCCGAGGTGGATGGGTTTGAGAAGGAAGGAAAAGAGGGGAGGAAAATGAAGGGGTGCGGGGGCTGGTTTCGAGAAAAGAAGGTGTGGGGGTGGTAGAGGAGGTTGTAGGGAGTGGATTGGTGATTTGGGTGGCGGACGGAAGGTGGTGAACGGAGGGGTTGAAGGGAGGCTGCCAATAGGGCTGTAAACGAGCCGAGCCGAGCCGAATACCCCCAAGCTTGGGTTTGGCTCATTTAACTAAACGAGCCTAAAATGTTGTTTGGGCTCGGCTCGTTTAACTAAATGAAGGAGCCGAACCGAGCTTTTAACGAGCCGAACCGAGCCGAGCTCACGAGCCAAAGCCAAAAAATGAACCGAGCCGAGCTTTTTCCTGTTTGGGCTCGGCTCGTTTAATAAACGAGCCGAGCCCGAGCCTCATTT
This sequence comes from Tamarix chinensis, assembly GCA_030549775.1. Classification (NCBI taxonomy): domain Eukaryota; kingdom Viridiplantae; phylum Streptophyta; class Magnoliopsida; order Caryophyllales; family Tamaricaceae; genus Tamarix; species Tamarix chinensis. Next base: position 102,565,455 of record CM060174.1, on the reverse strand, counting down.
TGAGGCTCGTTTAATTAAACGAACGAGTCGAACCGAGCTTTTAACGAGTCGAGTCGAGCCAAATACCGAACTGGCTCAGCTCATTTACAGCCCTAGCTGCCAAGAAGGGAGAAAAAGAAGAGAAAAAATAAAGGGGAGGAAGAAGGGACTGTAGGGGGCTCAAGGGGGTATTGTGGTGGTTTAGGGCGGTAGTATGAGGTGGCAGGAAGCACTGTAGGTAGTTGGTGTGGCGGAGGAAACAGCGGAGGGGCGGTGGTGCACAAAACAAGATAGAAATAGAAGGAGAAGAAAATGAGAGGAAGGAGGTCAAGGAAGGTAAGGAGCTCGAACAATGAGGAAGGAAAGTGGTTGGTGAGGAGAAGAAAAATAAGAGGGAGGATAGGGGCAGCTAGCTGGCCAGTGGCATCGTGTAGGGTGGCACGGAGGGGAGACGAAGAGGAGGAAAAACATGGCATAAGAGATGGTTTGCAGGGCTGGATAGGTCCGAAAATGGGAAGAAAATGACGTGAGAGAGGGAGAGGCAGGTGGTGGCAGCGAGAGGTTGCAGGAGGTGGCCGAGCGTGGCATTGAGGGGTGTGTGTTGCATCGAGGCTAGAGGTAGAAGAAGAAGGAAGGGGAGAGGAGGGGCAGATCGGGCATGGGGGGAAAAAGAACTGGGTTGGCCCGAGTAGGGGGAGAAAAAAAGGAAGAGGGCTGGTCAACGCTGACACACATGGGGGAGGGAGAGAAGGAGAGGGAATTGGTCGGAGGCCTAGGCGCAGGGGAAAGGGGAAGACAGGCCTGGCAACCCGAAGCTAGGAAAAGTAAAAAGAAAAAGAAGGATATAGGAGAAAAGGGAGAAGGAAAAGAAAAATGGGAAAATGGGAGGATTTAAAATAATTTAATTTATAAAATAACAGGATGTAATATTTTTTTATAAAAAATTATTTAATAATTTAATTTAATATAATAATATATGGGCTTAAAAGGATACTTTTAGTAAAATATTGGTTTGATAAAAATTATTTAAATAAAAAGAGTATGATAAAATAACAAAATATTTATTTTAATTTATCAAATATTCCTATCCAAATTTATATACTCAAAAATTCATAAAATAATTAAATTAAATAATTTTAAAAGCTACTTTATCCCAAATAAAATCTATTTATTAAATTTTAGGTTTTTAAAATTTTGGGGGATTACAGTTGGTGTGGTGGCTGGTTAGGTGGCAGAGATGGTGGTTGAGGGCGACGAAGCAAAAACAAGGAAGGAGGAGAAGAAGAAGCTCGACAGGGGGGAGTACAAGCTCGAGAGGGAAGGAGATAAGGCAGAGAAGAAGGAAATAAGAAGAAGAAAAGGACGAGGGAAATGAGGGCATGCAGGGCGTAGGGTTAGGTTGTTGTAGGTCGGGTAGGGTGGCAAGGAAGGAGAAGAAGAAGAGGGGGAAAGGGGGCACACGAGGGGGCTATGCAGGGGGTTGGTTGGCTCAAAATGAAATGGAAAGAATGAGAGAGAGAAGGGCAGGTTGGCTGCCATGGCAGGTGCAGAGGAGGGGGAGTTGTAGGGGGAGTAGGTGTTGCATGATTTGGCCTGACGTAAAGGGGAAGGAAGAAGAAGAAGAGAGGGGGAGTCAGGCAGGCCGATCAGTCGAGGGACAAAGGAGAAGCAGACCGGCCTACACACAAGGAGAAGGAGAAAAGTGAGAAGAGGGGTTAGGCTGACCCAACCGGGGGGAGAAGGAAAGAAGAAAAAAGAAGAAGGGAGGAGTGGGCTGGACGAGCGAGGTTGAGTGTCAAGGAGAAGGGGAACGGGCAGTCTAAAGGGTAAAAAGAAAGAAGAGGGTCGATCGGCCCAAGGAAAAGGAGAAAAGAAGAAAAAGGAAAAAGGAGAAAAAATGGAAAATGGAAAAAAGGGAAAATAAAAATAAAATAATTTTTAAAATTAGGGTATTTAATTTTATAGATGGATAAATCATTTTAATAAATTAATTTATTTAAAAATTAAGATATTCATTTAAGATGATAATTTTAGTAAAATATAGGTTTAGAAAATTATTTAAATAAAAAGAGTATGATAAAATAACAAAACATTTATTTTTATTTATTAAATAATCATATCCATTATTATAAATCAAAATTCCACCAATAATTAAATTACTAATTTAAAATTAAATTATTCTAAATAATGATTAATCATTAAATTCTTGGTTTCACAATTTTGAGATATTACACTATAACACCCCCATTGGTCACTACTGAAAAATTTCATTTTGAAAACTTTGTAGAAGTAGAAAACTAATAAGCAATTAGAAAAAATGGGATATTACCGCTACACCTAACATATGATAGGCATCTACCGCTAGCTACGCGTTAGATACAAGACTAAGAAACCAAGCCAACCAAACTCAATGTAGAGTGCAGTAAAAGCATGTTATATAAATATTAAAAGGAAAGCTTCCAAGTATAGAACCTCAATGGTCTACAATATTCAAATATGCGAGGAAAAATTAAACCAAAGTACAGGGTTCAAATTACAGAAAACCAAAGTACATCATTACTGTAAACTCTGGTTCATCGAGTACTACTCAAAGTCTCTGAATGTCCATGCTCTCAGAACCCATACCCCACACAAGGTTGGCCAACTACTAACCATCTCTAAAAATCTACACATGACCCTTTGCTTGTGGAAATAAGCAAGTGTCCGAGCAAATAGGCATATCAATACGCTTATACTGAGTAAGCCAAGTTACCTCCTTAATGGAGTTACCAACACACAAGATTATAGTATAATACACAATTCATACTAATATTGTTATGCATACTTCATACAAATAGGATACATACTTTATCGTGATCACATCAGGCATAGGAATTTTATCTAAAATAATATACAGCTGCAAATGATTAAATAAATTTCAATGTAAATTTAAAATCGTCAATAAAACCATAAAACAAATTTAAACCTTAACAAAAATTTATGAGAAACATGATTTAAATAAAATAACCCAATTAAAATAAAAGTGAATTTTAAAACTCATAAATCAACATTGATATATATATATATATATATATATATATATATATATATATATATTATTTTTGAGAAATGGGGTTACAAAGGGCTTTTAAGAACAACTTCAAGATTAGAGAGTGAGAATATTTTTTTTGAAAATTTCACTAATAATCATTGTAATTTGGTTGAGTTTTTTTGTGTTATGAGAGTGCATTGCATGGAAAAAGGTATAAAAAAACTATATCTAAATAAGGTATCACGCTTGTCAAATCCTGAACTCAAGACTCCCCTTAAATTGAAGAAGCATGCATATGAGTTTTATACTCATACCTTATTTTTGAGTTACAAATTAAGATATTAGCTTCTTCATTTTCATTTGGACTTGATGAATTTATGAAGGAAGATGATTTAGTGATTGTTGTGGATGGTGAACTTTGTATGTCAAACTGTAAGAGTATTATTCAAGTGGTGTATAATATAATAAACTAAGATGTTAAGTGTTATTGTAAGTTTTTTTAGAGGTGTGTGATTCCATGTAGGTTTATGCTTGAGTTTTGAAAGGAAAATGAGTAGATAATATTCCTAATCGGTTGATAGTGAATTGGTGGACAAAAAATGCCCTAAAAAGTCAATGTATGGGTTATGGCCTCAAATGTTTGAATGTGTGAGCATAGTTGAAGGAAAAAAGAAAGTATCCATAAAGTTATAAGAGTTCTTAAAGATTTTAAGAATTAATGAAGTGACAAGAATAATAGTGATAAGCCTCCAAGAAAATCATATATCATTAAATCCTCAATTGGGACAAGTGCTTTGAGTGAAGTTGCCATGCAAATCCCACATTAATTCCAAAATAAAGGAAGTAGAAAGAGGATTAAAGGGGGGAAAAGGTCATTGAGCAACAAAAGAAGATGATAGTACAATACAAAGCACATGGAGAGTATGCAGGCCATGATTGTAATACTCCAAATTGAGTGGAGTGTTATAAGAATTGATCTCGTTACTTATATCAACATGTTATACCATCCTTTTGGTGATTCCATCCTAAGAACTCTACAGTTAAGTGTGCTGGCCATGGAGCAATTTGAGGATGGGTGGCCCTCCTAGGAAGTTTCAAAAATTTTCTAGAAATTTCTTGGGAAGTGCGTGAGTGAAGACAAAGCACGCTAAAATGACTCGTTGTGGTCATATCGACTCGGGGTGTTACAATAATAGTTGGAATTGTCCCAAAAAAATAAAAATTGAAATCAAAGGTAAAACACGTCATTCTCCTTCTCAATCTCAACTTGTAATATTTTTTAATTCCTAAGTTTAAATTACAACTAATGTTAGTTTTTTTATATGCCAATGAAAAATTTTGGAATGAAAGATGGGAGTTGGGTCTCTTATTTTTTCAATATCATGAAGGGGATCGATCCTTGAGCCTTTTCATTATAGTTTAGATCATTGTGGAAGGTTTCTTTTTGGAGTCATATATGGAAAAACTCAAGGGGTCATGATACTTTCAGATCATAGAGGTTTTTTCCCTGTCATAATATATAATCATATGAATGTATATTTAATGAGTATGTTTTATTTTTAATGGAAAATGCATGCCTTTAGATGGAAACTAGGGTTTAGAGTTTAGATTTAGGTTTATGGTTTAGGGTCAATGGTGAAGGGTTTACGATTTTGATTAAGGGTTTAGAGTTAGGCTTGGATATATGTTTGGATTAGAATTTATGTTAAATATTTATTAAATATTGACTATTGATCAAATATTATTCTAATGACTCAGATTAGTTCCTGTATTTGTATATTAGGACGGATTTTTATGTGACACTATTCTTCCTCTCTCTCTCTCTCTCTCTCTCTGTGTGTGTGTATCTTTTCCTCCTCTTTGATAATTTAGCATAATATACGAACTAAAAATGGGAGACCATGGTGGCATTGGGTTCTATTAACCTCTTATATGCATGATGAATACTGCATCAACCCGCCTAACCGAAATGTAAACTAGTTGGCTAGTCTTCCCCTCTGTATCCGTGAGTTTTCACCTTCCCATGAACCTTGGGCAAAATTTTGGCCTTTTGTCTTTCACATGTTATTGTTGTAATATTTCATGTGTCTTGTTGGGATGAAATAATGAATGTTGATTCCCTTTTTTCCCTCAATTCAACAAGCAAAACGAAACTGCAATTGCATTTAATAGAATGATAGTTGTTCAATCAATGGTTTATTTTGTCCACTAATCAACGTCCATTGTGTGACGGACTCATTGAATCCTATGCACGTCATTTAATATATTTCTCTTATTCTATAGGTCATTAGACAAAAATCAAATAGCCAAACCTTCCAATATCCTATTCAAGCTTGGAATTTTGGCAATAGCTTAAAGCGAAATGCTACTTTGGAGTTGCAACACCCATGGAAGATTCTTTGGTCCATCATTTTCACCCAATAAATAGCTTCACTTTTGTTTTATCTTAACTCCATCATTTTCCATTCAAACAGTACCCCATAACTCTTTTCTCTAGCTCGGCACATAGTCTTTGAATGGGTTTACCTTTAAAGTAATATTACATATCATGATGCATAAAATATAGATATAAGAAGGTATAAAATTATATAATAAACAAAAATCCATAACTTATAGACATCATATTTCACACATATATAATATATGTATATAAGTTTAATAAAATAATATTACTGTACGTAAAATTCTTATATATAGAATATAAGGTATTCAAGTATAAATAATGATCTTATAACACCAAAATAACTTAATAATTTGATGATATCGAGAGAATAATTATTTCATGAACTTAAATAGAGAAGACAAATAAGAATAAAGATTGGATCTTGAATGTATAATCTTAAAAATTGTTGAATATATTGATGAATCCATCGATGATCTCGATGAATTGGCTAAAGATGTGAAGAATATTAGTGATAGATATATAACATAAGCCATGTCACAAGATGAGAAATAAAAACGTAGGTTTAGCTATTAGGGTTTAGTATGAGCTTCTAGAATAGAAATATACAATAAAATCACACAAGTAAATTATCGCCGACATTGATTAATATTTTTCGCTACATTCCGTTTAGATATTTAAAAAACTCAAAAAAAAATAATAGTTGTAGATATTGAAGTTAGATTTCCAAGATAAAAATAATAGTTCAATTTTGTTATTAAACGAAAATGTTATGACTAAATTACTGGATGTTGGTATGTTTATTGACGAAATTGAAAATATGAGATAAAGAAAGATTTATCATATAATATCATTTAAGATAATTAGTAGATATTAATTACAAATAATAAGGAATAAATAAAAAGGTAAAATTTTATCATCTATTACAAAAAATGTCTCTCTCCAAAATATTTTAACTAACTATGGAAATAATGTGAGATTTAATCATATGAATATATAAAGGAGCTTCTGAATCAATAAATTAAACTCACTAACTAATTAATTAACAAAATTTAGTTTAAATACAAATAATATAGCACCTTATGTCACTCATAAGCTATATATCTTATTATTTTAATAACTTACTCTCTCTTTTTTCTTCCAAAAATTGTTTGTTTAAAACAATTCCATTTTACCCTTTTACTATTGTATGCAAAATAAGGGTTTAAGACAACTTTTTAAAATTATGGAAAAAGTATAACCAATAAAATAATAATATTTAAGATACTTTCAACATACTATCATATGTAAATAACTATTTTCTAAAAGTAGTAAATTTTAGGTTACCAAAAACATCCTAAAATAATAGCTTTTTCTTAAAACTTCTAAAACTAAAACGAAAGCTTTTATTTAACATTAAAATGAATAAAACAGTATACATGTAATAAAATTTCAATTCCAATTATAAGGTATTACATCATCATAAAAATTCAAACAATTATCGCGACAAAATTAAAAGGTTTGAATTTATGGAGTATTATATTAGTACCCATTACAATTCAAGGAACTCAATGAGATGAAGTTTTTAGTCATCTTAGGAATATGTCTCACATTGGACATTGTCTTGATCACACCGTCATACATCCTCACCTTTATTGTCCCAATCCCAACAATTTTTCAAGTAACATCGTTACCCATAAAAAAAATCCACCTTGAGTTGCCTCAAAAGTCTGAAACCAACTCCGATTGGAATATATATCATAAGAGAAACCATAATTCAAGGTCCATATATCAATTATATTGGTCTATTTATTAGTAGTCACCAACACTATTATTATAGGTAACAATAATGTCATCCTTTGTATCATATGACTCACCAATCACTGGACCTCCTATTAGAACAAAACTTCATAATATGCCCCTTCTTATGATAACCATAGCACATCACATTCTTTTTCCAACTCTTCTACTTTGATCTAGACTTATTATAGCTACCAAACCCTTACTCCTTATTCCTCCCTTTCATACAAGTCCCTCACATTGTGAGTCCCCAGAAGTACTACTATAAATCAACTGATTATCAATAAAATTCCATTGTAGTATGGTGGATTTCACATCCTCAATGACTAACTTATCCTTCACGTACAACACAGTCTTAAAAAATACTCAGAGCTTGTAGGCAAAGAACACAGAAACATAATGGCTAAATCTTCGTCATTAAGCTTGACTTATATGCTATGCAAACCCATCACAATAAAATCAAACTCATCCAAACGAACTTCTAAAGATTAATCCTCGTATAATTTCAAGTCATGAAGCTAACTTTTCAATGGCATACGATTTACTACCAACATTTTCATATGCAAAGATTCGAGCTTCAACTACAAGGAAAACATCGTTGATTTCTATGCCACTTCCTATAATAATTTGTTGGAAAAATATCAGTGTACGATAGAAAGGGTCTTTAGATCTATCTCCTCAAATACTTCATCATTCATCAATTTTTATTCTTATTCAAATGATTGAATAAAGCTTTCTCTAATCCATTTTACATCAAAATTGCCTACATCTTCAATTTTCACAATCCAAAATTGAAAAATCAACTGAACTTCTCAATATCGAATATTGGAGCCATCCCAAAAACCATATCTTTTCAGTAACAAAGCTTGACCAAGCTTTGATATCAAATTATTATAACACCAATTGCAATCTAATAAAAATGCATCTAACTAATTATTAGAACTAAAAAAATAATCGAACAAATTAAGAATTCAATCACAAGACATAACAATGAGGGAAAAATTAGATATCTTTATTTATATAATTGTGTAATTACAAGAGTATTGAACAAATCACTCAAAAAATCACATAATTAGTAATTATCTAAAACAAATAGAACATAATGGAGGAGAAAAAAAATCATATGTTTGACCTGATGACTAGGGTTTTATCATGTCTCTTTATATCAGATAAAACTCTACAGGGTAAAATAACATGTTTCATAGACGACCTAAAAAATATAGTTCATGTTTAGAAAACACAGGCCCCTATGTTAATTTCTTTACTTTTGACATTTACACAAAATTCAACTCAGAATATTATGTGAACAAACATGCCCCCTATGTTTGTCATATAATCTCACAACCTACACATACTTCTTCAAAAACCTACACAAACTAAAATCCTATTATGATTTATGTCAAATACCCAGTCAAAGCTCACAAATACAAACTTAACATCATAAAATCAAATATGATAAAGATAGAAAAAAGCAACTAACTAGTAGAAACCTTTGACATCCTACACATTTTGGGTGAAATGTATTCTAATTAGGGTGTATCATACTCATAAACAATTTTAGTTTAGGAAAAAAAAAGGTTTCAGGTAGCATAATTTATCTACGCACTTTGGTGGGTTAATTATATATAATTTCTTCCTAAATCACCATACTTTTGTTCTGAGTTCAATATGTTTTCTGATTATTTCATCATGTTTCACTTCATTGTAGCATGTATCATATTCCGTAACAACTAATGTGATAATACATAGCATAATTACTTTGTGTTCACCTAATCTATTTCTTTTTTATGAACCTCCACATTCAACGTTGTGAGCCTAACTATTTTGTGGAATGAGCCTATTGATCTAATGTTTAGAATATGAACGGTTAATTTTTTGGTGAACCTAATCTCTATATAGGATAAACCTATGTGTTTTATATCATAAACCTAACCATGTTTTTCGATGAACCTACTAGTATAATGTTGATTGATATAGCCATTTCTTTGTCTAGTGAACCTAATTTATGTATAGGATGAATATACGTGTTGTATATCATGAAACTAACCATGTTTATGATAAATTTTTCGGTAAAATATTTGGAATATTTCTTTTTACGATAAACCAATCTCTATATAGGATGAAATTGTGCCTCATATATCATTAACCTGAGTGTTTTATGTCAGGAATTGACAATTTTATGCAATTATCTTAATCATATCATATGATGTTCATAGAAATTTTGCTTATCTCAAAAAGTAATAAATTTATATGTTACATATCATAAGCATGTGCACTATTAATCATGAAAATGGAGTTTTATGTTATGAACCTAATTATTTCACACTGGAAGTTTTTTGTGTACGTCGTTCTTTCATTTGTGATCCTAGTTATTTTATACCCCCTAAACTTGAACTTTTTATCTCAAGGACTTAGGATTTTTATACTATGAACCTAATCATCTAATGTGACGCTCATAAAAAGTTGATTTTATCTTCAAAGTTTTGATAAATGTATGAGTCGCATGTCATCAACATGAGTGCTTTTAATTATGAAACTGAGAGTTGTACATTATGAACCTAATCATTTCAAGAGATGTTAACTGGGAGTTTGGTGTGTTTGTCATTTTATTTTTGTGATCCAAACTATTGATTTTACGAACCTATCCATTGTATACCTGAGCCTAAATGTGGTGTGTCTTGGAAGCCTAGAGTCATTTATTTGTACTTGCAAAAAGACAAGACTAATGTAGATTGTGGCATATTTATAATGAGAAATATTGTAACACCATAAAATTTATAGCATTTCATTTCATGTAATTAGCCTTTTATTTTAAACTTAATCCTTAAACCTTGACTTAATTGTTTTTGTTAACCCTTAGTATGTAACCTAAATAAATTCCTAAATATTTAATCCAAATTATTTTACCATTCTCTTTTATTCTTAAACCCCACCATAATTTTGGGTAATTAATTTTTTAACCTAACACTAACCCTCGACGATGGATAAATTAATTTTATACTAATTACCTAATTCTAAATTTAAAACTATTTCTAATCCTAACCCTAAATTTCTTCTTTTGTCTACTTCTTTCTCCTTTCCTTTTTATTTTTCCCTTTTTCTTTTCCTCTTCCTTCTCCCCATTCCCGATCGGTCTATCTACCTCTTTCTCCTTTGAGCCATACACCAATTCACACATGACCTTTTCCCTTTCTTTTTCTAGCACATGACCCCTTACACTCTACCATGCACATGCTCCCTACACTTGCCTCCATGTTGCCCCTGCAACACAGACCATGCCCCATCCATGCACCAACGCGTCACTCCCTCTATGTCACCCCCTCAACTGATTGTGCACGCTCACACACACGCACACACACACACACTACTACTACTACTACTACTACTACCCTCTAATTTTAGTTGGAACCAGCCATCATTAACCCATACTTCTTTATATTCTTGAAATGCCCCAAAATTTCTAATTTTAATAATTAAATTTAATTGAGTTTTATTATAAAAATTAATTAAATAAATTATTTTTATTAAAATAAAAGGGAATTAATTAGGGCAAATAAAGAAGAAATTTATAAGTATTTTAATTAGGAGAAAATTTGGTATGTTAGCTAATTAAGAATTTTATTTTGGGAATTTATTTAAATAAATTATTTTATTTAAAATAAGAGGGAGAAAATATTTTAAAATTAATGGAAATTTAATAAATATTTTAATTTATTAAATTTAGGGTGCTTTGCTAGTTAAAATGGAATTTATGGAAACTCTTTTAAAAATCCTAATTTAGCCTAAAAAGGAATTTAAATATTATTTTATTTGAATATTATTATTTTTAAATATCCCAAAAAATTGAATTAATTTAAATACTCAATCTAATTAAATTTTTCTTTTTCCCTTTCCTTTTTCTTTTTCCTTATTCCTTTTTCTTTCTTTTTCTTCTTTTTTTCTTTTTCTTTTTCCCCTCCCACAAACTGGGTCTGGCTCATGGCTCAGTTCCCCTCTCTTCTCCTCCTTTTTCCTTCGGGCCAGCCCAGTCACGTAGTGCCTCCTTCACCTTTCCTCTACACTGCGTTTTAGCATTTATTCCATATAAACGCGTCGTTTCATTTAAACGACCTTAACCCCGCGCCAACCAGCCTGATCTCCCCTTCTTTTCTTTCCTTTCTTTTCTGCCCTGAATTGCCCGGTCCCCCTTCTTCTTCTTCCCCATCCTTTGCACCTTCCATTCCCACTACCAACCTGCAACCTCCACCACCACCTCCAAAAATTTTGCCGCCGATTACGCCCGTTTTAACCGGCGATTTTCCTTCCTCTCTCTTCCCCTAACACGTTGACCATTTTGAACCAATCCACTCCCCCATTCCTCGCACAATCTTCTCTCGCTCCCTGAGCAACTATTCCCACCACATTCAAATTTTTGCCAGCAACCCTTATCAACCGGTGCACTCACCCCCTATCCCCCCTTATTTCCTTTGACCAGATCCCTGACCTCCCTTCTAAGCCTATAAATACCCCCTATAATAGCTCTGTATCGAGCTTTTGTCTCCTACCCATAATTTTCCATCCTTGTCGCCGTTACCCCTTCTGACGCCTCGTATGCCGCCTCCGACTAACTTTGCAGCCACATCTAGCCATCAAACTCTTCCTTACACCTCCCTCTAGCTAACCAGACCACCCATACCCTTTGATTCTTCCTACACAATCCACCCCAACCGTGCGAATCTCCCTTCTTAACCAAACAATTTTCTATCACCGCCGCCCTTCGAACCACCCTTAGCCACCTCCTCCGCCACTGCAGCAGCTTCTTTCACCTTCCAAAATGTTCTACAGACCCTCCTCTATCTCCCCATACCTTTCTTTTCCTCTTCATCCCTCTCCTCCTCTCTTTTTCTCCTTCTTCTCCATTCAGCCACCACCCCCGCGGCCATGCGCCGCCACCTTCATTTTGTTCCCCTCCTTCTGGGCAATTATAATCACCCTTGCTTCCACCCTTTTCCTCTTTCTCTTTTTCCCAACCCTCAACTTTTTCTTTCTTATTCTCTTTTTTTGGCCACCGCCACCGCTGTCGTGAACCACCGCCGACGCCGCCCATCCCCACTAGCCTAAGGTTGAACCCTAGACCCTATTAACCCTTCTCCCTATTTTTATAAGGCTTAATTTAATTTATTTCATTTATTTGGATATAAATATTATTATTATTATGTATTATTATTATTATTAGTATTAATGTTTTGATTATTACATCTGTTGAGGGCTGAAGCCCTATTGTATTTTATTTTCGATTTTATCATTATTACTCTTATTATTTCCATAATTCCATTATTACTATTATTAATATTAATATGTTATAAGTATAATTATTATTATTATTTCCTATTTCGAATTACTATTATTATTATTCCATTATTACTATTACAAATACTTTACTATTAACTTTGTTATTATTATTGTTGTTGTTGTTGTTGTTATTGTTATTATTTTTACTATGTCATCATTATTATTATTACTAAATTTTGTTATTTATCTTACTAGTATTATTATTAGTATTATTTTGGAAAAGGGGCCGAAGTCTTTATTTTACTTTATTTTTGAATAATATCCTTTTTTATTATTAGTATTGTTACTATTATTATTATTATTCTTATTTATATTCTCATTGATATTATTTTTAGTATCATTATTATTATTAGAATAAAGTATTTAAACCTGCATTAATTATCAACTTTTATAGTATTTCTATTATTTCTATATCTTTAGTAAAGTTAGAATTGTGTTAATGTTATTTCTATTAGTATGTTATTATTTGGTCAAAGCCCTAAGGAGGCGTAGGAGCATGCTCCAAGATCGATGTCATTTCAGGTAAGGGTGTTACCAAGGCATTTTGTGTGTTTATATACATTATGTGCTTCATATGATATGTATTCTATGTTTATCATTATTAATTATTTCGTATATGGTATGACGTGGAGTTGAAGTATGTTTTTGTATGGTATGTGTACTATGTGTATGTGATGACATGTGTTGTGAGCTTGTAAGATATGCATGTGAGGGTGTTGATGTGGTTTGTGCTGGAGAAATGATGAAAAAGGAGGATGGGAAAAGAGGCTAACCAAGGGAGGTGAGCTGACCTAATTATTTTAATGATTCGTGAGTGGAAGAATAAAATGGAGAATTTTAGGATTTCGTGTGGGAGAATCTGATTTATGATTTTTATGGTTTTGTGTGGGAGAATATAGTTTATGGTTTTATATGGGTGAATCTAAATTATGGTTTTGTATGGAGAATCCAATTTATGGTGTTAAATGGGAGAATATAATTTATGGTTTTATATGGGAGATTCTAATTTATGATTTTATGTGGAAGAATCTAACTTATGGTCTTGTATGGGAGAATCTAATTTGTGGTTATGAATGGGAGAATCTAGTCAATTGTATTATATGGACAAATCTTTGGGTTTTCTATGGTTTCTTAGTGATATTAGGGTTTGCATTGTGGTATTAATGATTGTATAGTGGTATTAGGGTTTGTATGGTGGTATTAGGGTTGCATGGTGGTATTAATGGTTGCATGGTGGTATTAATGGTTACATGGTGGTATTAGGGTTTTCATGGTGGAGTTAGGGTTTTGCATGGGAGGTGTAACGTTTGTATGTGAGTGAAATTTATGTGTGGAAAGTTGATTTGGGATGTGAGAAAGGTAATATAAGTGTTGTTTGGGTGTTTGAACACTTTAGGTGAAAAATAGTACATAGGACATTATAAGGATATGGAGGAGATTGAATTAGGGTTCAAAGTGATTAACTATGGGGTTATTGTGATTAACTAGGGTTGGAGTGGATAATTGTGGTTTATTGTGATTAACTAAGGTGTGGAATGGTTAATTATGGTTGTTGTGGTTAAACAGTGTTTGGAGTGGTTAACTGTGGTTTGTTGTGGTCAATTAGGGTTGGTTGTGGTTGCTTAGACTTTTTGTGTTATCATGTGTATTTGGTGATTTAAATGTAATTATGATTGTGGAATTTATGATTTGTGATGTGTGAAATGTAAAGATAATGATTCATGCATGTTCTGGGTGAAAGCTTATGAATAAGATACTTAAAACATTGATTATTTAAAGTGGAGTATCATTGAGATGGGACCAACCAATCCACCAATTCGGAATAGTAGTTAGGGTTTTTACCCTATGTGTGACTGATCCACTGATTATAATAGTGGTTAGGACATAATGTCCTATGTGTGACCGATCCATCGGTTATAATAGTGGGGGTTCACGAGCTCAATGATCACAAACTAGAGTTTTTCTAAAGCACTTAAAAGATACTAATTACTTACAGTGGAACACCATGCGAGCCGGGGCCAACCGATCCACCGATTAGGAGTGGTGGTTAGGACGCGTAGTCCTATGTGTCTCCGATCCACCAGCTATAATAGTGGGGGCTTCCGTACTCGCATGGATTTGGTAAAAAGTATGGTGTAAATCGACTTCTGATAAGAGATTAATTAATTAATTGAATTAGATTATATTTGGGCCTTTATACTTTTACCTGAATGGTCACATGCATTTATGTTATCATGTTGGTCTTATGCTTTATTATTATTTTGCGTTCTTATATGTGTTGTTATGTATTGGCCTTAGTACGCGGTTACCTTACTCAGTACGTAGCATATTGATCACCCGTTTCATGGATGCTACTCATTCCCACGAGTAGTAGGCCCTTCCGATTTATGCAGGTGGGCGAAACATCAGTCGTGGCTGAGTGTTGAGCATATTTGGCTCAAGGTTTGAGAGTAGTGTGGCTGGATCCCCTCTTCTTGTTATCTTATTTATTTCTATTATTTCTTCTTATATCGGATTTATCTTGTTTGATTTATTACCTCGTATTAAATATTTCAAATAAACCTTTTATCAATTATAATGTTATTCCCTCTGAGGAATTTTAATTTCGCACTCTGATTTATTTTTATGTATGATCTTTCTAGTTCTTTTATGAACTATTAGTTTGAGTTAATGTTAAATATTTTCTTTAGCCTTAGCACTTGGTACTAAAACGGTCGGAGAGAACTAGTTTGGTACTAAGTGTGGCGGTAACATCCCTAGAATTCACGAGTTTTAATTTAAATATTTCTATTGTATTTTCTTTCGCTTAAAAAAAGTAGTGAATTTTAGGGTGTTATAATTCTTCTCCTTATTCTTCCTTATCCTCTTCCATGTTAGATTAATTCCTTTTCTTTATTTTTCTATGCACAACCATGCACACTCTCGCACAAAATCGTGCACATTCTTTGCATAGTCATGCATGCCCCTGTGCACCTTTCCTTGCACAACCGTGTTAGGGCTGTTAACGAACCGAATTGAGCCGAGCCGAGGTAGGCTTGGGCTTGGCTCGTTTACTAAACAAGCATAAAAATAAAGCTTGAGCTTGGTTTGTTTATAAACGAGTCGAGCTTTTAACGAGTCGAGCCAAACTTTTAACGAGCCGACTCTCGAGCTTTGGTGGTAAACGAGCCAAGCTCACAAGCTTTTGTACTCTAAACGAGCTTGAGCCCAAATTTATTAGGCTCAAGCTTAACTTGTTTAATAATCGAGCCGAGCTCGAGCCTAATTTTTAAGCTTGTTTAACAAGCGAGCCGAGTCGAGTCGAGTCATTAACGAGCCAAGCCCAAAAAGCTTGCGAGCCGGTTTGGTTTGTCAACAGCCCTCCGTGCTCCCCATCATGCATCATCTCCTTTGTTTTTTTTATCAACCAAACTTATCCTAACTTTCACCAACCTCCACCATCTCCTTCCATGCAAACCACCACCAACCACCACCTCACCTGTACCTTCTTCAAGCTAGAGAACAACTGCACACACCCCTCTTCTCCATGACACCCTCTTCCCCCTGTGTTGCCCACTCATGTTGCCACCTCCCCTATAGCTTGAGCTACCCACACAGCCTGAACTCAGTTGTGTTATCTCACCACAAAACCTCACTTCTAACCATCATTACCTCCCTATTGTCCCATGTGGTGCATCCTCCTTCTCCACCTCTATTCAAACCACCATTATTCCTAGTTGTATCATCTTTATTGTCCATCTCCACCACTGTAGCTACCTTTTGTTCAACCTTCTCACAACCCCTTCGCCAGCCACTGTCACCCTTCTTGCATAGTAACCCCTACCTTGTGCATGACTCGCAATGCCAACCTTGTGTAGCGTGAGTTTGTCCTTTTTTTCTCCTACGAACTTAAGGGCATTTTGGTACTTTTACCTTAAAAAATATTTTAATAATAATTGTTATCTTATGAGTTAGATATTAATATGATTAATGTTGGTTTTATTTGTAGGCAAAATAGGCTAATTAGTGGAGCCTAAAAAATCTTAGCAGGTTGCTTATATTTTGTGGTTTTTTTGGAAACCATGTAACCCATATGCTTTTTTGAAATGTTAAAATAACACATGATAACACGTTGGGATTTTGATGTATAAATTTTGTTAGGCATGTTTGTTACGTTGTAATTATTTGTTTAATAATGCTACTACAGAAATTGGTAAAATGTAACATGTTAAGTTGGGTAACATATTATGTATACGAAAGCATGTTAAAATGAGTTTAATGTCAAAAATAAATCATGCATGGTATGTATGTTTAAAATTATAAGCTTAGCATGTTTAGGCATATTTTTAGCGTGATTATTATCATTGTATGTCATATGGATATTTTAGTATTTTTAAGCATATATTGATATTTATTACGACAAGCTTGCCTAATATGTATTAGTTATTATTAAGTATGGAATTATGTGATTTGATATTTTAGAAACACATGTTAGGGTTTTATGTGTTAAACTACGTATATGGGTAAAATATCATTTAGCATATATGGTAATTTATCTACATGTTAAATAATTTATTTATTTTATTTTATCATTTTCATGATATATTATTTAATAAAATATAATTATTATTTAAAATAGACGATAAAGTGGTAGTTATGGTTTTAAGGGCATCTTGGCTATTTTTGACATAATTCATCCAATATGAATAATTGAATCTAGGATGACTTGCGTAGTTTTTTAATATTAACCTTAGTGTTGACCTTGTTTACGGTTATCTTGAATAATTGGCAATAAATACAGCTTAAGTATGAAAATTAGAATTACTGATGTATTGTATGATATCTACGATCACCTTAATAAAATATTAAAATTTAAAATGAAAGATGCCAATATTGGAAATTGTGACTTTTTAAGGGTTACTACCCGCTATAGGTTATGAATTTTTGCTCGTGTGCCCTAGTGCCCAACCATACCCTATATTTTACTCTATTAAGGTATATAAACTTTATAGAGTGCATACATACTTATGGATTAGATATCCTTATCATAAATGTATTGTGCTTCATTTGTGTGCTAGTACGATTGAGGTACCTTAATATCCTTGGATTGATAGTTGGTAGGTTATTGTGTTACCTTTGTGTGCTAGTATGATCAGAGTATCTTAGTGTATTGGGTTAATATGGTATCCCCTCGAGCAAAATAAAATGTAATACCCCGTATTTTTAAAATTCAGATTTATTGAGTTTAATGATTTTATTAGCATAATTTGATGTAAATAATTAATTATTTTAATTTCGATTCGTTTTATAGATTTATCGACTATTTCAAATTTGAATTTGAATTTAATTAATCGTTGTTGTTGCGAACCATTCTAAATAAATTCGTTCATGACAATGATTTTATTATATTCTTATGAATTCAATTTTCGGTTAAAAATATGTATTCTCGTTATTTCTCGTATTTTTTTTTAATATTTAAATTCATTTTCGATTATAATTTTGTCGTGTGATTTCGCCTTTATTTTGGAGTTATATTTTGTTAACGAAATATATTATTTAAATTATAGAATTTCTGTGTAAATAGTTAAATTTATTTTAATAATTATATCCATAGAAAATATTTCCGACTTTAAATTCATTCGTTTTCGGAAATCATTAATACTTTCGGAAAGTTTTAAATTAAAAAATTTTTCAGAGATTATTTAAGAATTTCTTTCTGAAATTAATTTTCTTCTGTTTCATGCTTTTTGATTTACGAAAAACTAATTTCGAAAATTATTTAAATTAGTCTCGGTTTATTAGAATTTGACTCAAATATTTTATTATATGTTTTTAAATATTATTTCGGGGTCTTATAATGTATTTCCGTAAATAATATAAATTTGTACGTTCGCTAGTAAATTCTTTCGAAAATGTTTCCGAAATTCTATATATAGTTCTTTTATTTATTTTAAGCTTCCGGAACCTTACGAAATAATTTTCGTTTAATGAAGTTTAGATAAAATCTTCCAATAATAATTTTTAAACTTTAGTATTTTATTTTATGAGTTTTTGTAAAAAAAACTTTCAGACCAAACCCAGCCCGTGCCCCCGACCCCCCTCTCTTCCTTTTCCTTTTTCCCGGCTTCTCTTCCCCGACTCCCCTTTCTCTCTTTGCACCTAAGTCAATTGCAACCCTAACCTCCCTCATCTCCCCAACTCCTTGCTCTGCCTCGCCAGCCACCGTCGACAGCCGCACAACTACCGCAACAGCCACCAACAGCAGCACGCAAGAGCAGCAGCAGCGCGCAGAGCTGCAACAGCGACGAGCCGCGTTGGTTGCGCCGCCGTCCGACTCCGGCGAGCCTCACTGACCACCGACGAGCTGTCCTCGGCCTCCGACGAAGCTACCCCGACCTTCCTTTGCCCCGATTTGTTGCTTTTTGTTTGGTATAAATTTCTAAAAAAAAACCATTATAGATTTGATAAATCGAATGTGATTTAGCTTGTGAAAAGCTAAATTGGTTGTTTGTATATATATATATATATATATATGTTGTAAGATTAAGTTGGATAGGTTAATTGTATGGTTATGTTGGAATTTTGAAAAAATTGGATTTTTAGCCGGGTTATGCCCAAATTTTTTCGGATTCGTCCGACTTAGCTATTTTGGGGAAATTGATTATACAATATGTTTTAAAATGTATCAAATTTCATGTTGGAACCGTCAATTTGAGAAATTTATGCATAATTTATTGGAATTTGATTTCTAGGTCAAAATTCATGTGTGATCAAATTGGGTCGTATAATTGAGTCGTTCCGCTCAATTGATTTTATAATATCGTTTAAACTGTATTTAATTTTATATTGGAAGTGTTGATTTGGGAAAACTATGCGTAATTGATAGAAATTGGATTTTTAGGTCAAAACTCCCGCGGGTTTAAATTGGATAGGGTAATCGGGTTATTTCATTCAATTGACTATATAAATTACATTAGAATATGTTTAATTACATTTCCGAACTGTCAATTGATATGTTTTGGCAAGAATTGATCGGATTTGCGTTCCGGGCTCAAAAACCCTAACTATGCTAAATTGTGTATTTCTTTTATTGGTTTTGAGCAATTGATTATTTGATATGTTATAAAATATGTTTAATTGCATTTCTAAACATTCAATTTGAGTGAATTAATGGAATTCAACCGAATTGTATTTTTCGGGCCTAAAACCCTAGATTTTAAGTGATATTATGAAATTGGTTATTTGTATAGTTGTTTTGCTAAAATTAAATTTATAAAAGTAGTTGAAATGATCATAATTGTATTTTAATGCCTTTAATTGGAATCAATTGATTTGAATTACCGGAGTTTGTGTCATGAGCTTTAAAACCCTAATTTTGGAAATGGGTTGTCTGGAATTGGTTAATCGGAAGATTATTTTGTTGAATTGATTATCGGGATTTATCTAAAATTAGTTTAATTGTGTTTTAAAACTATCAAATTGAGGTAATGGAAGTGATATGGTCGATTCGGTGTTTAGGGATTAAAAACCCTAATATTTGGGGGTTGTTTTATAAAATTGATTTTGCTATGCGTCTTTTATCTAATCGATTTTTGTCTTTGGGTTTTAAATAATTTAAGTTATGTTTTAATCTAATCGGTTTGGATTTGGTTCTATGCAAATGGTTGGTTTACCTATTTAGTTGTAAAACCTAACGAATAAGTTATTTTCAATAAATTAATTTATGAGCGATTATTCTTTCTCGGTCTTTCCAAAATAATTGGAAATGTCCCAAGTGGTATTTGTATTAGTTTGTTTTGATTTATATTTAATCTTAAATATTGATAGAGCTATACTTTTGAGTCATAAGTTTTGGACACGTTTTCCAAGAAAGATCGTTTGTGTTCGTTTGCGTTTATTTAATTATAATATGTGAATTATTAATTGATAAGATAGTTTCTAACCTAGTTTCGATTTCTATCGGCGATCTAGGAAAGCTTTATCGTGGATCCTCGAACTAGTGATCTCCCTCTCCCTCTTATCTCGCTTAGCTAGCTTCAGATCCAGGTAAGTCTCTACTTACCTCCACTTATAGGTGTTTCGTAAGGGTTTAGCTAAGGCCGCTTGTGTGATATGTGATCTACTTGCCTTGGATGCTTCGTATATATATATCATGTTCTGTTGTGCATCACATGTTTGACCTTTAACGTGTTTTATGCGTAGCGCAACTTGGAGTTAAGGTATGTGGTATGTGTTTTTCTTATGATATGAATGTGATACCCATATGTGGTGATTATGATGTACCGTGACATGATGTAACCCTCTAGGACATGCATGCTAGGGTGATTATTATTAGGACACGGAGATGAAAGGACAAAAAGAAATAAGTGGGAAGTGAGTTTCTAGAAGGGAGCATAAGGAACCCGACTAGGGTTTTGGGAAGAATTAGTAATCTGGAAAAGGCAAAAGTAAAAATGATTAAGGGTGAGTGAGGTGCGGGTTAAGAGTGAGAGCTTATGTTATAAGGAATGATTATGGGTGTTTTGGGAGAGAAGAAACATTGAGTGAAAATGAGAGGTTACTTGTGGGAGAATAAAGGTACTAGGGTTGAAGTGGCCAACTAGGGTTTTAGGGTCACAAGTGGAATCGATGGGTAAAGCGATATGATTTGGGATTGGACCTAAATGAGATGAGGTGTTGAAGATAAATGAATTAATGGTGGTGAAGTAAGAGGAAGTTGGGCCACATAGGTCCTACTAGGATTTCAAGGGAAACCCTAGAGGCTAATAGCGGGTGGAGTCTGATGTCACGAGGTGTTGGGCCTGAACCCACACCCTTAGGAGTTGGTTTTTATTATGTGTAATTATAGAGGGAAATTAATATCGAGGTGTGATAAAGGGTGCACGAGTTCCAAGATATGGGACGGGCCCTCCTGGGAAGATAAGTGTGGATATAGTTAGTCATGCATGTCAAGGGTAAAAATACTTTCAAATATGATATGTTAAGACACTAATCACTTAAAGTGGAAGATTGTTAATCCGAGCCCAGACCGGTCCACCGACAAATAATAGTGGCCAGGAGCCGGGGTGCCTTGGAGACCGTTCCACCGGCAAATAATAGTGGTTAGGAGTGTTCTGTCCTGAGTGTATACTTTCCGGTCCACCGGCTATAATAGTGGGGGATTTTGTACTCGACAAACCAAAGTAAGTAAGTTAATCCACGGGAAATATACTAAGTACTTATAGTGAAACACCATGAGAGTCGAGGCCAGACCGGTCCACCAGTAAATAATAGTGGCCAGGAGCGTTCTGCCCTGGAGACCGGTCCACCAACAAATAATAGTGGTCAGGAGCGTACTACCCTGATTGTATACTTTCCGGTCCACCGGCTATAATAGTGGAGTTCCCGCACTCACATGGACTATTAAAGAATATGTGTGGAATGAATATGTTATTGATGAAAATAAAGAATAAGTCACAAGCACTTACAGTGAAACACTATGTGAGTCGGGGCCAGACCGGTCCACCGGCAAATAATAGTGGCCAGGAGCGTTCTGCCCTAGAGACCAGTCCACCGATAAATAATAGTGGTCAGGAGTGTTCTGCCCTGAGTTTATATATTCTGGTCCACCGCGTATAATAGTGGGATTCCCGCACTCACGTGGATTAATAAAGACTGTGGTGTGAAATAACTACTTTTAATGAAGACTCGAAGGAAATAAGTCTAATTGGACTATGGTCAGCTTTTATTATCTGTATTACTACATGCTGCTTACGTAAGTATGCCACGTATTGAGTTTCAATAATAGGGATTATTCCTACCTGAGGTGCATGCGCCACTTTATATTTCGTTATACCACGCTTATATGTTAAATGGGATGTTACATATGTTTTATATGTTACTATGGGTGTATGGTAAGATTCATGTTGTAGGTTGTGAATATGTATGATATTGTATCAACGTGCTGTACCAGGATTTAATATGCACTCGATGTTATAGTTTACGTCTCTTCCATAAGATAGAGTAGTGGGACTTACTCAGTATTGGACCCGTACTGATACTACATTGGTTGAATGGATCATGTGATGATCCACCGATGGTGGGGAGCATACCTCTTATGCAGGTTTAAGATCGGATACTGTTTTGGGGTGGAAGGCTTGATTTGAGTGAGTAGGCAATCCGGAATTTGATCCGTCGGGTTTTATCTTGTTTAACTGTATTTCTATTTGGAAGTTACAAGTGTTGTATCTGAAATTTCAAGGGTATTGTAACTAACTTATAAATTCTCGTACGCTGTTATGCTTTTAAAATTCGGATTTAATTGTTGGCAGGTTTTAGCCTTTCATCTAACGTGAGATAGACGGTTGACATTTATCTTATGTTAGATGTGGTGGTAACATTTCCCAAATTCTCTCATAGCTTCCACTTATTTCTTTCAAAAAAATTTCAAGAGTGAAATTTGGGGGTGTTGCATAAAAATAGAAATAATTAGTGCTGGTATTATTTGTCATGGATTATGATGCTATGATGTTTAATAGTATGTTAATATTTAAAGTGAAAGACCATGTAAATTAGGATTAATGTGTTGTGTTTGTTCCATCAGACGATAATATAAGATAGATGCTTTTTATCTTTGGGAGGTGTATCAAGTCATTCCACCTATTTAAAAATAGTGGCTAGAAACATATCGTCCTATGAGGTATTGAGTATGTTTCGTCACCTTAATAATAGCAATCAACCAAACTCATATTGACTTATGAGGGGTTTCAATATGTTCCAATTGATTAAAAATAGTGGGAACCCCAAACTTAAACTGAAATAAATATTTGGAATGATCATAACTATTAATAAGATATTAATATATAAATATGTGAATTAGGATCAAAGTGTTATGCCCGTTGCACTAGATAATAATAGTGATTAGGCACAATTTTTCTAGAGAGGTGATTTAGTTTGTTCCACAGAATAGTGGGGGCCTTGCATTTAACATGAATAAATAATTAGAACGGTCGTAATCACCAGACGAGTTTGGTTTGTGGTCAAGAATAATGATATGGATGTTGATTTATGAGATACATGTGACTGTTATGGTTATTGGATTGATATTGGTTCTAACCATCGCTTCATAACGCACCCCCACATACTTAGTTGGTGAGTTTTATTATGTTCTAAATGGACAAACATGAGCAGTATGTGTCCTTGGTGATATTTGTTTATCTAATATGATTATCGTATCTTGGTCATAACATGTATATTACAATATTTTTTTCCATGCCCTCTTGTGACATCTTCTACGCATTGCATGTGATATTTTTATGTTTAGTTTTGTATAGTGAGTTATTTAGTACTGTTACACTAATAGATTTCATTTTGTGAGTTATTACTTATTCAAAGAGTAGTGGTGACTTTGCAAGTTAGCTCGTGAGATCAAATTGAAGAATAGTATTTTAAGTTGAGAGTTAAGACTATTTGGTCCCTAATTTGATATATTTGATAAGGATATTACTGGACTCTCATAGAAAATGATTTTGTAACAGTTGGCCATTTGTTTTATCAAAACGATATTAATATGCTTTGAAATCTCTATTATGGCTCTTAAAATTATGTTTTTAAGTTAAGTGGAGTAATGGTTTAGACTTAGCACCCAGTATGAGAATGACAGATAAATCTGAACTTATACCAAGTGTGGCACAACACCTTGTGTTTTTACCGGTTTAGCTCATGCAATTAACTCTTTAAATGAAAAATTTTAAATCATAAAAATGGGGATCAAGCTCAACAACCATATAATACAAAGGTTCAACATTATATGTGCCTTGCAGGTTTAATACTATTAGTTGAGACAAAGACACGCATTATTCATTCCATAGAAGGTCCAATCCAATTCACTAGCACAAAAGAGGCATTGGACATGAAAGATAAATTCTTGCCAACAATTGTGATACAAGAATATAAATAGAATGATTCTAAGGGTTATTAAATGAAATTAAAATAATACTTAACAAAAATACCAAAATGCCCTAAAAAACCCCTAATCTGTATTATCAACATCCAAATGACTTTTGATCCACCATAATTGGATATTACACCAAGGAAATCCCTTAATGTTATCATAAAGTCAAATAAGGACTAAAGAAGACCATTCTACATATGGAATGGTGATAATGTCCTCAAGGTTACTAAACGCTTTTTAATCTAATATATAAACCAAGATAATGATGATATAGATTTGTAATTAACCAATTTATCTTCTAGTTTAATCCATTAAATATTGATATTATATCCTAAATAATCCCAAACTTTATAAAATATCCATATTGTCTATTATACTTATAATTATATCAAAACACTTGAAATCATTTATTATAACTCAAGGAATCCACTTATAATATTTAACCTATTTACTCATCATATTAAATTTAACTAATCAATAATTCTAAAATTAAGATAAAATAACTAAATATATATATATATACATATATAATTTATTTATTTATTAAACATAATAAAACAACAGACGCTCTTTTATACCTTACTTTTGTTAGCGATGTATTATCGAACGACTCTAGTGTTCCATTTAACTCATGAAATTTTCTAAAGAAAATAAGATAATAAAAAGAAAAATAATTTTTTATACCTCGTTTACATTAGATAATAAAATCGAAAAATAATAAGAAATAAAATTACTAAAAATTAATTATATATATTTTTAAAAAATATTTTAATTTTAATTTTTTTTCTTTAAAATTTTTTAGAACGAAATAGAATCCAGAGGTTTTGCCTCCTCCAAGTGCAAATGTTTTGTGAGTTTCTTATCAGAGATGAAAAGGAAAATAAAGGGTGGCGGGAAGAGTGAAAATTCTAGCGGTTTCGGAGTAGTTCAGAAGATCTTTGGGCATAAAAGGAATAATGGCAGAAGTTAAGAGGTCATTTGCAAATATTGAAATGAACATTCCGGGAGAGCTCTGGGTCAGGACTTAGGAGGCGTAGTCATCCGCTCTCTCTCGCCTCTCCTCCATTTCAGTCGAAGTCGATGTACAGGCGCCTGTCATGGAGCCTATGCCCCCCTACCAATTCCAACAACTTCAACAGCGACAGCCACAACAGTTTTTTCATCGACAGCAGAACCATCAAGAGCAGCAACATTCAGATTCGTTTAGGTAATTTCGAAACCCTAACGTTCTGCACCACTTGCTCCTCGAAAAACCATTTCTTTTCCCGAAATGATTGATAAAAAAATGTTCAATTTTCGATATACTGATACAATTTTCATCATGGTTTTAGAAACTTGTACGCATCAGGCGGTGAGATAACTCCTACTCCAGTCTCCTGTTTTGACGGCGCCGTTGCTGCTCCTGATCAGTCACGCCTTTCGTACATTCCTCCCTGTACTTCTCCCTCATCTTTGAAATTTCTTTCTCATTTGGTACTATAAAACGTTTAATTTCGAAAAACGTTGATGATAATTGGAATAATGTATTTCGGTAGTCCACGTGGTAGGATTTGCGCCTGGTACGTCTGCTGCTGCGGTACCTGAAGGGGGTGATGGCGGTGTTGGTGCTGTTGGCAGTGATTTGCAGTGGAGTATAGTAATTGATCAGAGGAAAAAGAGGCTGAAGGAGCAGGATTTCTTGGAGAGTAATAGTAACAAATACAACTCCCAAGTTTCTACATTCGATTTATTGAAAGCTCGGTCTGTCTCTACAGGGTTGAGACTATCTTTGGATAACAATAATAATCCCAGGGTTTCTTCTGGCGAATCTTTGCTTTTGCCTATCTTGGGTGATGAGATTGAACCAGAGCTGCGGAGACAGGATGCTGAGATTGATAAATATCTCAAAATACAGGTTGGTTCAGTAAATGCAGTATTTGTTGCTCTGTTGATTGAGTATGTATGGCTGTGTAAATTTGCAAATTCTTGAATCCATTCGGATATGTAACATTTGAGCTTGTTTATTGCCATATTTTCTTTGGCTCTTGAGCTATGGTTCATGGCCTTTTGTTAGTCCTGCCTGGAGAGTTTTACATGAACAGCTCGTCCCTTTAGCCCTTTACCTGGGGGGTTTGCTAATAGGTTCCTCACATAAGATGCTGATTCAATTGGCATATATCTGTCAAATATCTGCTGCTGCAGTCATTGTTTTCTTCCCTTTTATCAAGAAATGATGTTTAAAATTTGATAGTTGTTGGTAAAACCTTGAGAAAAGAAACATAGTGGAAGCAAAAGGGCAGGAGTGACACTACTGCCTCTTGGCACTAGTTGTGGAGTGGGTTTACTGTTTAGGCTTTGCGAGCCATTTAACTTGTTTCCGATGATCAACCATGGAGATAATTATATAGGTTTGTTCAGCTCTATTTTCAGGTTTGTATAGTAGATCGATCTTCGGGCTAGTGTACTTATTACAAGTTGGTAGATGCTTGAGTGAGAGCTATCATAGCTGTTTATGCTTATCAGTATATTGTAGTTTTATTAGTTTGATTAAAACGGTATGCCCATGTACAATGGAGGTTTACGGGAGAATGTTCCTACAGATGATTCTCATGCTATAGGCTCCCCACATTCATTGCTTTTGAGTCTGACAAGGAAAGTAGAGACATGGAATTAGTCTGGTCTGATAAATCACGCTTGCTTAATTGCACATTCACATTCACATTCTTATTCTCTCTCTCTCTCTCTCTCTTTTGGGTGAACATTATTTTTCTATAGTGCACGTGACTATAATGTGTACAGCTAAGCATAATTTTGTTAACCTCTTGGCTTTCTGCATCCAGGGGCTGGTGTGATTGAGACACTAGGAAAACACATTTCTCCATCATCCCAAAATCTGATTCAAGCCTGCTTACTCCACACTGTCTCCTGCAACATTATGTTCTCAGTTATTGTGCCATCTTCTGGTCCTGAACTCCTTTAAATGTATGTCCACATCTGAGCTAACCATTGGCCAGAATGGAGGAATAAGATGATATTGCTTCCTGGTCATTAGGTGAAGATACAGAAACCTTTGAAAGAGTCCTGTTTAGGTGTTGGTTTTTCTCACTCACATATAATACCACAACTGTTTGCTCTGAAAGCAAGTAAAATACGCCCGAGATCTCTGATCTTAATACCCTGGCCCATGACATTGCAAAGTTCTATGATATCATTCAAAATTAGTGTTGCCTAAACCATCTAGTTGACGTTTGAAAGTTTTAGTTATTGAAAATTGTATCAATTTTCACTAATGAAAACATAATCGAATCTAGAGTATCCTCTGCCAATCCCTTGCCTATGTAAAGTAATTACCAAAGAGGTAGTTTCTTCCCTGTTGCAAATTTCTGAGGCAGGGAAGTCAATCTCAGCTTTGATCTACCTTAATTACAATAGAGGCATTGCTAATTATAATTATTTTGTCATCATTATGTTGCTTCCACCGTGTAGCTTATTTCTAATATGGACCTCTTGCTTGCTGGAAGGAAGGGGGGGGGGAAGAAAAGAAAAGGTTTTGTGGTCATGAGCTTGTACATCTCTTCTTGTGCCCGTGTAATGACCTATATTGCGTCAGCATTTGGTGACTGTTTGGAATTTGTATGTACTCTGGCAGGGTGACCAATTGAGGCAAGCAATCTTGGAGAAACTTCATGCAGACCAGCTCCGAACTCTGTCACATGTTGAAGAAAAAGCCCTCCAGAAGCTCCGTGAAAAAGAAGTGGAGGTAGAAAACATCAACAGAAGGAATTTAGAGCTTGAAAGTAGAATGGAACAGTTGGCTTTGGAGGCAGGTGCTTGGCAAGAACAAGCCAAATACAACGAACATATGGTAACTTTATTGAAGTTCAATCTTCAGCAAGTGTATGCCCACAGTAGAGATAATAAGGAAGGATGTGGTGACAGCGAGGTGGATGATACCGCTTCTTGCTGCAACGGACGTGCCCCTGAGTTCCCTCTGCTTGGCAAGGATAATTGTGAGAAGGAGGAGCTGATGACCTGTAAGGTTTGCAGATCTAGAGAAGTATGTATGCTTTTGTTACCTTGTAAGCATCTATGCTTATGTAAAGATTGTGAAAGCAAGATCAGCATTTGTCCACTGTGTCAAAGTTCCAAGTTCATTGGAATGGAAGTTTATATGTAAATGAATATTGTAAAGATATTGTTGTAAAATTATTATGTTGAGAACATGTTTTTCTTCTTTTGTTTGGGGATGATGGAGTTTTTTTTTTTATGTGGCTATATTAGCTGCTGTCTGTATCTCAAGAAGCTGTATTGACAACCTGGCCACTGGTAGTGTGTCAAAAATCATGCATGCCTTTAGCTTCTCTTCTATCTTTGAAGGTATTCCTCATCAACCATTACTGTCATGTTCCTCTACCTGACAAACATAAATACTGCTAATATTGATGTCATCTATCACCATTAAGATTGCTTCCGTTTTGACGTCTGCTTTTCAGATCCTAGTTTTATTGGCACCAAACAATGCCATTATTTGCAGCATGCACGATTATGCGTCCATTAGTATTGGATTAACGAATGTGAATCTGAGACCTGAGAGTGCTGCTTTATAATGGCATGTGCCTCTATTTTGATCTCTCCCTGTGTTTGTCATTTGGGACAGTTCTTTGAGTTGGGCAGTTTGACATAATAACTTTTTGATGAAGTTGTTTTGTTTATGTGCTTGGTAAGTGGTAATGTTTGTTTTTCCCCTTTTTTCACAATTTTTTTTTTGCTGTTGAAGTGTTATAAAAATAGTTTGAAGAAAACTGATGATGTTGAATATTTGTTTAGATGCAGGAAAATTTAGAAGTCTGAAAAATCATGTATTTTCCAATCAATTGACATATTGTTAAGTGTCTGCCTTGCTTGAGAGTTCTACACGATGATGCCGGTATCTTTGCATATTCACTATGCTTTTATGAGAGCGGTTCTTAAGATGAGATTCACTGATGGAGGTATGCTGCATGCTGAATTAAACATGTTCTTTCTATATTTATCAAATATTTGTGTAATGTAGTTCCAGTATACGTGTTGCTTCCCCTAGTTGTGGTACTATATCCCATTTCATATATATCGGTAGGATTGAATGATAAGTTGCCCATATCCAGAAATATTGGAGTAGAAAAAACTGGGTGTTTTCAGCATGTAAATCTACACAATGTTGCTGGAATACTGATAGAATATTGGGTAAAATACTTAGCCATAGTCAAATAATTAAATTAGGGGTTATAGGGATGTTGATTTTAGCTTTTAGGGTTATGTTAGTGGATTATAGATATTGTTATAGGGACATAATAGGATGGGGTAGTAGAGAGAGGCAGGAAATTAGTGGAAGTGTTTGGGAGGCTATAGGACCTCTAATCCTGTATCTTTGTAGCTACTGCATTGAAAAATATTGGTAATGACCGAAATAAACAAGAGTAAAGACAATGGCCCAAACTTCTCCAACGTCAAGTCTGTGGTGTTGTTTGATCTCCCTCCTTCAAACAACCAATAAAGCATGGTGCTTCGATTTTATTCTTTGATGAGCCAGTGGTGAAGAAACTGGAGATCATGAGTGAGCAGCCATTTGATTTTGTACGACCCTGTTCCGTTTCTTTGGTATGACCCTGTTCTGTTTTTTGATTATCCATGGCTTTCTGTCTGGGTTGAGTTTTGGAAATTCTCTTTTTGCTGTGAGTTTTCTTGCATCTCATAACTAAGAGTTGGAGGGATTGAAGTTGAGGAAGGAGAGAAGAAGAATCTGTGAGAGGATCGGCAGGGAGGCAAGAGAGGGAAAGGGAAGTAAATCTGAGAATTAACTCAATCAGTCGATGCCGATCTTCATTAATGAATAGCCTCCTATTTATACTAGTTTCAATCCATGGGCTTAGCCCTTTTCGCAAGTTGAATTTGAAAAATTTCCTAATCTTATAAGATTTGACTTGCCTAATTTTGTAAGATTCTAAGGTAAGAGGATATTAAGTAAGATAATCCCCTGACAACATCTTCCTAAATTAATAATAAACTAGAAAGCTATATGAGGGAAACATAGGTTCTTCCCAAGGATAATATGCAGAGTTTCTAAATATGATAAAATCTAAACCATGCCAAAATCTGTTTAACTAAATTTTGGCAGCCTTTTTTGGTCTCTTACCAGGAGGCCTGGCCAAAGGGCTTGTTCCATTACTCCCTTTATCTGAAACAAGCTTGGAAAGGAGCAATTGAAAGAAACCACAAGCTCTGCAGTAGCTAGATTTGAGGCAATCCATTCTACTTTACTAGCAATTGCAAGTGGTGAGCAACCAAGCAAGCCAAGTGCTAATGATGAATGTCTGATTGTACAGTTGGAGGCTTGAAGCACTAGAGTCTTGGGCTGAGTGCCATGATATGTCGAGCTGTATTGTAAAATAGGCAACCCCACCTATTAGGCTGCTAGGGGCCAAGGAGGCCCAAAAGGTAGGCTAGTTTGTGGTGAGGAGAGACCTGGGGCCAATAGATGTGCTGTGTTAGATCTATAGAACGCCTTCGAAATGATTCTAACAGCAGCTGGGATTTTCCGGCTGATCTTGACTCTTATGGACTCTAACACAGGTTTAGGGTTAGGGGTTTTTGGGTTTGATGACGGTTGTATGGGGGCAGTAGAAGCCTGGTGAATGGTTGGCAGGGGTGGCAGAGGTCCACTGAGCACAAGCAAGGGGTCGGGGGGTGGTGTAGTGGCTGTTGAGCCAAAGTTGGGCAACTTAGGGCTAGGGTTTGATAAAAATAAGGTTGGAGAATTGAGGAATTGTAACATTGAGGTTGCAGGAGGGTGATTGATGGGAAATGGGCGGCATGATGGCAGACCAATAGAGAGTAGGACATCAAGGAGGTAGTGGAATAGTGGGGGTCTTTGGCCGTGGGGATGGGGCAGCTGATGTTGTGGTGGTGGTGACTGTTGAGGGTGAGGCCTGGGGCTGGCGGGTCAGTGACAATGGCTATAGGGATGGTGGTAAGTTGTGGTTGTGGCACAGGAGGGGCAATAGAGAGAGTGAAGGGGTGTGCTGGGGTTTGGATAGTGGCTGGGGAGATCAGGCGAGGGCTGGTGCAACCACCAGTAGTCTCATTGCCCACCTGCAGGAGGACAGTGGGTGGGGGCTGTGGAGCAGCAATGGCAGCGGCAGCGGCGGTGGTTGGTGCTGCTTGCTCTGGTTTTGCCTCTGCAGGTGCTGATTCTGGAACTAGAGACTGTAGAATTGCTGCAAGTCCTTTCTGTGGTCTCTAATGATCTGGGTAATTTCTTCCAGGGCTTGATTGAATGCTGCTTGATCAGCAATGACAGAACTGGGCTGTGATACCAATTTGGTATGGCCCTGTTCTGTGGTTGCTCTAGGTTCCTGGTTAGCAGTAACTTCGGGTGGAGTTTTGACTGTGAGTTCTCTTGTGTCCCACAGTTAAGAATTAGAGGGACTGAAGTCGGGGAATGAGAGAAGAAGAACAGGGGAAGGGGGGAGAGGATCGACAGGGAGGCAAGAGAGAGAGAGAGAAGCAAATTGGAGAATTAACCCAGTTAATTTCCTAAAGCCAATCTTCATTAATGAATAGTCTTCTATTTATACTAGTTACAATCCGTGGGGTTAGTGCATTCCGCAAGTTAAATATAAAAACTTTCTTACTCTTGTAAGATTTGACTTGCCTAATCTTATAAGATTCTAACTAAGGTAATAGGGTATTAATTAAGATAATTCCCTAGCAATATCTTCCTAAATTTATATAACTCATAAGACTAGAAAGCTAGATAAGGGAAACATAGTGACCTCCTAAGGATAATATGCAGAGTTCCTAAATATGATAATGACTAAATATTGATAAAATCTAAATCATGTCAAAATCTGTTTAACTAAATTGTGGCAGTCTTTTTTGGTCCCATGGCAGGAAGCCCGACCAAAGGGCTTGTGCCATACTTATCCTGGGGGCTGGGAAACTACTCATAACAGCTTGGCGAAGCTGATGGAGTAGGGCTGAAGGAGGCAAAGGAAGAAGGAGAAGAGACAAACACATTATTGAGGAGTTAATGGACAGCTATTTGTTCTTGCATCATTGAGGGAAATAGATACAAAGGAGATGTAGTTCTTGTTTCAAATTCTAATCAACCTATTGTGTGGGAAGGCTTAATAGCTCACAAACAAGAGTACTGGAGGTATGTGGTGTTGTGCTCCTGTAATCCCTGTCTTTAATTTTAAAAATCTTAAAGTTGAATTAGGTGCCCATAAGCTTAGAAGTAACGTGCCGAGACTGCGTGATGTGCAGTTGGTGTGTGGCTGTGTATAAGATTGTTGTTACGAAGATATGCTTGACATAATTTTTGTTGTTGTACACCTTCATTTTGGGGCAGAGGAAAAGAGGACACATGTCAGCGTGACTGTTTGGCATACTGCTTTACATGTATGGAAGGTCATAGTTGCAGATACTCCTAAGGCTCAAGGAAATTATGCTAGTTCTAATGCATACTCTGATCTTTACTATAATAGGAGAGCTTGTTTTAAAGGTGGGTGAGGGAGTACTTCCCCAGCTCATCCCAATACTATCTAAAGGTTTAAAGGATCCTGATTCCAGCAGAAGAAAGGGTGTGAGCACTGGTGTTGGCGAGCTTGTTATTTTATTTTATTTTAATGTTTATCTGTTTTCCTGTCTAGTCTAGTCTGTTCTAGTGTAACATTTGTGCTTCTTATACTCATGGTATTCCGTCAATCTTCTTTCGTATATCAGGACTGTTCAACTAATGGTGTGCTTTCAAACATGTTTAGTTCATGTATGTGAAAAGACTAAGCACCCAACTAGGGTTATTAAAAATTGATTTTTTATCACTAGAAATTGCTTGACTTTATGAGAAAGCTGTCCATTTGTGTTCATTGCTTTCAAAGAAATTTAGTACTTCGAAGGAAAAATATGTTGCTTATTTTGTGTTTCAATTTGGAGTAGTTAGAGTTGCATCATCAGTTATTATTGCTTATCTTTTCTCAGTTGGGGGGGGGGGTCAGTCCGTCAGTGGCCTTTAGCAGTCCTTATTGTTTTTGCCTTCTCAGTTCCTCTCCAAGCTTGGTAACAGCTTTTTGCAGCCTTAAGAAGTGTCGGCAACAAATATTGAAAACCTGATTGACGAAGGTTGACTATTGGTTAGAGGTCTAGTCTTCTCAAAGGAAGAGGAATGTATTTTAGATCAACTTGTTATTTAGTAAAGCTTGGGATGATGGGTCGCTGGTGCCTCTTCTATGAGCAGACTTCAAAGAGATATATTTCTGAAGAACTGGGCTTGTCTTAGTAAGTGAACTTTTAATCGTTCATGTTGATGCCTGTTTGCTTTGCTTGAACTCTGCGGGCATTTTTATGAAAGCTACTGCTACAAGAGTTCAGGGATTCATTCTTGTCTGTTATTCTTACCTGTGACATAATTCGGAGGCTGGCATATCTTTATTCCAAAAAGATGTCACCCTTGCTTCTGTTTGGCCCATAACAGGTGCAGATAAGCAATTCCGAGGACTAGATGTTGACTTGTCATTTTTATTTCAAATTCAAACTGTATGGGTTAAGTTGATACTACGTTCAAAGAACCTTTTTTTGATTTTCGTAAACTAGTCTTTCTCGACTATGCTTGTGCATTGTTTTTAATTCAAGATAACTGTAGAAACCCTGGGAGGCAAGCTTATATTGGTTGGGGAAGAAGTGGGAGACTGGAGGATCCTTGTATGGGGTTGAAATTGTCAACGATTTTTTAATCATGCATTAGAAAGTGATGACAAGAGGAAGTGGATATGCTTTCTCATATATTCACTGTATGCATTTCATTCCGTCCCCACTTCAACCTCCCGCCGCAAAATCCTGCTAAGCTCTTAATGTAGTGATCTGTAATGCTTTGAGGTTGTTAACCACCCTTTTATCATTGCACGGGATTGATCTAAACTCTGGTTTATGTAATAGAACGCTAGGCTATTTAGTTATAGTATTATTGAACAAGAAGGATTTCTGATTTTTTTTTTCTTTCCTGTGCCTTCACGGCATTCTCAATGCTGCATAAGTTAATTGGTGAACTCTCGGCTGTTTTGTTGTTTTTGCTTAGTTTTTGGGTGATATGTGTCTCTCCCTTGTTTCCCTTTTGTAAATTTGTTTGACTAGTATATATTTTTTTTGCCTTTTCCTTTACTACTACCCTTCTCAAAATTGTTTTGTTTGTGAAAAAGCTCCCTACTATTCTCGGCTTGTAAGAGGCAAGGTTGTGTACTTCTAGATATCCCAAGACATCGCCCGGTTTACCTTTGGTAATAGAAATGCAATAGTGGAGGTGCGACTTCAGCTCAGCCACCCACCCCGTCCTTGTTATCTTCAAAGAAGTTTCCCTTCTTTGCTTAAACTTTAGTCCTGTGGGGCTGGTAACTTCCTCTATGCCTTGCTTTTCCTCTGCTTTGACGGCATCCTTCATTCACCGAGACATATTGCACATTCGTGGATAAATTTATGGGACCCAATGAAGTTCTCTTGATTCATTAGAAGTCTCTCATACCATTTTACTGCATCTTTTTTTGGAGGGGTATGAACTAGCTCTTGAAGAACTGAAACATTAAAGCTCCTGGGCTCTAACATAGCTTCTTGTAGCACTCTATGCCGTGAGGAGGAGGAGAGAGCTATTACTGTATTATTCTGGAGGATTATTATTACCTACGAACCTTTCATATTTTTGACTAGTTGGTGGGTGAGTTAAAAGGAAATACAGATTAATATGGAGCATCATTGCCACTATTATTATTATCGAGATAGAATCAGAAAGCAGAGCTTCTCATTTATTGGGTATTATTGACCGTTAAATTACCATAATACGAAGTGAGAATACCAAAGAACATAAACTATTTTTTTCCCAAGTTTTTTCTTACGTCTAGAGCTGTGTTCTTGAGCTTTATTCTGGCTGCAGAAAAGTTCAGCGTCCTAGTTGGGTTATCCGCTGTTTTAAATACGCTGTGAGTTCCGTATTGTGTGTAAGTAGCTGCTTGGTTGTGGCGCTGAATATGTGCAGATGAAACGAGTTAGTGTGCCTTTAATTTTATGGTTAACTATGTGACGTTTACACAGGTTAACTTTGTGTAACCATGTGATTTGGAATTTAAATAGTATGATTTATGAACATGGCGTGAAAACTTTATCAATCAGCGACTTCTGGATCATTATGAAAAAAAGGCAAGTCCATATATGCTATAACGTCTGTCACAAGCGAGGCATACTGATCCTGTGTTCGACATATGTTGTTTAATGCAGTTATGGTAATATTAAATTGCCGACTATCTTATTCTTATCGCCTTGAAGCTGTATTTTATCTACATCGGTGAAAGTATGGTAATATTTTGAATGTTGAGGTGGAAAAGTTTTTCTTGTGGATTGAAATATTTTGTTAATGATCTTTTGATGTTCTTTATTTAATGTCTGAAATATTTTTGTTAATGATCTTTTGATGTACTGCTGAAACATTGTCGTTCATTGTGCAAGGAATAAGATTCATCGCAGCATTTTCCCTCACCAGACAAATCCTCGTGTTCAGAGACTCAGAGCCCTGCCTTTACTTTGTAAGGTGTCTGAGAATTTCTAATCCTAGCTTTTGTGATTCATCTCGTTCATGTATATATGTCTCAAAGGCTCATGTTGAGTTTCTGTTCATTACTTTCATTTCATGGATACCTACCGAGGAGTTTCACGCTATAAATAATTGCTTTACGTGCGATATTTGTCAAATTGTTTTTTCAGAACTCCTTTTATATCTTCTCTTGCTGTCTATGGGATTGTGATGGAAAGCTATCCTTGTTTTGTTTAGCTTCACTTGTTTGCTATTGCCAGTTTTAGTAAGGCCGCTTTGTTTTATGTCAGCTGTTCTTGTTTCTCATATTGAGATTTGAGATTCTGGTTGCCTTGGTCATTTGAATTCTAGTTTTAGCCATAGTATTTTGACTTTGTGCCTAGTCCACCTTCGGTTCTCAAGTAATTTTGGAGTAAGGAGCTCGTCAATTAGAGAAGCCTTTGCATCATTCATCGATCTGATTCATACATCCTTCTTGTCTCCTGAGAGAGTCTTAACTCTCTAGCTAAACATTTTATTTTTGTCAGCAGAGTGTTCCTATTTTGGTTATGTACATCAACAAGTGACTAGGGAGAGGGAAATGTGTGGGTTTAGGGATGTTGGCAAGTTGAATCGAGCCAAATATTTCTTAGCTTGAACTTTGTGGTTTGTTTCTTTAGGTTCGAAACGACCCATACAAGTCCAACTCGAGAAGGTTAGCTAACCGACTTGGCTTGGCTTGAACACCTTTAAATTTTACTAATAAAAATTTTCATTTTACAGAAGTATTAATTTTAAAAATAATGGATGTTACCATCATACTTAGTATAAGTATGATATTTTCTACTATTTTTATACTAAGTGCTAAAATTAAAATATCATTTTACTTAAATAATATTTATAACGAAGGTAAGATAATAATTTCATTACAAATTACATTGTCTAGATAAATACAAAAGATTAGGCAAAGAGTTGGAATATAATAAAAGGAAAATAGCAAGGGACTTAAGAGTCTATGAAATATTTGGATCAAAAGAAGCTAGGACAAACACCAAATAGTCCTAACTTTCAACCATCTAGTAGAAGCCGTCAGGCCTTACCCTTAAAGTGGTCTTGCAAGGTAAAGACTGTCCGTTGAATAGGTAGGAGACCATATGTAATCCCCCAAAAATTTCAAAACCTATATTTTAATAAATAACTTTGTTTGAAATAAAATTAGCTTGTAAAATTATTTATTTTAATTATTTTATGAATTTTGGAGTATGTAAATTTGGATAAGAGTATTTAATAAATTAAAAATAAATATTTTTCTATTTATCATATTATTTTATTTAAATAATCTTTTTCAAACTAGTATTTTACTATAATTATCCTTTTTAATCCCATATATTTAATTATATTAAATTAAATTATTAAATAAACTTATTATCAAAAATATTACATCCTATTATTTTATAAATTTAATTATTTTCAAATTTTCCATTTTCCCTAATTTCCTTTTCCTACCTTTTATTTTCTTTCTCCTTTCCCCCATTTCTCTTTTTCTCCCTTCTTCCTGGCTTTGGGCCGCCAGGCTGTTGGCCTGCTTCCCCCCCTTGCGCGTCGGGCCAGGCCCGTTCCTTTCCCCAGCCCCTCCTCCTCGCACGCTGTCCAGCAGCCCAACGCCCTCTTTATAATTTTCCTTGGACCGGCCGGGTTGCGTTTCTTTTCCTGCGCCGGTCCAGCCGCCCGCCAGCACCTCTCTTCCTTTCTCTCTTCTGCCACGCCCGACCTCCATTTCTGCCATCGTCGACAGCAGCCCGACCACCTGCAGCTGCCGCCCGACCATCTGCGACTGCTGCTGCCTGCAGCCGCCGCCCTGCCACCTTGCCTCTCCCTCTCTCTCTTCTCCCTCTTCTTTTTCTTCACCTTTCCCTACCCCATTATTTCGAAATCCTTCTTCCCCGACCCTCTCCCCTCCATTTTCTCCCCTCCACTTTCTCCCCTTGATTTCGTGCGCCGCCGCCCTCCGCCGCTCCAACCGCCGCACTCATCCCCTAAACCACCTCCTGCACCCTTCGACTACCACCTTGCACCACCTCAATACCCATCCCGCAACCCTCTTTCTCCCCTCTTCTATTTTTCTCCCTGTCTTCACCCTTCTCGACAGCCGTCTGTAACGCCACCGTTCTCCGCCGTCCGGCCGTCTCTGCCGCCGCCCAGACCACCAATCTCCTCCCTGCAACCTCCTCTACCACCCCCATACTTTACTTTCCCGAAACCAGCCCCTTCAACCCTTCGTTTTCCCCCTTTCTTTTCCTTCCTCGCCAGCCTGTACCCCGCACCCCACTTCGACCGCCACCTTCGCAACCTTGCTGCCGCCGCCTCCGCCACCATTAGCCACCATCAACACGTCCCCAACCACCTCCTACACCCCCTCTTCACTTCTGCACCATCCACTTGCCTTAGAACCTCCCCTAACTACCTCATTTTCTAGCCTAAAGTCCCTAAACCGAACCACCCTTCCTCTCTTCCATCTCACCCCTCTTCGAGCCCTTCCCCCTCTCTTCGCATGACACTCACGCTGCTCATGCAGCGTGAGCTTCCCCTTGTTTTAGGTTTAATTTGGAAATTTTTTGAGGTATATTAATAATTAACTAAAGTGTTTTATTGTTAAATAAATTTTTATAAAGTCTTATCCTTTTTAATTTCTTATTTCTAACATAATAATGATGGATATTATTTTTAGGTGTTGAGTGCTAATTATGCTTGATAAGATTTGATATTTTGCGGGATTAAGGTAATCGTTAAACCTCCCTTAAATGCATGGAAACGTATGCTAGCACATTAGGAATTTTATTATGATTTTATGTATGTTTTATGAGCCAAGCATGATATATAAATGGTTGTTTACATTTATTGAAAGAAAAAGGGAAATGCATGATAGCTTTTGTGTCATGTGTAGGTATGATAATTGAGGAATGAGTTGATTATTGATGGAAATATTAAATGTTTGTTTATGATGTATTATGTTGCTAAGGCATGAATGGTATTATTGTCTAAGGGTATTCTAGTAATTATGGTTATGAAGTATGTGATCTAATGTATGTAGTTGCTAATGAGTATTATGTTGATTAATGACAAGTTGGTGGACTTAGATGAAAAGAATAATATCATTATTTTATGTAGTGATGGTAAATTCATAAAAATGGTGAATAAAGGGGTTGAGTGGAAATTTTATAAGTGAAAAGGGTATTTCGGTAATTTTATAAGTAAAAGGGTAATTTAGTAATTTAAAAAGAAAGGGGTTAAATGATAATTCATAAGTAAGAGGATAAAATTATAAGTTGTGAGAAGAAGGGTATTATGGTAATTTTTGGGGAAAAGGGTAAAGTGGTAATTTTGGAGGTAGAGGGGCAAAATCGTAATTTCATAAGTAAGTGGTAATATGGTAAATTTTATAAGTGAATGGCGACACGGTAATTTTGTAAGTGAGGGGTATGACGGTAATTTTGTGAGTAAAAGGTTAATATGGTAATTTTGGAAAAGAAGGGTAAAAGGGTAATTATGTAAGGAAGGATAAAGAGGGTAATTTTGGATGAAAAAGGGTAAAATAGTAATTTATAAAGTAAAAAGAGTGTTATGGTAATTTTATAAGTAAGAAGGGTATTGTGGTAATTTTGTAAATAAAAGGATAATATGGTAATTTGGGAGTAAGGGGTAACTTGGTAATTATGATAACGACAAAAGATAATTTAGTAATTAAATTATGATTGTAGAAAGGTAATTGGATAAGTATGATGCTAGCGAAGGGTAATTGGGTAAATTAATCAATTAAAGGGTATTATGGTAATTTTAATAATGGAGAAGGGTAACATAGTAATTATGGATATGGAGAAGGGTAAATTAATAAATATGATTATGAAGAAGGATAACTTAACATTGGTAATTATGAAGAAGGGTAATTTGTGAGTTATAATAACTAAAAAGGGTAAATGGCAATTAAAAATAATTGAGAAGGGTAGGATGGTAATTATGATAAAGGAGAAGGGCAATTTGGTAAATTATCCAACTAAAGGGACAACTTGGTGACTTAGCCAATTAAAGGATAAAGTGATAATTACTTAACGAACTAAAGGGGCAAATTAGCAATCATGATAAGGAAGAGGGGTAAGTGAGTAATTTATCCAACTCAAGGGCAATTTAGTAATTATAACAAAGGAGAAGGGCGATTTGGTAATTTAACCAACCAAATGGGAAATATGATAAGTGTAGCAATTATGAGGAATGAATGGTGATCTAAAAAGCGTAGGAGGTAACTTGATAACCTAAATCGGATAAGGGGTAATTCGGGAATTATGTAACCTAAAGGGTAACAGGGTAATTTGTTAATGAGGAATGGATGACTTGGCGATTACATAAGTAAGGGGGTAAATAAGTGATTTGTACCTAATTTGTTGTGATTGTGGAACCTGATAATGTGATTTAAATAAGGCTGTTTAGCCAAGTAAGAGTATTTGATAATTGGTATGACCTTGACGATTTCTCTGTGACATCCTGATAATCCTCTGAATAAGAAACGATTAATGATATCGAAACGATCTAAAGTGAATAAGTATCGGATCATCGTGCTTTTCGTGATCACCTTAATTAAGACACTATTACTTAAAGTGAAAGACCTCGAGATCGGGAATGGTGACTTCTTAGGGGTCGCTACCCTAAGGACGTGATTTAGTCCACGATTATTCTGGTATTTACTGGTGTGCCTTTGTGCCCCAGCCAGGCCCTACATCTTACTTTTTCTAGCTCTACGGACCTAGTTAGGGGGTATGCATACTTATGGATTAGGTGTCCTTGTCGGTAGGGTACTGAGTTAGCTTTATGCACCAGTACGACCAGGGTACCTTTGTGTCCTTGAGTTCGCGGTTGAAGGGTACTGGGTAGCTGATATGCACTGGTACGACCGGTGTACCTTTGTGTCCCGGGTTATTGATCTCCCGTTCGAGGCAAATAAATATGATTGATGTGATGATTAAAGAAAGGAAATATACTATAATTGAAAGTGGAATATTAATGAGCTGGACCCAGTGATTTATGATATTGAGTACCGGTCCACCGGTTATAATAGTGACCAGGAGCGTTGTGCCCTGGGTGATGATTCTTTATATATCCCGGTCCACCGGTTATAATAGTGGCCAGGAGCGTTGTGCCCTAGATGATGATTCTTTATGTATTCCGGTCCACCGGCAATAATAGTGGGGGTCCCGAGCTTAATAAAACCAGTTATGCATGTGAATAAAATTATGGGAAAGTACAAATCACTTATAGTGGAACAATGGCTGAAGGCCTGAATGTTTTGAGTTGCATTATGATATGGCTTAAGACCATAAGTACCGATTGTTCGTAACGATATATTGATATGCTATGTGAATGTACTTATGTGAATTTTATATATGTATGTAGCTTGTTTCATGTGTTGCATTGCGGGCCTGCTTTTAAGTGGGACTTTAAAGGGTTACTCAGTACCGTAGTACCGAAGAGTTCCATTCGTGGGGCCCCTGCCTATTCAATGGGCAGTGTCCCTTGCAGGTCTTTTTAGGTGCTACTCAAGTGGGCAACGGGAAAGAGAGTAAGGTCTCATCCGGAACTACTAGGGTTTTTCTCTCTCTCTTTGAAATTTCTGGTTATAAACGTATATGTTGATACTGTAACCACCAGTGGTGGATTTCATCCTTGTAAACGTTTGATACGCTACTCTGATTTAAGTATGTTGAAATTCTTGCGAATTGTATTTCATTTTCCTTTAGCCTTAGCATTTAGTACTGGAACGGTATGAGTGAATCGGTCTGGTACTAAGTGTGGCGGTAATACTCCCAAAATTCACGGTTTATTAATTTGCTTCCGCTAATTTCCTTTTAATTAACGAAATTTTTCAGTAGTGAATTTTGGGGGTGTTACACCATAATATGGAATCTGTTAGTATTATGGTACTGAAAAAATCATTACACTAACACCAACATGTAAGGCCAAATGAGGCACAAAAAGAACATAACATAAGTATGTTAGGGAAGCATACAATCATAAAATGGACACAATTGATATAGTCAAAAGAAACTCAAATACTAAGGTAGGGCACTAAGGCAACTACCGATACAACCATCTATATAAATTCCTATTACTAAAGTAAGGTGCAAAGGTAACTACTAAACCTCATATTACAACATGTAGTGCGCAACGACAACTACCAAAAACATTAAATCTAGAACAACCCATTAACAATCTTCATATAATGATTATTTCTAATTTTAGTTACTTGAGAGGGATACAATAATTACTCGAAGACATAAAAGTACATCGATCATTCTAGCGCACAAGGCAACACGGTACCCTCTAACCATCCAACCCAGAGGCATAACGATACTCTAGTTATATTAGTGCATAAGGCAACACAATACTCTCCTTACCTAGATCACCTAATTCTTAAGTATCTATATCCCTCATAGGGCTCATAGGT
The DNA here is from genome assembly GCA_030549775.1 of Tamarix chinensis. NCBI lineage: Eukaryota > Viridiplantae > Streptophyta > Magnoliopsida > Caryophyllales > Tamaricaceae > Tamarix > Tamarix chinensis. The sequence goes on along the minus strand of CM060174.1, from coordinate 102,522,961 downwards.
TACCTATAGAGTAGAGTAGGGCCTTACTGGGACACGACCGGCAAGCTAGTGAAACCAAACAAACCGAGGGCTCCTGCCTCGTCCCTAGGGTAACTATCCCTAGAAAGCAATCATTTCCAAACTTGAGGTCTTTCACTTTTAAGTATTAGTATTTTATGGGGGTGACCACAAATATCACACATTGCACATAAATTTCCTCTTTATACTTAGCCATTTTCATTTATTTCTAATTATTTAAGGTAAACCCTAAGGTCATATCCAGTTAATCGCAAAAGGTGTATTAAGTCAAAATGACCAAAATGCCCACAAACCCCTAATTTTACCATTTTATCAAATTTCATCTCAAGTAACATTATTACAAGCCATTTGTCATGAAAATGCTAAAGGATCATTATTCATGATATGGTACCATGTGAATAATCTTTACGTCTTAGTGATTGACCATATTATCCACTTTTTATACCTTTAGTAAATTACGTCTATGACCTAATTCATACATTTCTAAGGTGACATATATTCCATATAACACATATGTATAAATTTGTAGTATATTATGTCATTCAACAGGGTAATTAACATTACGGTGCAGGTAAGGAAACACCTTACCTCTAGAATATGCGATCAACATTTATTGCATACTAACCCTAATCATGTGTATATGCTTTTATATTATTTAATTCAACCCTAGTTACTATACAAAGATAATAATAGTATACTTATCATGGTGAATTACATTATAAGGTTGCGGCATTTCAATCACTATGTAATACCTTGAATCTTTAAACACAAATTTATTAAGCTTAATTATTTTATTAGCGTAATTTGATGTAAATATTTAATTATTTTAATTTTGATTTGTTTTATGGATTTATCGATGATTTTAACTTCACATTTGAATTTAATTAATTGTTGTCATTGCAGATCATTGTAGATAAATTCGTTCACGACCATGATTTTATTATATTTATATGATTTTGATTTAATATGTATTTCTATTCTTTCTCGTATTTTGATTTTTAATATTTTAGATTCGTTTTCGATTATAACTTCATTGTGCGATTACGAATTTATTTTAGAGTTATATTTTCTTAATGAAATATATGATTTAATTATTAAATTTTCATTTAAAATAGTCAAATTTATTTTAATGATTTTATCCGTAGAAAATATTTATGACCTTAAATTTATTTATTTTCGAGGTCATTAATATCTTCGGAAAGTTTTAAATTAAAAAGATATTTGGAGTTTATTTATGGATTTCTTTTCGAAATTAATTTTCTTTCATTTTACCTTTTTTGGTTTACGGAAGACTAGTTTAAGAAATTATTTAAATTATTCTCGGTTTATTAGAAATTGACTTAAATATTTTCTTATATACTTTTAAATATTTTTCAAGGTCTTATAATGTATTTTCGTAAACAATATAATTTTTTTACGTTTGTTAGTAAATTCTTCTGAATATATTTTCAAAATTCTTTATATGACTCTTATATTGATTTTGTATGTTTGAATCCTTATAAAATGGTTTTTCGTTAAATAAATTTTAGATACAATCTTCCAATAATATTTTTAGATGTTTAGTATTTCTTTGTATATTTGTAATAGTAAAAAAAAGAAAAAAAATTCCAAATCAGCCCCAACCCTCTTCTTTTTTCCTTTTCTCTCTTCTTCTCTCCCTTCTCTTCTTTTTCTCTTTCCTGTCGGGTTCCCTGTTCTCTGCACCCAAAACCCTAGCCTTCTCCCTGCTCCTCCGTCGACAACTGCCGGCCACAACCGGTGATGCACAACAACAACAGTCACATGCCACTGCAATAGCAGCTGCAACAACGTAGCAGTAGAAGCAGTTGCGTGCAGCGGCGGGGAGCAGCAAGTCTTGCCGTCGTCCGGCCACAACCAACTATGGTGATGGTCGGTGAGCACCGGTCGACCTCCGGTGCAGCTTCCCCTCTCTTTATTCTCCTTGATTTGCAACTCCTTGTTTGGTATAAATTTTCGAATGCCATAACCCTTGTTTTGATTAATTGAGTATGAATTAGCTTAAGATAATCGAAATTGATTGTGTAATTATGTATATATATGTTGTATGATTGATTTAGAGTGGTTAATTGTAGTATATTTGGTTGATTTGTGAAAATCAGATTTTTGGTTGGGTTATGCTCGAATTTTTAGATTCACCTAATTAAGCTATTTTGGGTAAATTGATTTTATACTATGCTGTAAAATATATTTAATTTCATGTTGGGGCCATCGATTTGAGAAATTTATGTGGAATTAATTAGAATTGACTTTTTAGGTCAAAATCCGTGTGTGACGAAATTGGATTGCATAATTGAGTTGTTTCACTTAATTGATTTTATAATATCCTTTGAAATGTATTTAATTTCATATCGGAAGTATTGATTTGGAAAAATTGTGTGAAATTGATCGTAATTGGTTTTTTAGGTCAAAACTATTGCGGGTCTAAATTGGATTGTGTAATCGGGTTGTTTTATTCAATTGATTAGCAATATTTGACCAGATTTGCATTTTAGGATCAAAAATCCCAATTGTGTTGAATTGTGTATTTATTTTATTGGTTTTGATCAATTGATTGTATGATATGTTATAAAATATGTCTAATTGCATTTTTAAACATTCAATTTAAATAAATTAATAGAATTCAACCGAATTGTATTTTCAGGCCTAAAACCCTAAATTTCAAGTGAAATTATGAAATCGACCATTTGTATAGTTGTTTTTTCTAAAATTGAATTTATAGAAATATTTGAAATGGTCTTAATTGCATTCTAACACCTTTAATTGGAATTAATTGATTTGAATTTTTCGAGTTTGTGTCTTGGGTTTTGAAACCCTAATTTCGGAAATCGATTATCTTAAATTGGTGATTCATAAGATTATTTTTGTTGAAATTGATTATCTTGATTGATCTAAAATTATTTCAATTGTGTTTTAAAGATATCAATTTGGAGTAATCAAAGTGAATTGGTCGGTTCATAGTCTGGGTATTAAAAACCCTAATTTTCGGAGATGGTTATAAAATTGATTATGCTATGCTTCTTTTTCCTAATTGATTTTTTGCTTTGATTTAAAATTATTTGAATTATATTCTTACGTTATTGGGTTGGATTGGTTCCCTAAAAATGGTTGGTTTGTCTCTTTAGTTGTAAAGCCTAATGAGTAAGTCATTTTCCATAAAATAATTTATAATCTATTATTCTTTCCTCGACTTTCCAAATCAATTTGAAATGTCCCAAGTGATATGTGTTAAACCTAATTTGATTGATATTTAATCTTAAATCTTAATAGAGCAATGCTCATGAGTCATTGGTTTTGGATACGTTGTCCAGGAAAGATTGTTTGTGTCTCCTTATGTTGATTTTATTATAATCTTTGAATTATTGATTGATAAGATAGTTTCTAACCTACTTTCGATTTCCATAAGTGATTTAGGAAAACTTTCTCATGGATTGTCAAGATCTTGATAGCTCTTTCTCTTTATTAATTTGCTCAACTAGCTTTAGATTTAGGTAAGTTATTACTTACCTTTACTTATGTCAGAATATAAAATGTATGTTTGTTCGGAGTAGAAGGTGATGAGTATGCTTATTGGTTATTTAATCACGTCAAGCGTATGCTGTGTTCTGTGTGGTAATTGTATGTATATATGGATTTATAGCCTCAATGTAAATGTGTGTTAGTATGATGCTTGAATATTGTATTCGTGTGAGTATGTGAAAGGTTGAGTATAGATTGAAATTGCATGATATCTTATGCTATATTTTATGTCATGGAATTATTTGGCTTTAACGCCACTTGAAATTATTCGGCTTTAATGCCACATAAATTGGATCGCCTTTAATGCCCTTGAAATTATTTGGCTTTAATGCCACATGAATTGGATAAGCTTTAATGCCTCTGGAATCGATCGACTTTAATGACACTTGAATTGGTTAGGCTTTAATGCCCCTGGAATCGATTGGCTTTAATACTACTTGGGTTGGTTCAGCTTTAATACCACTTGGATTGGATCAGCTTTAATATCGCTTGAAATTTATCGGCTTTAATGTTTCTTGGCTTTAATGCCACTTGAAATTGATATAATAATGGAAGTTCATTGTATTGATGGAAGTGAGATAAGTGCTATTATGTGAGCCTGCTTTATGATTGGTTAAATCATCGAATAAAATATTAACCACTTAAAGTAAAAGATCTTGAGTTGGGACTTGTATCACTTGGGATAACTATCCAAGTTAGGTTTGGTATTCACTTGGTACCATTCCAGGGTTTTTCTATTCTGTGATCCCGGGTGCCTTACGAGGTCCAGAGAGGTCATCTTCTACTCTATAGGTGTCTCGATATATTTATACCCTATAGGGGGTATGCATACTTAATTAATTAGGTGCCCTATTTATCGATGGTTTGGTTATGTTTTTAGGCGGGCTAGCTAAGGCTAGTACCGTTCGAGTACTAGATTAGTTGTTACGATCTCATTGAGTCTCCGTCCTCAAGATAATAACATTAAATGATTGTGATTACGATAATGAAATATAATAATGAATTATTCTCGTTCACTCATAAATTTTATATTTTTGTTTCCTATGCATGTCTCTTGGTTGTCTCCCTTACAATAGTGTTTCCAATGCATGTTCATATTCAATTACCACATGATCTATTATTTAAATTGCATGTGAGCCTTATGTGCAGAATGTTATCTTCTAGGGCAGTGTGTGTTACTCAGCATGCGATTGTGATTTATTGTATGCTTGTACCCTATGTATTGTCATGTCTAGTCATGTATTATAAGCATGAATTTGTGACCCCATGTTTTATCATATGTATCACATGTATAATTGATCATGAATTATTATATAAGTAGAATGGTGTATGTATCATATGTATAATTGAGCATGAAACATTGTATGAGTGGAATGGTGCATTGATCTTATGTATAATTGAGCATTAGTATTGTAAGCTAGAGATTATTGTAACACCCCTAAAATTCACTACTGAAAAATTTCGTTTTATTAAAGAGTTTCATGGAGGTAAGTAAATCAAAACTTGTGAATTTCGGGGATATTACCACCGTGATCAGTATAAGCCCATCCTCGGACCAGTCTCGTACTCACCACAAGGCTAAAGAAGAATTAATAACCATCATAAGTCAAACTCAAAGCAATGCTTCATAAACGCATTAAAACATTCATAATATAAAAATCAGAGTATGCGAAAAGAATTTACAACCCAGAGTACATAATTAAAATTCCTCAAAAGGAATAAAGGCTACAATACGATAAAAATTAAGTTTGAGTAATCTAGTAAAAAATGAAAGAATATAGGAAGTGAATGCGTCCACGTTGCTCTCGATCCTATACCAAGTCCATGCTTAACACCCAGCCTTGTCCGATGTCTCGTAAACATTAAAGGCATAAAAAATAGTATCACTAACCTGCACAAACTTAGAGGGGTCTTCTACTCGTGGGAAAGAGTAGTACCCATGAAACTGGTGGTTAGTACGCTACGTATTGATTAAGGTAACCATGTAGCTAAGACCAAGCATATAAAACATGTAACACAAGCATGATCATATAAACAACATACAATCATTACAGATAAATAAAGGTTAATTTATAGTCTAGATAAACTAATTATTTATTCTCTGATCAATACTCGTTTACACCATGCTCTTTATCAATCCATGCGAGTACGGGAACCCTACTATTATGGTCGGTGGATCGAAAACGTACAGGGCAAGACACTCTTGACTACTATTATTGCCGATGGATCGGTCTCTAGGGTAAAATGCTCATGACCACTATTATTGCTGGTGGATCGGTTTGGCCCCGTGAAATACCCCAAAACCCAAATTTAGAGGATTACTAATTAAGAATTATTAGAAAATTAATTAAATAAATTATTTTATTGAAATAAGAGGGAGTAATTAGGGAAAAATCAGAAGGAAATTTATAAGTAATTTAATTGAAAAAAATTAAGGTGTTTTGATAATTAAAATGGAATTTTGAAAAAATCTCTCAAAAAGCCTAAATTAACCTAAAAAGGGGATTTAATTATTATTTTAATAAAATATTATTATTTTTAAATATCCCAAAATATCGAAATATTTTAAATACTCCAACCTACCTATTTTTCTTTTTTCCTTTTTTTCCCCTCTCTTCTTCCTTTTCTTTCCTTTTTCTTCTTTTCTTTTTCTCCTTCCCTCCCCTGACCTGGGCTAGCCTAGCCCTGCGGCCCAATTCTCCTCCTTTCCTCCTGTGTGGCTCAGGCCTGTGCCACACCTTTCTTTCTTTTTCCCCCCAGTCGATCCAATTTTCCCCCTCCCCTTTTATTTATTTCTTTTTTTTCCTGGACCACCGGTCTAGCCCCTTCCTCCTCCTCCTCCTTCTTCCCCAATGCCGACTTGCAACCCTAGGCCATGCAACCCCATTTTCCCTCGACCACCATAGCACACCGTCCTTCCCCTCCCTCACTCGTTGTTTTCTTTCACCATTTTGACCTCGACCGACCTTCTCTTCTCTCATGTGTGCCCTACTCTTTCCTTTCTCCTCTCCCCTCGACTAACAGCCTCCCTTAGCAGACCAGTGTCGCCTGCCACCACCGATTGGCGTGCTTGGCACCTGCACCCTTTTTTTCTCTTCCCCCTATTATTTTCCCGTCCATTGGTCCTATAAATACCCCATAGGCATCCTTGATCGAGCTTTTGATTTCGCAACCCAGAAAATCCCTCCTTTGCGCCACCTCCCGATCAGATGCCCTTTCCATCACTGCCGCCCGCTTCGCCCGCATAACAGCTTCCTAAATCACCCTCTACAAAACTAAGCCTCCCTCCTCCCTCGATTTTCCTTGCACAAGCCACCCTAGCCATACAAAGTCCCCCTCTCAACTAACCCTCATCAACCCCCGCCGCCCTTCGCACCACCGTCCACCACCACAACCATCACATCTTACACCTCCCAAAATTACCTACATACCTTCCTTTACCTTTCCTTACCCTCCTTTTCCCCTTCCTCACTCTCCTCTTCCCTTCCTCCCTCTCCACTACCCTCGGCCACCACAACAACATCGCCTGCACCGCTGCCTTTGGCTGCGCCACCACCCCCATTCCAACCCTCTCTATCTGGGCATCCACCATCATCTCAACTTCCACCCTCACTCTCCCTCTCCTATTCCCAACACTCGACTATTCATCTCTTCTCCCTCCACTGCCGCCGCTACCGCCACAACATGCCGCCGTCCCTAGGTAGTACTCTAACCTTCCCAACCTCTAAACCCATTTTATACAAGTAGTAATGGTATTATCCATATCATCATCATCATCATCATCATCATCATCATCATCATCATCATCATCATCATTATTATTATTATTATTATTATTATTATCATTATCATTATTATTATTGTTATTATTACTTAACCTTACTTTAGAATTTTCCTAACCAATATTATTATTATTATTATTAATGGTCTAATACTTTAGTTTTATTATGATGATGATGATTATTATTATTATTATTATTATTATTATTATTATTATTAATGCTAGCTTTGGCCTATTATTATTACCTTTATTATTATGGTAAATGTTTAAACCCTTATATTACTATTACCATTTTGATTATTATTATTATTATTAGTATTATTCTTAACATTATTATTATTATTATTATTATTATTAATGCTAGCTTTGGCCTATTATTATTACCTTTATTATTATGGTAAATGTTTAAACCCTTATATTACTATTATCATTTTGATTATTATTATTATTATTAGTATTATTCTTAACATTATTATTATTATTATTATTATTATTATTATTATTATTATTATTGTTATTGTTATTGATACTAGATTTGGCATGTTATAATTTTTTTGCTATAAAAGAAGAATACTCAAACCTTAATATTATTATTATTTATTATTCGAATATTGATAATATTATTCCTAATTCCTTTATTATTAAGATTGTTACTATAGTATTATTATTACTACTACTATTATTATTGTTAATATTATTATTACTACTATTGTAATGGTAAAAATATTCGAACCCTTATATTATCATTATTTCAAATATAACTATTATCATTATTATCTTTAGTAATATTAGTATTTTGTTGGTATTACTATTATTATATTATTATTTTATCCTTAACCCTATTATTAGCCTTAGCCTTAAAAATACTAGGATTTATATTACTAGGAGTATTAGTATTATTATTATTATTAATATCACAATTTTTGCTATAACTAGTGTTAGTACTATTATTAAAATAAATAAAGCTATTAGATTTAATAACATAAATATAGCTATAAATATTAACATAAATATATTTTGACTAGTAATAATCTAGTAGGTTAACTTGAGGATAAAACCCCTAATTTTCACTTATAAATCTCTCTTTAATAATAGTAACCCTAATCTTATAATAAAATAGGAAAAAATAGTATTTTTGGTAGGAGGAAAAATAATCCTTAGTTTTCCCCTCTTATAAATGAAGCTAGTCAAAACCCTAAAGAGGCATAGGAGCGTGCTCTAAGACTAATGTCGTGTTAGGTAAGGGTGTAGCTAAGGCCTTATGTGTTCTTTGTGCCTTATATGCCTTGGATGCCATGTATAATGATATGTTGTGTATCTTGTGCTATTGTTATAACCGTTTTATGTGTAGCGCAGCTTGGAGTTAATGTATGCTCTTGTGTTCTCTTATGGCATATGTAAAATATGTTTGTGCTATGAATGGTGATGTGATATGTCCCTTTTAGGACATGCATGCTAGGATAATTAATGTAGTGATATGGGGTGGAAGGATGACAAAGAAAAAATGGGGAAGTAAGTTGACCAAGGAATGTGGGATTGACTCAAACATCTCATGATCCATGAGAGGAAGAATAAAAGGGTACTTAAGCAAAATAAAGTGGATGAACTTTTCATGGGGAAATCTAGGGTTTGCATGGGAGAATCTAGGGTCTTACATGGGAGTTTTAGGGTTTTGCATGAAAACTTTGAGGGTTTGCATGGGATGGATAGAGTCCGTATAGCGGTGAACTTTATGTATGGAAAGTTGACTTGGGGTTTAAGGAAGGTAATGGAAGAGTTATTTGGGTGAAAAATAGTACGCTAGATAGTATAAGGGTGCATAGGAGACCGAGCTAGGGTTTGGAAGGAAACCCTAACCTAAGAAGGTGGAAAAAGGAAAATAAATGAGGGTGAGTGGAGTATGAGATGATGATGGAGGATTGTCATGTGTGGAGAAAGCATGGGTATCATGGGAAAGAAAGAGTGGAAGGTGAGAAGTGGAGGGGTGACATGTGGAAAGGAGGATGCTAGGTTAGCATGGCTAGTTAGGGTTTGGTGTGGTCACCTAGGGTTTTATGGTCACGTGTATATTTGAGGGAGTAACATGAGATGATAAGGGTTGAATCTAAGGGTTGTGATGTGTGGGGTGTTAAAATAGTTTGGGTTGCGTGAGACAGAGGATGATGGACTACATAGGCCCAAATTAGGGTATTCTGGAGAAAACCCTAAGAAAGGCTGTGAATGGGCTTAGTGGTGTTAGGTATTGGGCCTTAACCCACACACCTAGGAGTTGGACCTCTAGTGTGAGTAGTGGAATAAGGAAAGGATGTTGGTATTTAGGAGGTGCACGAGTCTCAATGTAATACCCCATTTTAGGAAACCTTAATTAAAACTAATAATTTTGTGTGATTAGTTATAATTATTAATTTAGGAGGTTTAATTTTAAACGTGTTATTATTATTTATATAAAAATAATCAGGTTAAAATGTTGATTGAAATTGACTATTTATTTTAATCCTAATTTTTATCCGTAAATCTTATCCTAATTATTTTATAAATAACCGTGACCTGTAACTCGAAATAAATTTCTAAAATTTATTCCTAATTATTTTAACTTTTTCGTTTTATTTAAACTTATCTAAGATCAGATTATTTTTCTACCCGATATCCTAATTTACCTAAATTGAATTTAAAATATATTTATAATATATATTTTCTTCTCTCTCTCTGCCATTTACTGTCCCATCCCTGTAAATATTCTCCTTGTCTCACTCACTTTCTTACTTTACTCCACCGTCTGCATTTGTACACACTATCACACGCTACACTCTCACTGCACACATATACTCTCACACACTCCACCCAAATAAGCCCTGTATATGTACACATGACACACACTTACACACAACCCCCAACCCCCAACCCCGTTCCTTTTCGGCTCAACACTCCCCAAAACAAGCCCTTGCATATAACGCAACACACGTATACACACGACACACACCACCCTAAACAAACAAGCCCCCTCTATTTCTTCAGCTCTCCCACACTAAACAATCCTTACTCCCCTCCCTGCCCTGTTTGTTTCTAGCGCACTAGCTCCCCGACCACCCCAACACCATCGCACATCACCACCACCATAAAATCTGCACCACCACTCCCCTACCAGCCCCCATGTAGCTATCATCAACGCACAACCACAACTTCCTGCCTTTTCCATCCACCGAGCACCATCTCCCGCACCTCCCCATCCTACATTGTAGCCCCCGTCGGCCAAACCCTGCACCCTTCCTGTAATGAACTCCAAATGGAGTTTAGTAACAATCACACAATAATCGCAAAAACACAGCTGAACAGAAATAAGGATAGGGTAATCAGGACTGCCTGATCTAAATCCTTGAAGCCGAGAATAACAATGCTGCCGGAAACCGACAAGAAACGATGCAAAATCGTCAGAATTAAGATGATAGCTTTATTTCATATACTGAAATTGATTTGAATAAGATGATAATCCCCATTGATGGTGGTCGACAAAGAAGGCGGGATTAGAGGAAGGGGATGACCAGGGAAGGCTGCGTTTGGTCGAGAAGTGAAGGGTGTTTTGACCGAACGGAGGAGGAGGGCGTTTTGACCAAACGGGATTGAGAAAGAAGGCAGGGTTTAAGGCTGTTGGTGCGGGTGCGTATGGGCCTCGGTCTCCACTTTATTTGGGCTGAGTTATGGTAATTTATTTGGGTTGAGGTTATGGTAGGATTAAAGGTTGATTTGGGCATTGAAGGTAGTTTTAATGATGGGTTAGGAAAATTCCAAACTAACTAGTTGCTTAATACCCTTATTACAAGATAAAACTAAATAAACAAAAAAAATAATAATAATAGTATAATTTTTCTAATTGGGCGATAATGCCATTATTTTTGTTAATAATTTAAACTTGAATATTTCTTCTCAGCAACATAATCCTGTTTCTTGATAGCACCGTCTTAAATCCTTTTCCCCGCTTGCTTGGCTAGATTGTCAATTTTCTTGATTGTCCTGCAAGACAATAATACAAATATAATTAATTATTTTTAAAGGATAATTGGTGCTTTTCTTAGTAAGGGTACTAAGAGTATTTGGGCTTTCATCATCCTCCCTTTCTTGAAAAGGTTTCGTCACCGAAACTGAACCTATATCATAAAAGGGGGATAGGTCAGAAACATTAAAAGTATCACTGATATTGCCATATTTTCCTAGAAGATCGATCTTGTAAGCATTATCATTAATGCGTTCCAAGATGGTAAAGGGATCATTGCCTCTTTGTGCGAGTTTGGATTTCCTTTGGGTAGGAAACCTTTCTTTTCGTAAATGGACCCACACAAGATCTTCTGGAGCAAATATAATCTTCTTGCGGTGTTTGTTTGCTGCTCTTGCTATCTGATGATTGCGTAGGTATATTTGTTTCTCCACTGACTCATGTAATGATTTTATGGATTGCGCCCTTCTTTCTGCATCAAAGTTAGTATAATCGGTTATGGGTAAAGGAATAAGATCAAGTGGTGAAAGGGGATTAAACCCGTAGACAATTTCAAAGGGAGTCTTTTTGGTGGTGGAGTGGATGGTCCGATTGTATGCGAACTTCACATGTGGCAGGTGGGATTCCCAATGCTTAATGTTATTATCCAGGATAGCTCGAAGCATGTTACTAAGAGTGCGATTTACCACTTCGGTTTGGCCGTCAGTCTGGGGATGGCATGTAGTAGAAAATAGTAACTTTGTCCCCAATTTTCCCCATAAGACCCGCCAGAAGTGGCTGAGAAATTTGACATCTCTGTCGGATACAATGGTATGTGGCAAACCATGTAAGCGCATAATATTTTGGGAGAATTAATCAGCTATTGTGGTAGCATCATTGGTACGGTGGCAAGCAACAAAATGTGCCATTTTAGAGAATCCGTCGACAACTACCATGATGCTATCTTTCCCTCTGTTTGACCTGGGTAGTCCAAGTACAAAATCCATGGAAATGTCAACCCATGGTTGTTTGGGAATGGGAAGAGGTGTGTATAATCCATGCGGCTTAGAAGTGGATTTAGCATGTTTACAGGTCACGCACTGATCACAAAATCTTTGCACATCTCGTTTGAGGTGGGGCCAATAGAAATGCTCTTTGATGATACTTAAAGTTTTGAGATGGCCGAAGTGGCCCATCAGGCCTCCACTATGGGCTTCTTGTACAAGCAGTTCACGCATAGAGCATCTAGGTATGCATAATCTATTGTCACGAAAAAGTAAGCCCTCATGACGATAGTATTTTCCGACGGTGGTATTTTCGCATGCTTTGAACAATTCAGAAAAGTCAACATCAGTTGCATATAGATTCTTAATATAGGTAAACCCTAATAAATGAGCATCTAAGGTAGCAACCAATGTATATCTTCTGCTTAGGGCATCAACAAAAATATTATCACCACCTTTTTTGTACTTAACCATATATGGGAAGGATTCAAGAAATTCAATCCACTTGGCTTGTCTCTGATTTAGCTTATGCTGAGATTTTAGGTATTTGAGTGCTTGGTGGTCGGAATGGATGATGAATTCTTTGGACCATAGGTAGTGTTGCCAAGTTTCCAAAGCCCCAATTAGGGAAAATAATTCTTTTTCATAGGCGGAGTAATTAAGGGTAGCACCGCTTAATTTTTCACTGAAATAGGCAATAGGTTTTCCTTCTTGAGATAAGACAGCTCCAATACCTATTCCTGATGCGTCACAATCAATTTCAAAAGCCTTATCAAAATCAAGTAGCGATAATATGGGGGCATTAGTCAGCTTTTCTTTTAATAAGTCAAAGGCATTCTGCTGTTCTTTCTCCCATTTAAACCCGACTTCCTTTTTTTATAACAGAGGTGAGGGGAGCGGCTATAGTGTTGAAATTACGCACAAATCTCCAGTAGAAGCTACATAAGCCATGGAAGATTCTTACTTCCGTAATAGACTGGGGCACGGGCCACTCTCGTATGGCCTTCACCTTTTCATCGTCAACGGATATTCCATCCTTGCCTATCACAAATCCAAGAAACACAACACTTTCTAAACAGAATATGCTTTTGGAGAGGTTGGCATATAATTTCTCGATCTTAAACACCTCAAGAATAGATCGTAGATGATCAACGTGTTCCTCATAAGACTTGATATATATAAGGATGTCATCAAAGTATTCAACGACGAATTTACCAATAAAGTGTTTGAGAACATAATTCATTAGTCGCATGAAAGTACTAGGTGCATTAGACAGGCCGAAGGGCATCACCAGCGACTCATAGATTCCAAAGTTGGTTTTAAAGGCCGTTTTCCATTCATCTCCAGCCTTCATGCGAATCTGATGGTACCCGCTTTTTAAATCAATTTTTGAAAATATAATAGACCCATGCAGTTGGTCAAGCATTTCATCTAACTGAGGGATGGGGTATCGGTAATTGACGGTAATTTTATTAACATCCCTACTGTCAATACACATGCGCCAACTTCCGTCCTTTTTGGGAACTAGTAACAAAGGAACATCACAAGGACTCATGGAATCTCAAATGTGACCCTTTTCAAGTAGCTCAGTTATCTGCTTCTTTAGTTCTTTTACTTCCTCAGGGTTAGCTCGATATGCAGGTCTATTGGGAATGGAGGCTCCCGGTACGAAATCAATCTGATGTTCGATTCCTCTAGTTGGAGGTAACCCTTATGGAATTTCTTCGGGAAAGAGCTCAGAGTATTCATTGAGTAAGGTGCGTATGTTGTTAGGAATAGAATCAAGTAGAGTGAAATCACTATGATAACATTCTTTACGCATGAGCATATAGATGGGTAACTTGGCGGAGAAGGCATAAGAGATGTCCCTTTTACGGGCAAAAAAGTTACGTAGTGGTTTATTCTGGCCTTCCATGTTGGGTTTCGAGGTCTTATTTATTTCCTCCCTCATGCTTTTGAATTTGGCTTGAAGCTTGAGTTGATCATCATGGACTTGCTTGGGTGATAGCGGCATTAGAGTGATCTTTTTGTCTTCCTTGATAAGGGAGTGGTTATTTTTATACTCGTCATGTGTTACTTTCCTATCAAACTCCCATGGCCTCCCAAGTAGAACGTGACTAGCGTGCATGGGAATGACATCACATAATACCTCATCCGTATATTTCCCAATTTGGATTGCAAGTAATACTTGCTTGTAGACCTTTACCTCACCTGTGTCGTTGAGCCATTGTAGTTTATAGGGTCGAGGGTGTTTCGTGGCTGTCAACCCTAATTTGGTAAATAGGCTAGCACTTGTGGCGTTAACATAGCTACCGCTATCAATGATCAAACTAAATAACTTGTCACTGATTCGACATCTGGTATAGAAGATATTTTCACGTTGTATTCGCTCGTCATCAACTTTTGCATGTACTTTCAGGGCACGTCGTACGACGAGTAGTTCTCCCTCGAAAGCATATACCTCATCATGGCCAGGGTCACTATCATAGGGGTCAACATGAGTAGGGGAGTGGTCAACAAGCTCATCATCCTCAAACTCAACCTCTCCTGTTTGCCAAACCACCATCACCTTCCTATTGGGACATTCAGACGCGATATGACCATGCCCCAAGCATTTGAAGCATTTGATGTTTCTTGAATTTCCATTGCTAGAATTACCACTTGTATGTCCCTTACCCTTTTCCTTAATAGGGATTGTCTTATTGTCGAATTGAACTCTCGGTCTTTCTTCAATTCTAGGAGGCTGCTTCTAGTTATGATTCTTTTAATGGCCGGATTGGAAGTTGGGTTGGGTTTTAAAGGTCCTGACCTTTTTGATCTGTTTTTCAATTTTGATGGCTCGATATCCACATAGTGTTAGAGTTCAAGTTTATCAGCTATTTCCTTGTTAAGCCCACTAAGGAATCTAGCCATGGTCGCCTCTCTATCTTGGGCTATGTTGGCCCGAATCATTGCGATTTCCATTTCCTTATAATATTCGTCAATGCTTCTAGGGCCCTGGACGAGGTTTTGTAGTTTTTAGTAGAGTTCTCGATAGTAATAGCTAGGTACAAACCTACGTCGTAATAATCCTTTGAACTCGTTCCAATCTCTTACCGGTCTCTCATGGTTTCGGCGCCGGTTAGTAACAAGCTGATCCCACCAATTGATGGCATAATCGGTGAACTCAATAATGGCGAGTTTAATCTTTTTTTTATCTAAGTAATTGTAGCAGTCAAAGACCAACTCTATTTTTCTTTCCCAGTCCAAGTATGCGTCAGGATCATTTTTTCCACTAAATGCTGGGATCGTTAATTTGATATTATTTAGGTTCCGGTCCTCCCGATCGTACCGTCTTGGATGTCGGTGAGGTCGATGTCCCATCCTAGCATGTTCTTGGGCTGATGAGCTGTCAGATGAGAAAATTTCTGGTTCGGGGTGGAAGTTCCTTGTATGTCTGTTTGGTTGGGGTGACTGGATAGGTTCAGTTGTATTATTAATTGTTTGTTCAATCCGATCCAGCCTTTCTATTAGGATACGTAGTTGTGCGGAAATAGGGTTTGAGTTACTATCGGATCCTTCCGACACGTGTCCTGATATTGCATTTTCGGTTCATGAATTCATTTCAACCCGCTTATATATATATATATATATATATTAAATATTCACACAATTGGTTGGCATTACTTACGTAGTAAATGATTAGAATTTGGGCTTTTAGCCCGTGACTATTCGATAGGGCGGGTTTTTCGAGCTGGTGGCTTAGACGATATGGAATTTCGAATCGCCGCCTAATACCCGATATCCTGCCCCAATTCTGGATACCAAATTAATTTTGGTATCAAGTTCGGATCACTACGGGGAAGGTATTCAGGAAGAAAGAAAAAAATTGATATATATTTTTTTTGTTAAAAAAAAGGAAAAGAAAAGACAAGAAAAGAGAAATTTTTTTATATGAAAATACAAAGTTAACAAAGGTCGACACCAGACGAATCCAAACAGGGTACTGTTTGGGACAGGGAAAAAGAAGAAAAAAAATTAAAATAAAATAGAAAACACCAATATTTCGAAATCAACACGGCAGGGGATATACAATTGATACTGGAAATGCACGA
Source organism: Tamarix chinensis (assembly GCA_030549775.1). Lineage (NCBI taxonomy): Eukaryota > Viridiplantae > Streptophyta > Magnoliopsida > Caryophyllales > Tamaricaceae > Tamarix > Tamarix chinensis. The sequence continues at coordinate 102,506,560 of CM060174.1, read as the reverse complement.
TTAATTCGGTCGACTCAAAACAAGAATAGAATTTAGACATAGAAAATTAATACTGGAATTCAAGATAGAAATTAAAGGCACGAATTTGATGCTGCAACGATAACATTCAAACGAAAAATCGACGCTAAACATACTCAGATCCGAATGGTTTCGAACATAAAAAAAATCACAATAATTCAGAGATGAGCGAAGCAGATCGACGCTCTGATACCAGCTGAAACGAACTCCAAATGGAGTTTAGTAACAATCACACAATAATCGCAAAAACACAGCCGGACAGAAATAGGGATAGGGTAATCGGGACTGCTTGATCTAAATCCTCGAAGCCGAGAATAACAATGCTGCCGGAAATTGACAAGAAACGATACAAAATCGTCGGAATTAAGATGATAACTTTATTTCATATACTGAAATCAATTCGAATAAGTTGTCCTCTTTACAACATGATAGGAGCTTTATATAGGGCACCAACTAGCCAGGGTTGATGGAAGCCGAACGTTGGGCAGCGGTCGAGAAGGTGGAGCGGGCATAGTGGATTAATGGTGGATAATCCCCATTGATGGTGGTCGACAAAGAAGGCGGGATTAGAGGAAGGGGACGACCAGGGAAGGCTGCATTTGGTCGAGAAGTGAAGGGCGTTTTGACCGAACGAAGGTGGAGGGCGTTTTGACCAAACGGGATTGAGAAAGAAGGCAGGGTTTAAGGCTGTTGGTGCGGGTGCGTATGGGCCTCGATGTCCACTTTATTTGGGCTGAGTTATGGTAATTTATTTGGGTTGAGGTTATGGTAGGATTAAAGGTTGATTTGGGCATTGAAGGTAGTTTTAATGATGGGTTAGGCAAATTCCAAACTAACTAGTTGCTTAATACCCTTATTACTTGATAAAACTAAATAAACAAAACAAATAATAATAATAGTAGAATTTTTCTAATTGGGCGATAATGCCATTATTTTTGTTAATAATTTAAACTTGAATATTTCTTCTCAGCAACATAATCCTGTTTCTTGATAGCACCGTCTTAAATCCTTTTCCCCGCTTGCTTGGCTAGATTGTCAATTTTCTTGATTGTCCTGCAAGACAATAATACAAATATAATTAATTATTTTTAAAGGATAATTGGTGCTTTTCTTAGTAAGTGTACTAAGAGTATTTGGGCTTTCATCACTTCCCCCCTCACAAAACCCATCCCAACCACTCCTCCACTACGTCGCAACCCGTCACCTAGCTCCCTAGCCCTGTCCTCCACCAGCATCCGCCACCCACTACCAGCCTAGCATCATCACCACCCAACCTTTTCAGCCCCTAAACCCTTCCTTTTTTGCCTCTTCAAGCCTCACAGAGCACCCATCCCTCTACATGCTTCCACCCCACAGCAACCGCTGGCCAGCCATCAACTCCACCGACCACCACCTTTGCCACCCTCTCCTTTTCCTTGCCTTTCCTGGCCAACCCTCGCCCAACCAGTAGCCGAGCCCCTTTTTCTTTCGTGCGTGACTCACGCTACATGTAGCGTGAGTTGCGTGGTGTCTTAAGAAAATTTGGTACCATATTAATTGTAAGGGTATTTTGGTAATTTTAGAAAATAAATATTTTTATACTATGATTATTATTTTATCTGATAGATATTAATTATATATTTGAGGTATTATTTTTAGGTACAAAATTTTAATTAGCAGGTCCTAATAAATTTTAGTGGATACCGCTAATTTTACGTTTTTATTAGAATTTAGGTAACCGTTATACCTTACTAAATTTTTACATATTGCGTGATAGCACAATAGGATTTTTGGTGTATGGAATATGTTAAGCATGATTTATTTTGATATAATTATGTATTAATTATTAGTATTATGAAAACGGATAAAACGAGCATGTTATCTGATATAAAATATTTTGGGTACAAAAGTATGATTTAAAAATGATTCTAATGGCGAAAAAATATTTGGTATGATAATTATGTATATAATTATTAGTCTAGCATGTTTAGATATAATTGTGGAATAATTATTAGGAATGTGTGCCCTAGGGGAATTTAGTCATTTTTGTGTATTATGATATTTATCCTGAAAATCATATCTAACATGTATTATCTGTTATTGATTTTGCGATCATGTGTTTTGTACGTTCGAAAAGTATATAATAGGGTTTTGTATGCAGAAACCTGTGTAAGGGCAAACTGGTCTTTTGACATAATTGATAATTTAAATTGTATAATAAATAATTAGATTAGTTCATTTTAGCCTTTTCACGACAAATTAATAAATAAAATGGATTTAGTATTTAAATAAATGATTATCTGATAATTATTGGCCTCAGGGTATTTTGGTCATTTTCAGCCTAGTGCGCCCAAATGTGAATAATTGGACATAGGATGGCCTTAGACTTTTGGTAGGTTGACCTTAGTATTGACTTTGATTTTTTTATACCGTTGACCGTAGGGTTGACTTGGATAATTGGAAATAAAGAAAAAATGAATAAGTATGGAAATGAGAATAAATGTGTAATGTGTGTTATCTGTGATCACTTTATAAAAATACTAATACGTAAAGTGGAAGACCTCGAGTTTGGGAATGGTTTCGCTTTAGGGGTAGCTACCTTAGAGACGAGGTAGGAGTCCTTGATTTGTTTGGGTTTCTGGTGTGTCGGTTATGCCCTAATAAGGCCCTAGTCTACTCTATAGGTGACCTACGAGCCCTATAGGGGGTATCGATACTTAAGGATTAGGTGTCCAAGGTAAGGAGGGTACTATGTGCCTTATGCATCAGTATGGTCAGAGTGCTGTTATGCCTCTTGGTTGGATGGTTGGAGGGTACCGTGATACCTTGTGCGTTGGTATGAACGGTGTACTGTTATGTCTCTGAGTTATTATTGTATCCCCCTCGAGTAAATAAAAATGGAAATGATATGATTTGATTGGAATGATTATCATTGGATATTGGATTGGTTTGGTAGTGGCCGTTGGGCCTACCTGTGGTTTTGGGTAGTAGCTATTGCGCCTACCTATGGTTTAGGTGGTAGCCTTCGGGCTTACCTATGTGGGTATTATGTCTGTAAGTATGCCTCTGATGTTATATATATTATTATACTATATCTGTAAATATATCTTTGATGTTATGTATTTTAATTTACTGTACTTGTAAGTGTACCTGTGAGATTATGGATTTTATTATCCTGTATCAGTAAGTACACATGTGATGTTATGTATTTTATCATATTCTACCTGTAAATATACATTTGATGTTGTGGATTTTTGTTATAGGTTACCTATGAATAAACTTGTGATGTTATAAATTTGGTTGGGAGTTATGTTGAGACACGAGTCATGATGTGGATATTATAATTGTTATGTTGGAGTTTGGGTTCTAATTATTACTTCTTAGAGCGTCTCTGGCATGTTAGTCTGGTAAGCTTTCGGTTGTTTTAGACAAATGAAAACGAGTAGTATGTGGCATTAATAGAATTCGATCGTCTAAATGATTAATGTATATCAATCCTCATATGAATACTTAAATGTCTTGTACCCGTTAGTTGTTTGCCTTGCATTTATTCCATGCTAGTTTTTCATATTAGTTTGGTATAAAGGGTTATTCAGTACCGTAGTACCGATGGGTTCCGTTTTATGGTCCCTTGCCTATTCAACGGGTAGTCTTTACCTTGCAGGATCACTTTGAGGGTAGGGTCTGATGACTTCAAATAGAGGGTTGAGAGTTAGGACTATCCGGTGTTCACCCAGACTTCTTTTGATCCAGATATTCCATGAACTCTTAAATCCCCTACTATTTCCTTTCGTTATATCTTTTTGTATTTATCAGGACAATATAATTTGTAATAAATTCTATCCTACCTTTGTTTTAATGTTATTTAAGTAAAGTAATATTTTAGCCTTATCCCTTAGTATAAGAACGGTGGAGGATGCCACACTTATACTGAGTGTGGCGGTAACACCCATTGATTTTGTAATTAAAGCTTCCGCAAAAATAAAATTTTTAGTAGTAAAAGTAGTGGTGTTACACTCAAGATATGGGACGGGCCCTCTCCGAAGGATAGAAGTAGAAGGTTGGTGACATTCATATCAAGGGTGAAATATTATCGAATAAGACATTAATCATTTAAAGAGGAAGATTATTGAGTCGTGCCCAGATCGGTCCATCAGCGAATAATAGTGGCTAGGAGTCGGGGTGCCCTGGAGACTGGTCCTCCGGCGAATAATAGTGGCCAGGAGTGTTTTATCCTGCATGATTTTTTTCCACCGACTATAATAGTGGGGGATTTTGTACTCAATAAACCAAACGTAATGAAGCTAAGAAATGAAAAATACACTAAGTAATTACAGTGAAACACCATGTGAGTTAGGGCTAGACTAGTCCACTGGTGAATAATAGTAGCGAGGAGTGTTCTGCCCCGAAGACCGGTCCACCAACGAATAATAATGGTGAGGAGCGTTCTTCCCTGTATGTATTCTGGTCCACCGGCTATAATAGTGGGGTTCTCGCACTTGCATGGATTGATAAAGAGTATGTGTGAAATGAGTATATTGATAAGTGATTCTAAGTAACAAGTTTATTTGGATTGTAATCCGGCCTCATTGCCTGTATTATTGTATGTTGCCTATATGATCATGATTGTGTTATATGCGTTATATGTTTAGCCTTGGCTGTATGGTTACCTTGCTCAGTACGTAGCATACTGATCACCCGTCTCATGGGTGCTGCTCATTCCCACGAGTAGAGAGCCCACCTGAGTTTGTGCAGGTAGGTGATGATATCGTCGATGCCTACGACACTTATGAGGCATCGGGCGGAGCTGAGAGTTGAGCCTGAACCTAGCCTGGGAATCCAGAGTGTAATACCTCGTCTTTAGGAAACCCTAATTAAAACTAATAATTACGTGTGATTAGTTATAATTATTAATTTAGGAGGTTTAGTACTACTACTACTACTACTACTACTACTACTACTACTACTACTACTACTACTACTACTACTACTACTACTACTACTACTACTACTACTACTACGACTTAGATATAAAAATAATGAGGCTAAAAAGTTGATAGAAACCGATTATTTATTTTAATCCTAGTTTTTATCCGTAAATCTTATCCGAATTATTTTATTAATAGCCACGACCCGTAACCCAAAATAAATTCCTAAAATTTATTTCCGATTATTTTTATCTTTTCCATTTTATTTAAATCTATCTTAGATCGGATTATTTTTCTATCTGATATTTTAATTTATCCAGCCTAAATTTAAAATAAGATACATATGTATATATATATATATATATATATATATATATATATATATATATATATATATATATATATTCTTCTCTCTCTCCCCCTCTGCCATTTGCTATCCCATCCCTGTAAATACTTTTCTATATCCCTCACTTTCTTCCTTTACTCCACCTTCTACATTTATACACACATATAGACGCCACACACTCTCGCACACTCCACCCCAAACATCCCCATTCTCCCGCACACAGTTTCTGCCAAAAACTAAGCCCCTGCATATAACACAACACACGCATACTCACACAACGCACATTCTCACGCAATAGCCCCAACCTATTATTCCTCCCAGCAACACTCCCTCTTTGCATAACACAACACACGCATACACGCGACACACACCACACTAAACAAACAACCCCATTTATTTCTTCAGCTCTTCCCGACCAACCCAACCATCTCCCCTTCTCCCTACCACTACCTCCCTTCATCCCAACAGCCACAACCAACACCACCCAACAACAACACCCCCAGAGCAGTGCAACACGCAACCACGCAGCCCCGTCGCCCAAACAACATGCAACCTCCTTGCCTTTCCTGTCCATCGAGCCCCTCTCCTGTATCTCCCATTCTCCAGCCCCTACACCTTCCCCCTGTCGAAACCCATCGCTCAGCTCCCCAAACCCCGTCGGCAAACTGCAGCCACCGCACCATCACGCAACACCACCACCAACACCCCTATGCCTCTACTCGCCCTGCATTCACCACCGAGACATCCCACCATCTCCACCCGTCCATCCTCTTCTTTCTCCTTCTCCTACAGCCCACCTCCCTGCAGCGCCAACCACCACCGTCGCAACCCTATCTTCCCGCAGCCTCCAGCAATCGCCGACCAGCCACCAGTTCCGTCAACCACCACCTCTGCCACCCTCTTCCTTCCCTCTGCCTCGCAGCCTGGCCAAACCCCTCTCCTAGCCAACAGCCATGCCTCCTTCCTTTCGTGCGTGACTTACGCCGCATGCAGCATGAGTTGTGTGGTAACGTAAGAAAATTTGGTACCATATTAATTGTAAGGGTATTTTGGTAATTTTAGAAAAATAAATATTTTTATACTATGATTATTATTTTATTTGATATATATTAATTCTATATTTGAGATATTATTTTTAGGTACGAAAGTTTATTTAGCAGGTCCTAATAAGTTTTAGTGGATACAGCTAATTTTATGTTTTTGCTGGAATTTAGGTAACCCTTATACCTTACTAAAATGTTAAATATTGCGTGATGGCACAATAGGATTTTTGGTGTATGGAATATGTTAAGCATGATTTACTTTAATATAATTATGTATTAATTATTAGTATTATGAAAACGGATAAAACGAGCATGTTATCTGATATAAAATATTTTGGGTACAAAAGTATGATTTAAAAATGATTCTAATGGCGAAAAAAATATTTGGTATGATAATTATGCATATAATTATTAGTTTAGCATGTTTAGATATAATTGTGGAATAATTATTAGGAATGTGTGCCCTAGGGCAATTTAGTCATTAGTTTAGCATGTTTAGATATAGTTGTGATAGGATGGCCTTAGACTTTTGGTAGGTTGACCTTAGTATTGACTTTAATTTTTTTTATATCGTTGACCGTAGGGTTGACTTGGATAATTGAAAAGAAAGAAAAAATGAATAAGTATGGAAATGAGAATAAATGTGTAATGTGTTATCTGTGATCACTTTATAAAAATACTAATATGTAAAGTGGAAGACCCCGAGTTTGGGAATTGTTTCTCTTTAGGGGTAGCTGCCCTAGAGACGAGGTAGGAGTCCTCGATTTGTTTGGGTTTCTGGTGTGCCGGTTATGCCCTAGTAAGGCCCTAGTCTACTCTATAGATGACCTACAGGCCCAATAGAGGGTCTCGATACTTAAGGATTAGGTGTCTGAAGTGAGGAGGGTACTGTGTGCCTTGTGCATCAGTATGACCAAAGTGCTATTATGCCTCTAGGTTGGATGGTTGTAGGGTATTGTGTTGCCTTGTGTGCCGGTATGACCAGTGTACTATTATGTCTCCGGGTTATTATTGTATCCTCCTCGGGTAAATAAAAATGGAAATAATATGATTTGATTGGAATGATTATTATTAGATATTGGATTGGTTTGGTAGTGGCTATTACGCCTACCTATGGTTTAGGTGGTAGCCTTCGGGCTTACCTATGTGGGTATTATGTCTGTAAGTATGCCTCTGATGTTATATATATTATTATACTATATCTGTAAATATATCTTTGATGTTATGTATTTTAATTTACTGTACTTGTAAGTGTACCTGTGAGATTACGTATTTTATTATCCTATATCTGTAAGTACACATGCGATGTTATGTATTTTATCATATTCTACCTATAAGTATACATCTAATGTTGTGGATTTTTGTTATAGCTCACATGTGATGTTATAAATTTGGTTGGGAGTTATGCTGAGACATGAGTCATGATGTGGATGTTATAATTGTTATGCTAGAGTTTAGGTTCTAATCATTACTTCTGAGAGCATCTTTGGCATGTTAGTTTGGTAAGCTTTTGGTTGTTTTAGACAAATGAAAATGAGTAGCATGTGGCTTTAATAGAATTCGACCGTCTAAATGATTTCTATATATCAATCTTCATATGAATACTTAAATGTCTTGTACCTGTTAGTTGTATGCCTTACATGTGTTCCATGCTAGTTTTTCATATTAGTTTAATATAAAAGGTTATTTAGTACCGTAGTACCGATGGGTTCCGTTCATGGTCCCCTGCCTATTCAATGGGTAGTCTTTACCTTACGGGATCACTTTGAGGGAAGGGTTTGACGACTTCAAATAGAGGGTTGAGAGTTAGGACTATCCGGTGTTTGCCTTGACAATTTTTGGTCCGGATATTTCGTGGACTCTAAAGTCCCATGCTATTTCCCTTTTGTTAAATTACAACTCTTTGCCTGATCTTTTTGTATTTATCAGGACAATGTAATCTGTAATAAAATTCTATCCTACCTTTGTTTTAATGTTATTTAAGTAAAGTAATATTTTAGCCTTAGCACTTAGTATAAGAATGGTAGAGGATGCCAAAGTTATACTGAGTGTGGCGGTAACACCCATTGATTTTGTAATTAACGCTTCCGCAAAATAAAAATTTTTAGCAGTAAAAATGGGGGTGTTACATAGAGTGACCTGGCCGGATTCTATTTTTTGTTTCATTTTTCCTGTACTATTTTGATTTGGTTTTATGCTGTTGTATGGTGTTTTTTGTTGTTGGGAATTTTAAATCCTTACTTCTGGGTTATAACTCTTTTGTTTATCGCACTCTAATTTTCTATATGGTGAACGATTTAGTTCTTTTATGAATGCTCATTTTAATTATTGATTTGTGTTTAATGTTAATCCTATTCAGCGTTAGCACTTGGTACTGAAATAATAGGAGTGAATTGGTCTGGTACTAAGTGTGGCGGTAATATCCCCAGAATTTACAGTTTTGGTATTTCACTTATGTTAAACCTTTTTATTAAACAAAAATTTTCAGTAGTAAATTTTAGGAGTATTACGCCCCGATTCTCATGGCGTTTCACTATAAGTATTTAGTGTCTTCCTCCGTCTTATCATACTTAGAGTTTGGTTTATTGAGCTCGGGATCTCCCACTATTATAGCCGGTGGATCGGAAATATGCAGGGTAGAACACACCTGATCATTATTATATGCCGGTGGATTGGTCTTCAGGACACCCTAGACATGCATGTCACACTCCATCTACTCTTATCCTCCTAAGAGGGCCCGTCCCATATCTTGAGACTTCATCCCTCCTAACACACCCTAACATCCTTTATAATGCCCCGAATTTTTAAAAGCTTATATTTTAATAAATAAATTTTATTTGGAATGAATTAGCCTTTAAAATTCATTTAATTTAATTATTTTATGAATTTTAGAGTAAATAAAATTGGGTATAAATATTTAATAAATTAAAATAAATATTTTGTTAATTTATTATACTCTTATTATTTAAACAAAAATTTAAACCCTTATTTTACAAAAACTATCCTTTTAACCCTTACATTTTAATTATCTTAAATTAAAATATTAAATAAATTTATTATCCAAAATTATCCCATTTTATTATTTTATCAATTAAATTATTTTATTCTTTTTTCCTTTTCTTTTTCCCTTTTCGCCTTTTCCTTCTTTTCTCCTTTTTCTCTTCTCTTTCTCTTTCTTTTCTTCTTTGGGCCGCTGACCTGCTTCGACCTGCCCTAAACCCCCTCCTACGCCTTGGGCCGCTGACCCACTTCTCCCCTCCTCCCTTCTTCCCCTTTTCCTTTCCTAGCCCAGCTTCTTTCTCCCGTGCATCGAGCCGGCCGCTCCTCCTCCTTTCTCTTCTTTCTCTTCCGACTAGGCCGGCTTGTTTCTTCGGTCGATCTGCCTATCGCGCCCAACACCCCAACCCCTTCCCCGATCCTTCTTCTTCCTTCTTCTTCTTTTTTTCTTCTCCCCCACTCCCTGCCATGGCCACTCCCTGCAACTCCCTCTCCCCTATTGACCTCCATAACTCTCTCTCTCTCCCACCATTCCTTGTCCCATACCGAGACCTTCCCCACTCGCGGCCATCACCCCATTCCCTCCCCCTCTCCCTGCGACCGCCTATTTCTCTACCAATCTACAGCCACACCTCGAGCCCCATATCCCTTCCCTTCTCTTCCTCTCCTATTTATTCCTCCTTCCATGCTCAATCTGCCTTTTTTTCGACCCTTATACCTTGCTCGAGCCTCTCCTTTTCTCCCTTCTCCTCCCCCTCTCCCCCTTTTTTTGGGTTGGCCACCCATCTCTGTCGCTGCCGCCGCCTCAACCACCACTTGCACCACCTTTTGCCACCCTCTACCTCACCCTCGAGCCACCACAACCCCCCTTATCGTCAACCGCCCTGCGACACCTCATTCCGCCACCACTAGAGCCACCTTATTACTCCCTGCAACCCCCTCTACAATTCCCAATCCTCCTTTGGTCGAATCCGTCACCCGAAAGCCTCCATTTTTCCTCCCCATTTTCCTTCCTCGCCAGCTTGCATCTCGACCCCTTCCCGGCACCCCCTCTTCGCGGCCTCTCTACCGCCATTGCCGCCACCTTTAGCCACCTCCGACGCATCCCCGACCACCACTTACACCCCCTCTCCAGCTTTGTATCCTTCCATTGCCTTAAATCCACCCCCACATGCCTCTTTTCCTAGCCTAAAAACCCTAACCCGAAATTGTCTATTTTTCTTTCTATTTCCCTCCTTCGAGCCCCTTCTCCCCATTAATTTTCATGCAGCTCATGCTGCATTAGCAGCAAGAGTTTCTTAATCTAATGATTTACTAATTTTAAGGTATAATTATATTTTTAATTTCATTATTTGCTTAATTAAGCCTTATAAATTTTTATTCCTTGATTTTATTATTTCTAATGTAATAAATATTTATATTATTATTAGGTATTGGTTTTTATAATCAAAGCTTGGACCTTTAACCGGAATACCGGTAAGGTTTGTTTTTGCAAAAATTAAGGTAATCGTTAAATCCCGCTTAAATGAATGGATTAACGCATGTTAGCACATTAGGCATTTTTAATGTGTATCATGCTTGATATATGTTGTTTAGTATATTATATGTGGTTATTGTGTTGGTTGATAAAAAGGGAAGCATGATAGGTTATATGATATGTATGGAAATATTATTTAAGGTAATAACTTGGTTGTTAAGAAAAATTTTAAGTATTATCCATACTGTTTATACTATTGTAATATTTAATACATGTTTAATATTTTGTGAGCCTTAGGGGATTTTATTAATGTACATGGTACAAGAATGTGGCCTTATCTATATATGGGTGTTAATGATTATTGTATTAACTTTAAAAGTTGTGGATGATGCATTAATATTAATATTGTGTGTAGTGATAATAATAATTTAATATAAGTGGTGTACTAAGGGAAAAAATTTGATTCTTAATTAAAAAAGGTATTATGATAATGTTGGAGGCAAGGGTAAAATAGTAAATTTATTAATAAAAGGATAAAACAGTAATTTCGGAAGTAAGGGGGTTAAAATGGTAATTTTCGTAAATAAAAGGGCAATTTTTTAATTTTATAATAAAAGGGGAAAGTTGGTAATTTGTAATAAAAGGGAAGTTTTGTATTAAAAAGGGTAATTTGGTAATTTGTAAGGGTAAGTTGGTAATTTTGTAATAAAATGGCAATTTGGTAATTTTATAATAAAAGGGTAAAATTGTAATTTGTAATTACAGGGTAAAATAGTAATTTTGTGATTAATGGGTAGAATGGTAATTTGGAAATTAGAAGAGGCCGTATGATAGTAATTTCGTAATTAAGGATAAATAGAAATGTTATGAGTAAAATGGCGATATGGTAATTTTTGGGAGTTAAGGGGGTAAAATGGTAAATTTGAAGGTAAAAGGGTAAAACGGTAATTTTGTAAATCAAAGGGGTAAAAGTGGAAGTTGGAAAGGAGTAAATTGGTAATTATAATAATTGAGAAGGGTAAAATAATAATTTGAATAACTAAAGGGTAATTTGATGATTTAATAGGGGAGAAGGGTAAAATGGTAAATATGATAAATATGAGGGGTAAATGGGTAATTTAACCGGCTAGAGGATATTTTTCGTAATTTTGATAATGGATTAGGGTAGTTTGGTAATTATGACAATTAATAAGGGCAATTTGGTAACTTAAATAACTAAAGGGTAATTTGGTAAATTTAATAACGGAGAAGGGTAAAATTGTAATTATGATCATATAAAAGGGTAATTTTGTAATTTAACCAACCAAAGGGTAACTTGGTAATTTTGACAATGAGGAAGGGTAGTTTGGTAATTGATAATAGAGGACGGTAATTGGGTAATTAACTAAATAAAGGGTTGATTTGGTAATTAGGATAATGAGGAAGGGTAATTTGGTAATTTGACCAACTCAAGGATAATTTATTAATTATAATAAAGGAAAAAGAGCAAAGTGGTAATCTAACCAATTAAATGGAAAGTATATTAAGTGTAATAATTATTAAGGGGGATTAGTGACCTAATAAGTATGAGTAATAACTTGGTAACCTAAATTGAATAAGGGGTAACTTAGTAATTTGTAACAATGACGGTAATATGGTAATTTGTCAAGTAAGGAAGGGATGACTTAATAATTTTTATAAATAAGGGGTAAATGAGTAGTTTGTATCTAATATATCGTTGTGATTGTGGGATTCATAATACGACTCTAATAATGCTAATTAACGAATAGGAGTATTTGATGATTAGTAAGTATCACATAAACGAATTATAATTCAGAATTAGATGAGTTAGGATGGCCTTAATGACTCCTCTGTGTTCTCTTGGACAACCATTTGAATAAGAAATTTATGATGATATTTGAACGATTAAAAGTGGATAATTATCTGATTGTTGTGCTTTTGTGATCACCTTTAATTAAGACACTAATACTTAAAGTGAAAGACCTCGAGATCGGGAATGGTGGCTCTTTAGGAGTTGCTACCCTAAAGACGTGGTTTAGCCTACTATTATTTGGTATTTGCTGGTCTGCCTTTGTGCCCCAGCCAAGCCCTATATCTACTCTATCTAGATCTACGAACCTAGTTAGGGGGTATACATACTTAAGGATTAGGTGTCCTTGTTGGTAGGGTACTGAGTTAGCTTTATGCACCAGTACAACCAGGGTACCTTTGCGTCCCTGGGTTATTAGTTGAAGGGTACTGAATTGCTTTTACGCACCAGTGCAATCGGTGTACCTTTGTGTCCCGGGTTCTTGATCTCCCTATCGAGGAAAATAAATGAAATTGTTGTGTTGAATAAAAAGGAAAAATACTAATTGTTAAAGTGAAAGATTAATGAGCCGGGATCATTTAAATTATTTGATGAATACCGATCCACCGGAAAGATTAATGTTTTATCCTGGTTGATGTTCATGAGTATTGATCCATCAGATATAATGGTGGCCCAGGATGTTTTTACTCTGGATGATATACATATGTATTTCGACCCATCGGCTAGAATAGTGGAGGTCCCGAGCTTAATAAAATTTATTTTGGATGTGAATAAGTTATGGAAAAATACTAGTCATTGAGACGATTGATTAATGATGGACTAATGGTCTCAACGCCCGAAAAAGTATCGGTTACTCCTTATGGCCTATTGATATTGGTCGACTTGTTAAGTAAGCGAATATATGAAAGTGAATGTTATCTGATTGAATTATTGGATGTGCGAATAAATGGATCTGAATATCATGTTTTTACCTATGGTTATATATGAATGTAGTAGTATTTCATGTGTAACATTGCGTGCCTATATTTTAAGTGCGTGTTTAAAGGGTTACTCAGTACCGTAGTACTGAAGGGTTCCCTTCGTGGGCCCCCTGCCTATTTAATGGGCAATACCCCTTGCAGGTTGTAATCAGGTGCTATCCAACTGGGCTCTCAGGAAAGAGCGTAAGGTACTGTCTGAAAATTTTAGGGTTTTAATTGTCTCTCTTAAATTCACTGTATTTGTTATTTTGTAACCACCATTGTTGAATCTTTCTCTTGTGAAGTGTTTACTGCACTTCTCTGATTTTTAAATGCTTAAGTTTCTCGTAAAATGATATTTTACTCTTTTAGCCTTAGCACTTGGTATTGAAATGGTATGAGTGAACCGGTCTGGTACTAAGTGTGGCGGTAATACCCCCAAAGTTCACTGTTTATTAATTGCTTCTGCAAAGTTTCTTTTAATTAAACAAAATTTTTCATTAGTGAATTTTGGGGGTGTTACATCCTTCTCTTTTTCCATTCACTCACGCTGGAGGCTCAACTCCTAAGTTTGTGGGTTAAGGCCCAACTACCCTATACCTCCAAGTCTACTCACTTCCTTACCCTATGGTTTTCCCCTAAAACCCTAATTTGGGCCTATGTGGCTTATCCTTCTCTGTCTCACAGCACCTCCCTCATAGTCAACCCTCATCATTTCATGTTACTCCCCCAAATACACATGTGATACGAAACCCTAGTTGATCACACCAAACCCTAGCTGACCATACCAAACCCTAGCATCCTTCTTTTCCACCTATCACCCCCATTTCTCACCTTCAACTCTTTCTTTCCCATGATACCCATACTTACCTTACACATGACATTCTTCCACCCTCATCTCTTACTCCATTCACCCTTAATTATTTTTACTTTCACCACCATTTCAAGTTAGGGTTTTCCTCCCAAACCTTAGCCAGGCCTCCTGTGTACCATTATACTAACCTACGTACTATTTTTCATTCAAAACCTCCAATTACCCAAACAACTCTTCCCTTACCTTACTTACACCCCAAGATAACGTTTCACAAGTAAAGTTCATCTCCATACAGACTCCATCCACCCCATACAAAACCCCAGAATTACTATGCAAACCCTAGAATCTCCCATGCAAAGTTCACCCACCCTTTTTATTTTAATCAAAGTCCTCTCTTATTTTCCCTTTTATAGATCATGGGATATTTAGGTAAATCCCATATCCCTTACTCAACTTACTTCCTTTTGGTCAACTTATTTCTCCTTGATCAACTTACTTCCCCTTGGTCAACTTACTTCCTCATTTTCCCTTTTTTCCATTCTCTCACCCCATATCAATATAGTAAATATCTTAGCATGCATGTCCGAAGGGGCTACATCACAACATATCATAATCACAACATATACATGTTATACACATGCCATAATAAACCACTTGAGCATACCTCAACTTCAAGCTACGTTACACATAAAATAGTTATAATGATAATCATAAGATACATAACATATCATGGTACATGGCATGCAAGGCATACAAGGCACATAACACACATAGTACCCTAGCTACATCCTTACCTAACATGTCACTAGTCTTGGAGCATGATCCTACGCCTCATTAGGGTTTTGATTGGGTTCACCTACAAGAGGAAAAACTAAGGATTAATTCCCTCCTAACAACAATACTATTATTCCCTACTTTATTCTAATATTAGGGTTACTATTATTAAAAGAAATTTGACAAGTAAAAATAGGGTTTTTATTCTCAAGTTAGCATACTAGGTTATTACTAGTCAAAATAGGTTCATGATAAATATTTATAGCCATATTTATATTATTAAAGCTAATATATTTATTAATTCTAATAATAGTAATAATACAAGTTGTAGCAAAATAGTAATACTCACAGTAATAGAAACCTTAGTATTATTAAGGTTAGGCTAATAATAGGGTTAGTAATAAAAGTAATAATATAATAATAGTAATATTACTAACATAATAATATTACTAAGGATAATAATAATAATAATAGTGCTATTTATAGGGGTAGGGTTTCGAATTTTCACAACAGTAATAATGGTAATATACTAAGGCTAGCACTTATAATAATAATAATAATAATAATAATAATAATAATAATAATAAAAATAAGGATAATTATAATAATAGTTAAAATTAGTGTTCCGACCCCTTAATAATAATGAGATAAATATCCCGAGGCTACACTTAATAAAAATAAAAATAATAGTCATATAATAATAACAATAATAATAATAATAATAATAGACAAAAAGCGTGTATTCAATGACTACATTGTGGGGATTCAAATCATAAGTTCTTCTATACAAGAGTGAAGGAGAGGCAAAAGTGGAAAACCATTGCTTTTCTTCTAGGAGAGAATGGTAGGGAGGTAAGGGGTGCCCAGGAAATTCAGGATGCCTTCATTAACTATTATAAGTAGCTTTTTGGCATTGATTCTCATTCTATTGGGGTTCTTAACCCATTTTTTTGGACCACTCTTTGACAAATGATCAGAAGTTAGATTTGAATGCTCTTGTTTCCAAAGAGGAGGTCCAATCAGCTGTGTTTTCAATTGGTGACACTAAGGCCCTAAGTGTGGATCGTTATATAGCTGGGTTCTTCAAGAAAAGTTGGGATATTATTGGTGATGATTTATTCATGGTTGTTAGAGAATTCTTTGCTACAAGTTTCTTGCCTAGGAAGGTAAATATTACTTCTCTAACAATAGTGCCAAAAAAAGCCTAATCCGTATAAGGTCACTGATTTTAGTCCTATTGTATATTGTACCATGCTCTAGAAGATCATTTAAAAGATACTTACATAGAGGCTTCAACATATCTTTCCCTCAATCATTGATTTTTCTCAATATTCTTTTTTAAAGGGTAGAAGTATTAGTGAGAATGTGTTGTTGGCTCAAGAGTTAGTGAGGAAGTATGCTTGAAAAGAGGTTTCTCCGAGATGCATGTTAAAGTTGGACCTCCAAAAAGCCTATGATATGGTCAACTGGAGTTTCGTAAAGAATATTTTGCTTCTTTATGGGTTTCCTTATCAGTTTGTAAAGTTAATTACCGCTTGCTTGAATTCAGTGGCCTTTTCTCTCTATTATAATGGTGTGTTGTCACCGCTTTTTTAGGCTAAGAGAGGTTTGAGGCAGGGAGATCCTATCTCCCCTTACTTATTTTTTCTTGTCATTGACTATTTAACCAGATGTCTTAAACAATTACGGACAAATGCTTTATTCAAAGGCCACCCTAGATGCAAAGCTTTGAAGATTATTAATCTGAGTTTTGCGGATGACATTCTCTTGTTCTGCCATGGTGATTTACAAAGTGTGAAGTGTCTTATGCTCCAGCCCATGTTGGAAAAGGCAACAACTCAACTTAGGCACTAGAGCACTGTTTATCTATCTTATGTGGGGAGATTGCAGCTTATCAAGTCAATATTGTTCAACATTCAATTATATTTTAGCTAGGTGATTCTTTTGCTAAGAAAGTTCCTCCATCAATGAAATGCCTCGTAGATTCTAAATTTATTATTTATTATTAAATAAGATTTTATTATGAAAATTAATTAAATAAGTTATTTTTATTAAAACAAAAGGAAATTAATTAGGGCAAATTAATAAGTATTTTAATTAGAGGAAATTTGAGTATATTAACTAATTAAGGATTTTATTTTAAAATTAATTAATTAAATTATTTTATTTAAAATAAGAGGGAGAAAATAGTTTTAAATTAATAGGAATTTTATAAATATTTTAATTTATTAAATTTAGGATGATTTGCTAATTAAAATGAAATTTATGAAAAATATTTTAAAAATCCTAATTTAGCCTAAAAAGGGATTTAAATATTATTATTTTTAAATATTCCAAATACTTTACTTAATTTAAATACCCAATCTAATTATTTTTCCTTTTTTCCTTCTCTTTCTTCCTTTTTCTTTCTTTTTCTTTCTTTTTCTTTTCTTTTCCTTCTCCTCTCCCCCGACTTAGGCCTGCCCAGCAGGCCAAGGCCTTCTTTCATTTTTCGCGGCCCAAATCCCCGTATGCTTCTCCTTCAGTGCAGCTTGACTCTGAAATGTCGCTCCTCATCCTTTAGTCCCCAAAAACGCGTTGTTTTATTTAAAAGAAATTATAGCCATCGCCTGGTTGGCTCCCCTTCTTTCCTTTTCTTTCTTTTCTCCCTCGAACCGCCGGTTTTCCCCTTTCTTTCTTCTTCCTTCGCACCTGCCCAGCCCCGCCGACCTTCGCACCTACAATCGCCGCCCGTTCCTGGATTTTCGCCGTTGGTTATGTAATCCCCCGAAATTTTAAAAGCTTATATTTTAATAAATAATTTTTATTTTCGATAAATTAGCCTTTAAATCTTTTAATTTAATTATTTTGTGTATTTTGAGTATATAAACTTGGATATAAATATTTAATAAATTAAAATAAATATTTTATTTTTTTTATCGTGTCCTTTTATTTAATAATTTCCCAAACCATTATTTTACTAAATTATCCTTTTAAACCCTTATATTTTAATTATATTAAATTAAGTTATTAAGTAAATTTATTACCCAAAAATATTTTACTTTATTATTTATAAGTTAAATTATTTTAATTAAAACCATTTTTCTTTTTTCCTTCTTTTTCCCTTTCTTTGCTTTTCTTTTTCCTTCCTTGGGCCGCAGGTTGGCTGGCTTGTTCTTTCTCCCCCTGCCTTCCCTACGTCACTCGACCGCCTTCTTTCTTTTCCTTCTTCCTTGACTAGCCCACTCCTTTTTTTCTTTCCTTCGGCCGGTCCACCCATCTCGCCCAGCACCCCCGACCCTGTCTTCTTCTTCTTCTTTCTTTCGTCTTCCACCATCACCGGCGACAATCCCGGCCTTCCTCCACCATTTTCTCCGCCCGACCTGTAGTTCCCTCTCCCCCGTTGACTCCCCAGTCTCTCCCTCTCTCTCTCTCTCTCTCTCTCTCCCTCGTGTTGTTTTCTCTGCCTACTCCTGTCTCCCTCTCCCTGCCATTGCCATACCCCTTCTCCCCCTCTCTGCAACCTCCATTTCCCTACCACCTACAGCCACCCCTCGAGCCCCTATCCCTTCCCTTCCTCTTCTATTTATTCTCCGTCCATGCTCACTCTGCGTTTTTTTTCAAGCCCATGTGCTTGCCCGAGCCTCTCATTTCTCCCTTTCTTCTCCTCCCCTCTCTCCCCTGTTTTTGGTTTCGCCACCTATATCCGCCATTGCTGCCGCCTCAACCACCACCAAAACCACCTCCTGCCACCCTCTACCTCACCCTCGAGCCACCACAACCCCCATCAAGCCGCCCCGCAACCCCATCCCTCCTCCTCCCTTCTTTTTCTCTTCTTTACCCCCCTTATCGGCAACCGCCCTACACCGCCTCGTTTTGCCGTTGTCTCGCCACTTACGCTGCCACCTGAGACACCCTATTACTTCCTCCAACCCCCTCTACCATCCCCAGTCATCCTTTGGTCAAAACCGTCACCCAAAAGCCTCCATATTCCCTCCCCATTTTCCTTCCTCACCAGCCTCCACCTCAACCTCCCTCCTCGGCCGCCACCTTCGCAGCCTTTCTACCGCCGCCTCCGCCACCATCAACCCATCCCCGACCACCATCTACACCTCCTCTCCACCTATGTACCCTTCCCTTGCCCTAAATCCTCCCCCAACCACCTTCTTTTCTAGCCCCAAACCACTAACCCGAAAACACTTCTCCCTCCTTCCATCCTTGCCACCTTCGAGCCCCTCGTTCTTTCTCTGCATGCAGCTCATGCTGCATGAGTAGTATGAGCTGCTGCCCTCTTTGATTTAGTTGTTTAATAATTTTTAAGGTATAATAATATTTTATTTTAATTATTTGATTAATTGAGTGTTATAAGCCTTATAATTTGGTTTTTATCTTTTCTAATCTAATAAGTCTTGAATTATTTTTAGGTGTTGGTTTTGATAAATCAAAGATTGGACCTTTAACCGGAATACCGGTAAGGTTCGTTTTTATAAAAAACAGAGGTAATTGTTAAATCCCGCTTAAATGCATAGATTAACGCTGTTAGCACATTAGGCATTTTTAATGTGTATTATGCTTGATTTATGTTGTTTAGTATATTATATGTGGTTCTTGTGTTTATTGATGAAAAGGAAGCATGATAGATTGTTGATATATATGGAAATAATATTTAAGGTAATAATCTGGTTGTTAAGGAAAATGTTAAGTATTACCCATGCCATTTTATGCTATTGTAATATTTGATACATGTTTAATATTTTGTGACCCTTAAGGGATTTTATTAATGTGTATTGTACAAGAATATGGCCTAATATATATATGGGTGTTAATGAGTATTGTATTAACTTTAAAGGTTGTGGATGATGTATTAATATTAATACTTTATGTATTAATAATAACAATTTAATATAAGTGGTGTGCTAAGGGGTATAATGGTAAATTTCAGTAAAAAGGGGTATTATGGTAATTTTGGAGGTAAGGGTAAAAATAGTAAATTTTTTAATAAAAGGATAAAATGGTGATTTTGGAAGTAAGGGGTAAAATGGTACTTTTATGAATAAAGGGTAAAATACTAATTTTGTGATTAAATGGTGAATTGGTAATTTTGTAAGAATAGGGAAACTGGTAATTTTATAATAAAAGGGTTGAAATGGTAATTTTCGTAAATAAAAGGGTAATTTTGTAATAAAAAGGGGCAATTTGATAATTTGTAATAAAAGGGCAAGTTGGTAATTTTGTAAAAAAATGGCAATTTGGTAATTTTATAATAAAAAGGTAAATTTTGTAATTTTGTAATTAAAGGGAAAAATAGTAATTTTGTGGTTAATGAACAGAATGGTAATTTGGAAATTAGAAGAGGTAAGATAGTACTTTCGTAATTAAGGATAAATGGAAATGTTATAAGTAAAAGGGCGATAAGGTAATTTTTGGGAGTTAAGGGGGTAAAATGATAAATTTGAAGGTAAAGGGGTAAAACGGTAATTTTGTAAATCAAAGTGGTAGACGTGGAAATTAGAAAGGAGTAAATTGGTAATTATAGTAATTGAGAAGGGTAAAATAATAATTTAAATAACTAAAGGGTAATTTGATAATTTAATAGGGGAGAAGGGTAAAATGGTAAATATAATAAATGTGAGGGGTAAGTTGGTAATTTAACCGACTGGAGGGTATTTTCGTAATTTTGATAATGGATTAGGGTAGTTTGGTAATTATGACAATTAAGAAGGGCAATTTGGTAACTTAAATAACTAAAGGGTAATTTGGCAAATTTAATAACGGAGAAGGGTAAAATTGTAATTATGATCATATAAAAGGATAATTTGGTAATTTAACCAACCAAAGAGTAATTTGGTAATTTTGACAATGAGGAAGGGTAGTTTGATAATTGATAATAAAGGACGGTAATTTGGTAATTAATTGAATAAAGGGTTAATTTGGAAATTAGGATAAGGAGGAAGGGTAATTTGGTAATTTAACCAACTCAAGGATAATTTATTAATTATCATAAAGGAAAAGGGGCAAGGTGGTAATCTAATAAACTAAATGGAAAGCATATTAAGTGTAATAATTATTAAGGGGGATTAGTGACCTAATAAGTATGAGCAATAACTTGGTAACCTAAATCGAGTAAGGGGTAACTTGGTAATTTTCTAACAAGGAGGGTATTATGGTAAATTGTCAAGTAAGAAAGGGATGACTTAATAATTTTATAAGTAAAGGGTAAATGATTAGTTTGTATCTAATATATACCGTAGTGATTGTGGGATTCATAATATAACTCTAATAATGCTGGTTAACGAGGTAGGAGTATTTGATGATTAGTAAGTATCATGAGAACGAATACTAATTCAAAATTAGATGAGTTAGGATGGCATTAATGACTCCTTTGTGCTCCCTTGGGCGACCATTTGAATAAGAAATTTTTGATGATATCTGAACGATTAAAAGTGGATAATTATCTATTTGTTGTGCTTTTGTGATCACCATTAATTAAGACACTAATACTTAAATTGAAAGACCTCGAGATCGGGAATGGTGACTCTTTAGGGGTCGCTACCCTAAAGACGTGGTTTAGCCCACGATTATTTGGTATTTTTTGGTCTGCCTTTGTGCCCCAGCCAGGCCCTATATCTACTCTATCTAGCTCTACGAACCAAGTTAGGGGTAATGCATACTTAAGGATTAGGTGTCCTTGTCGGTATGGTACTGAGTTAGCTTTATGCACCAGTACGACCAGGGTACCTTTGCATCCCTGCGTTACTAGTTGAAGGGTACTGGGTAGCTTTTATGCACTAGTGCGACTGGTGTACCTTTGTGTCCCGAGTTCTTGATCTCCTTATCGAGGCAAATAAATGGAACTATTGTGCTGTATAAAAAGGGAAAATACTAATTGTTAAAGGGAAAATACTAATTGTTAAAGTGAAAGATTAATGAGCCGGGACCAGCTGATTATATGATGAGTACCAATCCACCAGAAATAATAGTGGCTTAGGATGTTTTGCCCTGGATGATGTTCATGAGTATCGATCCACCAGATATAATGGTGGCCCAGGATGATTTTACCTTGGATGATATATATATATATATATATATATATATATATATATATATATATGTGTGTGTGTGTGTGTGTGTGTGTGTGTGTGTGTATGTATTCTGATCCACCAGCTAGAATAGTGGGGGTCCCAAGCTCAATAAAATTTATTTTGGATGGGAATAATTATGGGAACATATCAGTCATTGAGATGATTGATAATGATGGATTAAGGGCTTAAGGTCCAGACGTATCAATCGTTTGTTATGGCCTACTAATAATCATTGATTCGCTAAGTATGTGGTTGTATGACTGTGGATCTTAAGTATTTACCTTTCATTGTGTACGTATGTAGTACCATGTGTGGCATAACGTGCTTGTTTTTAAGCGCGTTTTTAAAGGGTTACTCAGTACCGTAGTACTAAAGGGTTCCCTTCGTGGGGCCCCTGCCTATTCAATGGGCAGTACCCTATTGCAGGTTGTATTCAGGTGCTATTCAAGTGGGCTCTCGGGAAAGAGCGTAAGGTATTGTTCGGAAATTTTAGGGTTTTAATTCGTCTCTTTTAAATTCAATGTGTTTGTTATTTTGCAACCACCGTTGTTGAATTTTTCTCTTGTATAGTGTTTACTGCGCTTCTCTGATTTTTAAATGCTTAAGTTCTCGTGAAATTGTATTTTACTCTTTTAGCCTTAGCACTTGGTACTGGAATGGTATGAGTGAACCGGTCTGGTACTATGTGTGGAGGTAATACTCCCAAAGTTCACGGTTAATTTTCTTTTAATTAATTTTTTTTTTCAGTAGTGAATTTTGGGGGTGTTATAGGTTACACACTATTTACCGTCCATTTTTTTCTCGCCCCTTCCCCTTTGTTTCAGCAACCCATTGACCCAAACCACTCCTCCATTCCTCGCACGATCTCCCTCTTCCCTGGCCACTTGCAAACCACGACCAGGAAAGTGCGTCGGCTGTCCTCGTTGGCTGGTGCCCACTCCTGCCAACCACTCCCCAATGTTGTCTTCGACCATAACTTCCTTTCAAGCCTATAAATACACCCTATAGCAGCGTTGAGTCAAATTTTTGGTTTAAGTTTAGAAAATACCTCCCTTGGCGCCATCGCCCCTTTAGACGCTACTTCCACCGCCTCCGGCCAACACTACTGCTCGTTCTGGCCACTTGTGCACTCCTTGCATCGCTCCCTAACTAACCGTGCCTTCCTCCTCCCTTGATTCTTCCTGCACGAGGCACCCCAGCTGTGCAAAATTCTCTCTTCAACCAAACCATTTTCTGCCAGCGTTTCCCTTCAAACCACCGTTAGCCACCTCCTTCGCCGCTTCCGCTGCTTCTTTTACCTCTCAAATTATTCTGCAGACCACCCTCTATCTTCCTCTATCCTTCTTTTCCTCTTCCTCCCTCTCCTCCTCTCTTTCTCTCCTTCTTCTCCATTCAGCTGCCACCACCGCCACTGTGCGCCGCCACGTTTGGTTGTGCCGCCACCTCCATCATGCTCCTCTCCCTCTAGGCATTCTTAAACAACCCAACTTCTACCTCCATTCTCCCTATCTTTTTCCCAGTATTCAAATTTCCCCTTTTTCTTCTCTTTTTCTGGCCGCCGCCGCCGATGCCGTGCACCACCACCAGTGTCGCCTATCCACGTTAGCCTAAGGTTGAACCCTAGACCCTCTCAACCCTTTTCCCTATTTTTACAAGCCTTAAATTATTTTATTTCATTTATTCTAATATAAATCTTATTATTATTATTATTATTTCCATTTTTAATATGTATTATTATTGTTATTAATATTAATGTTTTTATTATTATTCTGTTGAGGGCCGAAGCCCTATTATAATTTTTAATTTGATTTTAATATTACTACTACTACTACTACTACTACTACTACTACTACTAGTACTATTATTATTGCTATCATTATTATTATTTTCAAGTGTTAGTATTATTATTTTATATAAGGCTAAAACCCTATGGTGCTTATTTTAAATTTTAGTACTAGTATTATAAATATCATGCCTTAGTATTATTAGGGTTATTAGTATTATTATTATTATTATTATTAGTATTTATTCTTATTAATGTTATTATTATTATTATTATTATTTATTAAGTTATTATTACTTAATGTAGGGTGGAAACCCTACTTCTTTTTATCTTCAAATATTATTCTTACTATTATTACCATTATGATTATTATTATTACAATATTATTATGGTTTTTATCATTATTATTATTTCATCACTATTATTATTACTAAATTTGGTTATTTATTTTACTATTATTATTATTATTATTATTATTATTATTATTATTATTATTATTATTATTATTATTATTATTATTTTAGAAAAGGGGCTGAAGCCCTTATTTCACTATGTTTTTGAGTAATGTCCTTATTATTATTATTGTTACTATTTTTATTATTCCTGTTAATATTAATATTGATATTATTTTTGGTATTTTTTATTATTATTTTAATATTTTATCAAAAGCCTAGTCTTATATTAAGTTAGTGATTAATAATATTTTTGATAGAAGGGAGTCTAATTTTAGCTTTTTCCTCATAATAGGTAAAACCAGTCAAAGCCCTAATGAGGCGTAGGAGCGTGCTCCAAGACCGGTGTCGTTTTAGGTAAGGGGTGCTAAGGCCTTTTGTGTGCTTATATGCATTATGTGCTTTACATGTTATGTATCATATGTTTATCATTATTAATTATTTTGTATGTGGTATAACGTGGAGTTGAAGTATGTTTTTTTTTTGCATGTGTACTATATGTGATAATATGTGTTGTGACCCTGTAAGACATACATGTGAGGATGTTAATATGGTTTGTGTGAGAGAAGGGATGAAAAAGGAGAATGGGGAAAATAAGTTGACCAGGGGATGTGAGTTAACCTAAGTATTTTAATGATTCATGAGTGGAAGAATCTAATTTAGGGTTTCGTGTGGAAGAATCTAATTTATGGTTTTGTGTGGAAGAATATAATTTATGGTTTTATATGGGAGAATCTAATTTATGGTTTTGTATGGGAGAACCTAATTTAGAGTTTTGTATGGGAGGATCTAATGTAGGATTTTGTATGGATGAATCTTTAGTTTTATATGGTTTGAATTTAGGGCTTGGTAAAGATGGATCTTTGGTTTGATATGGTTTGAATTAGGGTTTGATAAGGATGAATCCTTGGTTTTATATGGTTTAAATCGAGGATTTGGTATGGATGAATCATTGGTTTGTATGGATTGAATTCAAGGTTTTATATAGAGAAACCTTGGATTTTGTGTGGATTGAATCTTAAGTTTATCATGGTTGTATTATGGTTGCATGGTGATATTGGGGTTTGCATGGTTGTATTAATGGTTGCATGGTGGTATTAATGGTTGTATAGTGGCATTAATGGTGGCATGGTGGTATTAGGGTTTGCATGGTAGTATTGGGGTTTGCATGGTGGTATAATGGTTGCATAGTGGTATTAGGGTTCGCATGGTGGTATTAATGGTTGTAAGGTGGTATTAGGGTTTGCATGGTGGTATTAATAGTTGCATGGTGGCATTAATGGTTGCTTGGTGGTATTAGGGTTTGCATGGTGGTATTAGGGTTGGCATGGGATGTATAAGGAATGCATGGGAGTGAAATGTATATATGGAACGTTGGTTTGGGATTTGAGGAAAGTAATGTAAGCGTTGTTTCGGTGTTCGAACATTTTAGATGGAAAATGGTATGTGGAGATTTTATAAGGGTCCGTAGGAGACCAAACTAGGGTTTGTGTGGACAATTAGGGTTTGTTGTGGTTACTTATAATTTTTGTATTATCATGTGTATTTGGTGATTAAAGTGTAATTATGATGGTGGAATTTTATGATTTGTGATGTATGAAATATAAAGAGAATGATTCGTGCATGTCCATGGTGAAAGATTTTGAATACGATACTTAAAGTATTAATCACGTAAAGTGGAAGATGTTGAGTCGGGCCCATACCGATCCACCAGCATAATAGTGGCAGGGAATGTTTCCCTTAACACCGATCCACTGGCTAAAATAGTAGCAGGTCATGTACCCTCATGACCGATCCACCAGCTATAATGTGGGGGATCCTGTGCTCAACAAAATCAAACCTTACCGTTGCTAAGACATGGAAAAGACACTAATTAATTACAGTGGAACACCGTACGAGAAGGGGCCAGACTGATCCACCGGCATAAAATAGTGGCAACGTATGTTACCCTCGCGACCAATCCACCAGCTAAAATAGTGGGATTCCTGTACTCGTGCGGACTTGATAAAGAACATGGAGTGAATTGATTTCTAATAAAGGAGTAATTAAATAATTAATCTGGAATAAGTATGTACTTTATGTGTGGCCTTGATCATTCATGACCTTATGTACTTTATGTGTGGGTTTGAAAGTGTAAGTTGAGTATTGTTTTGCATGATTCTATATGCTTATATGTTGGCCTTAGTGCTCGGTTACCTTACTCAATACGTAGCGTACTGATCACTCGTTTCATGGGTGCTGCTCATTCCCATGAGTAGTATGCCCTTCTGACTTTATGCAGGTGGGCGAGACATCTGGCGGGGCTGAGTGTTGAGCATATTTTGGCTCAAAGTTCGAGAGAGTTGTGGCCATATTTCCGTCTTTATGTGATTTTATTTCCTTTTTTATTTCTTCTGTATCAGATTTATCCTTTTAAATTTATTACTTATATTGAGTATTTCTAATAAATCTTTTATTGATTGTAAGATTATTCCCTTTGAGAAATTTTGATTTCGCCCTTTGATTTCTATCTTATTATTGATTGTAAACTTTTATGCGTATTTTGATTTTTGTTTTACTACTGTTTAATGCTTATTTGAATTATATATTGTTTGATTTATAGTTGATTACTCTTTTCTTTTAGCCTTAGAACTTGGTACTAAAACGGTCTGAGAGAACCGGTTTTGTACTAAGTGTGGCGGTAACATCCTCAAAATTCACAGGTTTTGATTTAAGTATTTCTATCTTAGTTACTTCCGCCTTCCAAAAAAAAGTAGTAAATTTTGGGGTGTTACAATCAATTTTTGAGTCTCTGTTAGAATTTTCTTTGGTATGGGAAGGTGCATATTAGAAGAAAAGCCTTGCTTTCTTGGGAACAGATTTATCTCCCTAAGGTGGAGGGTGGTCTTGGTTTACTTAACTTGGGGATTTGGAATCAGTGTGCCTTGGGAAAGCTGCTTTGGAATATTGCTACCAAGAAGGATTTGTTATGGTTGAAATGGATTCATATGATATACCTCAATAATACAAATGTGTGGGAGTACAATCACACTACTTATACTTCATAGCTTTTTCAGATAATCCTTCTTATATGATCTCAGTTACAAAGTTTTCTGCAATTGAGATGGTTGAATGGTTACCCCGAGTATAGTATCAAAGATGCTTATGATGTTGTGCTACCCAGACAGTCTAACTAAAGCTGGTTTAAGATTGTGTGGCACTCGCTCAACTTGCCAAGATATAGTTTTCTTTTATGGCTGGCATTTAGAGACAGATTGATGACTAAAGCTAGGATTTAGGAGATTGGCATGGATGTGTCGGATCAGTGCATGTTTTGTCAGCATGGTCTTGAAACTCGGGACCATTTGTTTATCCATTGCCCCATTACAACTGAAATATGGAGGAAAATTTGAAGAATTGCTGGAAGAAGGGATATCATCCAAGGGTGGCAACAAGGGGTGCAGAATTTATTGAAATGGTCTAGGCAAAATAGTCAGAAAAAGTAGATCGCGGGAGCTCTTTTTTCATCTTATATTGCTAATGTTTGGTATGAGAGAAACTTGAGAATTTTTGAGAATTGTAGCAGGGATGTTGCTAGTATTAGTCGAGATATAGTCATAGTTGTAGCTAGATGGTTAGTGCACCCACATTATAAGGCTAAATTCCAAAAGTGGGTTGGTTTAGTTGATTATATGGTTTTCTGATGTTCATGATTGTAATCTCTCACTATCAAAAGTAATAAATTTCTTACTTATCAAAAAAAAAATAATATAATAATAAAAAATAAGGATAATAACATAAAATAAGTAAAAAGAGATAAAGACATCATAACTAGGGTTTTAAGGGTTAGGGTACCGCCTAGGGTTGGTGGTGACCAGCGGCATCAACGATAGTGGCGGGGAAAGAGGGAAAAAGGTGGAAAATTGGGAGTTTAGGGTAGGAGAGGTGGATGATGCTTAGGTGGAGAGGGTTGGAGTGGTGGTGGTGGTGTAGCTAAGGGCGGTGGCGGTGTGGTGGCAGAGAGTGGTGGAGAGGGAGGAAGGGAGGAGGAGAGGGAGGTAGGGGAAAAGGAAGGTAGAGGAAGGTCTGCTGGTGATTTTAGAGGGTAGAGGGAGTGGTGGTTGCGGTGGGAATGACAACGAACGACGGCGCAAAGGGTGGCAGTGGCTGGGTTAAGGTTGGTTGAATGGCCAACTTTGCACAACCAAGGCAGCTTGAGCATGGAGGATTGAGGGTGGTGAGGGATGTGGCTCGGTGGAGGGCGGTGTAGGGAGTAATTTGGGTGGTGTTTTGGGCTACGGTGCTAGATGGCGGCGGCGCAACAGGTGGTTGAACTGGCAGCGGCAACAAAAGGTGAGGATTTCTAGGTTGAGAGAAAAAAGAGTTGAATGGGGTTGGTTGAGGGGTATTTATAGCCAAGGATGAGAGGGAATAATAGAGGGGGAAGAGGGAAGGTCAGCGACATGCATCAAGTTCACCGATTGGCGACCTATGGCTGGAGTAGGCCTGCCATTTTTGCAGGTTTGGTAGATCAGGAAGAGAAAAAGGAAGGGTGAGAGAGGCATGTGTGAGGAGAGAGAGAGGGAGTGATAGGGAAGAGGATAGGGGTGGCAGGTCAGCGTGCGACAACGTAGAGGGCGCGTGCCTCTGCCGGGAAGTGGAAGGGTTGGGCATTGGGTAGAGAGAGGGTCGAGGGAGAAGGAGAAGGGAAGAAGAAAGGGCAGGAGACTAGTCGGTCCAGGGGAAAAGAAAGATAGAAAAGGAGGGGGCTAGGTTGGGTCACGAGGGAGAAGAAAGGGAGGCACCCTTGGGCTGCGTGAAAGAAACGGGGAAGGGAGAGGGTTTAGGCTGCAGTGGTGGGCTGGTCCAGGTCGAGGAAGGAAAATGGAAGAAACAAAAAGAGAAAGGAGAGGAAGGAAAGAAAAGAAAAGAAAAGAAAAGAGAGGGGAAAAAGAAAAAAAAAGGAAAAAAGGGGAAAAGGAAAATAGGTGAGTTGGGGGTATTTAAAATATTTTGTTATTTTTGGGATATTTAAAATAACTTAAATAAAATAATATTTAAAATTTATTTTTAGGTTAATTTAGGATTTATGAAAGATTTTTCCTAAATTTTATTTTAATTAGAAAAACACCCTAATTTCCTCAAATTAAATTATTTATAAATTCCTCTTGATTTTCCTTAACTACTCCCTCTTATTTTAATAAAATAATTTATTTAATTAATTTCCCCAATAAATTCTTAATTTGTTATAATTCTCTAAATTAGGGTTTTGGGATATTTCAATTACCATATCATATGTATAAATAATCGAGATTTACTCAGTACTACACCCATACTGATTCTACCTTGGTTGAATAGGTCTTGCGACGATCCACTGATGGTGGGGAGCAAACCTCTTGTGCATGTTTGAGATCACATATTATTTTTGGGTTGAAGTCATGGCTTGAGAGAGTAGGTAATATGTAGTTTGATCCCTCAGAATTTGTCCTTATTTATCGGTATTCATTTTTTTTAAGTTTTCAAGTGTTGTATTAAAATTTCAAAGGAGTTGTAATTGAATTTTAATTTTCCATTACTTTGATAAGCTTTTAAAATCCAAGATTATTTCATAGGTTTCCGTTGATTTATTCAGCGATGATTTTATTTGGTGAAATTGTTCACTTACCATCTGCATATGGATATCTCCTTATGGGAGTTTATCCTCACTACATAGATGTTGGTTGAATTTTATTGGATAGGTTTTAGGCTTGCATCTAGCATGAGATAGATGGTATACATTTATCTTGTGTTAGATGTGGCGCTAACATTCCCCAAATTCTATTTTAGCTTATACATAATTCTTTTAAATAAAATTTTTCAGGTGTGAAATTTGGGGGTGTTACACTCTAACAAACCCTAGGCATGCATATGTAAGTTATTCAACAAAACACATTGGCATATATTGTAGATTAATTAATATGTTAGAAATATGTTAAATATTTGGTATTATACCATTTACATTCATGCCTAATCATAACACTTGCATTTTCATTCTAAAATTCTGAAGTAAAATACATACATATATTCCTCTAAAAATAAGGCACATATCATACCCTAGTACAAAAAAACTTTATGTGTTATCACCCGATCTCATATTTTAGTAGAAGGGTATAGTATACCTCTTATCTAAGCAAAATGAATAATCAAGATTCACCCAATTAGTCTCCACTCAATTTCTTCAAACTCCTTACATTAACACAACCAACACACATATTAGCATATAACATAACACCAAAAATAATCTAAAATTAACTAAAATTAAATGGGAAAGAGGTTAGAGAATTAACCGGAGTAATTGGCACGTTTTGGGTTACGTGAAGTGTGGTGGAATGTATGGTGGAGATATGGAGAAAGTTTGGTGGTGTTTGGAAAAGGTTTGGGGGGGTGAAAATAGGGGTATACAACCAAAAATGGGAATTTTCACGATTGTGCAGCAGGCGGTGTAGCCTTTGGTTGAGAGAAAAAGTAACACACAGTCAGGCGGTGTAGCCTTTGGTTGAGAGAAAAAGTAACACACAGTCAGGCGGTGCAAAGGTTGCACGGCTGTGCTATAGCAGTGCACACCAAGATGAGAGAAAATATGGCATATGACCAAGCGGTGTAAAGATTGCACGACTGTGTAGTAGGAGATTTTAAGTGTTGCACAAATGTGCAATAGGCCGTGCACTCTTCAAAAAGGCGACAGATGAGGGAAAGAACAAGGGAAAAAAGGCGACGGTCGCCGATGATGGCTGGCGACGGGGTTGGGGAAGGTTGGGGTGACCTTAATGGTTGGTCTACTGTCTAATGGGCGGTGAGTGGTGGCTGCGGTTGTAACACCCTGAGTCGATACGACCATGCGGGGGCTACCTTGGAGTGCTTTCGGATTGGAGAATGATTCAGCGACCCTCAGGGTCGTCTACCCTTAGCTGATATGGCTTACACATAAGCAATTTTTTGATTTGTTGGCAAGGCATCAATTGAGCACAACCATCTGTAGCATTAATGTATTGGGAAATGTCGAAAAATAGTGAACAATGAAAAGACTCCTAGTTAATGCCAGCTACTAGCTCTACTGGTTACTCTAGTAATTTTGCCCACCCATGTTCTTCTATAGCATTACTTAAATGTAGTCTACTTTGTCTTAGAAAGAATGTTGATTAATATTTTATTAAAATTGATCAATACAGGATTATGAAATAAATTCTGTACGCATTATAAATTTATTCTTGAATTACAAGTTGCTAAAGGAGTAAACTTATCAAATAAGATAAATATTTTTTATAAAATAAATAGTATCATTGTATACAGCTTTTGTGTATTTACTTTCCCTAAAAGTATGAATATTTAACAGCAAATTATAAAAGGTTGGTGTCTTTTTTATGTTATAATAATATCACCGGCTAATCTCGATGATATATTTGTGGATCTAATTATGTATTTTAACTGCATAGAATCATTATATAATACCAAAAATATAATTATATACATTCATAGCCTATTAGTTAGTTATTAAACATTTTCATCCAACATATTAACCTGTCATAATATTTCAAAGCTATGCCATTTATGGCCGAATATATTTATTTTATAATATTTATGATCATACAAATATCAAAAATAACGATTCAATAAAATTTTAGTATGCTATAATTTACAGGAAATTTTTAACTTAGGTCATTTTAATAAATTAAATATATAACATATTAGGTTCATCTTTATATATATATATATATGTATAGACACACACACACAAATTCGGTCGTTTAACTTATATAATAAACATCAAAATTCATTATATTTACGCCAATTGACATCCACTTAAAAAAAGAGAGAGACTATATATGAAG
Source organism: Tamarix chinensis (assembly GCA_030549775.1). Taxonomy (NCBI): domain Eukaryota; kingdom Viridiplantae; phylum Streptophyta; class Magnoliopsida; order Caryophyllales; family Tamaricaceae; genus Tamarix; species Tamarix chinensis. Next base: position 102,474,272 of record CM060174.1, on the reverse strand, counting down.
ATAAATTGTAAAAATCCTTACTTATCTTTCAATTTAGAAATTATAAATTATATATATGAAGTTATTTGCATCATTATATAATAAATTATAAAAACACACTTTAGAATTTATTGTACTATACTATTATATGAAGATAAATATAAATATACTACAAGAAATATATATATATATATATATATATATATATATATACTAATTCATGCGTATAAATATACTACAATATACATCCCAGTTCTAATAAAGGCAACACAATTATAATTCTAAAAACATATTATATGAAGATAAATATAAATACACTATACTTAGGTACACACACATATTATTGTATGTAGATAAGCATATTATTATATATGATTAAAGAATTTAACATAATAATTGCAAATATTATTATGGAAGGCTACAATATTTATAACATAAGTATATTTTAAAAATAATATACAAAACTTGCAATTGGTAATGGAAAAATATTAATATTTTAATAAATATTATATTTAAATCAAATAATCAATATAACTTCCCTATTTTGTGGGTGTTGACGTCAGTCTTCTTAATTAACTAGTAGCCCTTATTTAAGTCTTAAAGCAAAATTAGGAAGGAATAAAGAAAATTAATTTTAAGGGTATAATAAGAGGTTTTAATTTAGAAAATGACCTAGAATTAACAAAAAAAAAGTTTAAAATCTTGTTGGAAAAATGTGACTCAAAATTGACATAATTTTCTAATAATTTAAAGTATATATGTAACACCCCAAAATTCACTAATTTTTTTTTCTTAAAGCGGAAGCAAATAAAAATAGAATCCCTTAAAACTTGTGAATTTTGGAAATGTTACCGCCACACTTAATACTAGACCGGTTCTCTCCGACCGTTCCAGTACCAAGTGCTAAGGCTAAAGAAAAGATTTACATTAAATTCAAATCAACAGTTAATAAAAGAACTCGAAAGATCATACCTTAAAATCAGAGTACGCATAAACGTTTATAAACGTAATAAAATAGAAATCAGAGTGCGAAATCAAAGAGGATAAATAATCCAATACAAAGAAATAATAGTAGGAAATAAAATTACATAAAGGCTGAAATACGGCCATGACACTCTCGAACTTGAGCCAAACACGCTCAACACTCAGCCCCAACTGATATCTCGCCCACCTGCACAAATCAGAAGGGCATACTACTCGTGGGAATGAGCAGCACCCATGAAAAGGGTGATCAGTACGCTACGTACTGAGTAAGGTAACCGAGCACTAAGGCCAACACATAAGCACATAAAATCATGCATAATAATAAAAGGACATAAAGACCATCATCATGTCATAATATCGACCAATCATTCGGGTACATACATAAAGGCCCAATCATAATCCAGATTAATTATTTAATTAATCTCTTATCAGAATCCAATTCACACCATGCCTTTTATCAATCCATGCGAGCAGAGGAACACCCCACTATTATAACCGGTGGGCCGGTCACAATAGAGCATCACGCCCTAACCACTATTATTACCGGTGGATCGGTCACAATAGAGCATCATGCCCTAACCACTATTATTACAGGTGGATCGGTCACACATAGGGTAGCAACCCTAACCACTATTCCTAACCGGTGGATCGGTTTGGTTCCTCCTCGCATGGTGTTCCACTGTAAGTAATTAGTATCTTTTAAGAGCTTTATTGATACTGGTTTTTGTTTATTGAGCTCGAGTCACCCCACTATTATTACCGGTGGGCCGGTCACATATAGGACCTCATGTCCTAACCACTATTATAACCGGTGGATCGGTCGCACATAGGACTACGCGTCCTAACCACTATTCCTGACCGGTGGATCGGTTTGGACTCGGCTCAATAATCTTCCACTTCATATGATTAGTGTCTTAAGTATCTTATTCAAAAGCTTTCACCATGCACAAGCACGAATCATAAATCATAAATTCCATATTCATCATCATACTTTATTCACCAATTACACACGTGCTACCACCAAACCCTAGACATGCATAGATCGCTCCCTTCACAATTATCCTCCAATTCTACTTCACATCTCACTCTAGGGTTTTATCCCAAAACCATAATTTAGTCTCCTTCGTACCCTTAATTTGCTCCACATGCTATTTTTCATACCAAGTGCTTAAACACCCAAACAACACTTACATTACCTTCCTTAAATCCCAAAGCAGCGTTCCATACATAAACTTCACTCTCATAAAAACTTTACACATCCCATGAAATTATTAACTTCCATGCAAACCCTAATACCACCATACAACCATTAACCATTATACAAACCCAGAGTCTCATCATACAAAACCCTAAATTCAATCCACATAACTCAAAGATTCATTCATACCAAACCACAGATTCAAACCATATAAAACCCAAAGATTCATCCATACCAAATTAAGTATCCATCCTTACCAAACCCTAAGTTCAAACCATATACAACCCAAAGATTCATTCACACAAAACCCTAAATTCAATCCATACCAACACAAAGATTCAAATTATATAAAACCCAAAGATTTTTCCACATAATACAATTGATTAGATTCTCCCCTTTCATAACCACAAATTAGATTCTACCATACCAGACCATAAGTTAGATTCTTCCCCATAAAATCATAAATTAGAATCTCCCAAGCAAAACCATAAATTGGATTCTCTCAAACAAATCATAAATTATATTCTCCCAATCAAATCATAAATTAAATTCTTCCATACAAACCATATATTAATTTCTCTCACATAAAATCATACCAAACCATAAATTAAACTTCCCCATATAAAACCATAAATTGGATTTTACCAGACAAATCATAAATTAGGTTCTCCCATATAATGTCATAAATTACATTCTTCCAAATAAAACCATGCAATAGATTATTCCTTATAAATTCATAAAATTAGGTCAACTCACTTCCCTTAGTCAACTTCTTTTCCCATCCTCCTTTTTCATCCTTTCTCCCACATAAAATCATATCAACATCCTCACATGCATGTCTTACAGGGTCATACACAAATAATACACATGCCATATGAAAACATACCTCAACTCCACGTCATATCATATACGGCATAATTAATAATCATAAACATATAATGCATAGTATACGAGGCACACAATGCACATTAGTACATAAAAGGCCTTAGCACCCCTTACCTGAAACGACACCGGTCTTGGAGCACGTTCCTATGCCTCCTTAGGGCTTTGACCAATTAATAACATACTAATAAAATAACCTTAACAAAATTCTAACTTTGCTAAAGACATAAAAATAATAGAGATATTATAAACCTTGGTAATGTAGGGTTAAAGACTTTACCCTAATGATAATAATGATACTAATATAATAATATCAAGGATAATAAAACTAATATCAATGAGAATAATAATAATAAATAATAATAATAATAATAATAATAATAATAATAATAATAATAATAATAATAAGCTTTAAAATTTAAAGTGGGGTTTCGACCCTACTTATAACTAATGACTTACCACTTATTTAATATTAATAATAAAATTACTAACATATATAATAATATTGAAATAATAAAGATAATGATAATATTATTATTAATGGTTATAAGAACAGTAGAGGTAATAATACTCAAATAAATAAGTGCAAATGTTAATACAAAATTAGGGCCTAAGATTTTCCAGAATAAATAATAAAACGATAATAATATTTATTCTAATAATTATAATATTAATAATAATAATAAGAAGAATGATAATAATCCTATAATAATTCAATTAATAACTTAAAATTTGAAACTAACAATAAAATTATTTTATCACCACTCTCCATCCTGCAAGTACAATTCAACATAAATTTTACATCAAATAATAATAAAACATATTAAGAATATAAATATTAAGAATAATAATAATGGTAATTATATGCAAATAATTGAAATAAATAAAATCAAGGCTTATAATAATATGTAAAAATGGTTGAGAGGGTCTAGGGTTCAACCTTAGCTGGTGGGGATAGGTGGCACCGGCGGTGGTTCATGGCGGCGGCGGCCGGAAAAAGAGAAGAACATAGAAAAAGATGGATGTTGGGAAAAAGATAGGGAGAATTGAGGTGATATAAGAGGTGTTTATTGTTGCCCAGGAGGAGAGGGACAAAATGATGGTGGTGGTGCAGCCAAAGGTGGCGGAGCACGGCGGTGGAAGGCGGTTTAAGATTTCGGGGTCAAAATTCCGGCGAAACGAGCATCCAACTTTGCATGATTATTGAGGCTCGTACAAGAAGAATCGAGAGGTGAAAATAGTTTGGTTAACTAGAGGGAGTTGCAGGGAAGCATTTGGCATGAAGCGGTGGCTCTGAAGTTGTCTAACGGAGGCGGAAGAGGCGTCTGAAGTTGGGGTGGCGGCAGCTCGGGCCGAGGGTTTCGGGGAAGAAAAACTCGAAAAACTCCTATAACAAGGCTATTTATAGATGTTGGAATGGATAATGAGGAGCTGGAGGTCGAAATGGAAGTTTTAAATGCAATAATTTGGGCAGCCGGCGTCGGAAAACGGTCGGTCGACGTTTGGGTTGGTTCGAAGGTTTGCGACGTTGGGGAGAAGAAACGGGCGAAATTTAAGGCACGAAAATTATGCCAATTTATTCCTGGAGTTAATATGAAGACAATGAGGCAAGAAACGGCCGGTATTATTCACCGTAACCGGAGATGCCATTGATGGGTCGGGAGCCTGCGTCGCAGCGACGGAGGAGGAAGGAGGAAGAAGGAAGAAGGAAGGGAGGCGGTCGGGTCGGCCGGGAAAATAAAAGAAAAGGGGAAGAACCAGGCCAGTTGGCGCGCGGTCGAGGGTGCGTTTAATGGAACGACGAGGTTTGAGCGTAAAACGGGCGAAACACAGCATGGAGGGCGGAGGCAGGACGACGGCGCGGGCTGGGCCGTGCCGAAGAAGAAGAAGAAAAGAAAAAGGGGAACTGGGCCGCGAGCTGGCCCAGTTTGGCGAGAAGAAGAGGAAAAAGAAAAAGAAAGAAAAAGAAAGAAAAAGAAAAGGAAAAAGGAAGAAAGAAAAAGAAAAAGGGAAAAAGGAAAGGAGAAAATAATTAGGTTAGGGTCAATTAAATTAATCTGAATATTTAGAATATTTAAAAATATAATATTTAAATAAAATAATATTTAAATCCCTTTTTAGGCTAAATTAGGATATTTAAAATATTTTCCATAAATTCCATTTTAATTGGCAAAACACCCTAATTTTCTTCCATTAATTTATTTATAAAATTAAAATTAATTTGAAACTATTTTCTCCTCATTATTTTAAATAAAATAATTAATTTAGTTAATTTCTAAAATAAAATCCTTAATTAGCTAAAATACCCAATTTCTCTTAATTAACATACTTATAAATTTATTCTTGATTTTCCCTGATTAATTTCCTTTTATTTTAATCAAATAATTTATTTAATTAATCTTTATGATAAAACCTCATTTAAATATAATATTTAGAGTTAGAAATTTTTGGGGCATTTCAATATATTAGGAACATATTTTTTCTAAAATGACCCGAATAAACCAAAAAATTGACCCCATCTATAATTTAAACAAAAATAGACTTTGATTATTTTTTAAAAATATTTACAAAGTTTTCAGTCTATTTTAACTAGTTAATTCATAAATCAATAAATAATTACTTTACTATCCCATAAAATTTACTAAATCTATAATTTGAAAGTAATTATTTATAAAGTAATTATTTTAGTTTATAAATTTAAAAAAAATTACGGAAAAATGAATACCTCTCTCTACAACAACATATATGTACAAATCACATTTTGTCAGTAAATTTATATTAAGCTACAATCATAGTATATCTCTTGATACACTCATTACCTATCATTATAATTTTAGTGATCATAATTCTTCATCATTGCTAAGCTATTAGTATATTGTCTGTAATTTATTTATATCTAGTTATTCATTGATTATTTGATCAAAATAAGTTATCATATTGTTATATTTTATTTTCTTAGCTTTTTAAAAATAACTACTTTAATATGGCCATATTTTTCGTATTAAACCAATAACTTAAAAATTAATTTATCTAAAAAGGTATGGTAATCATAATTTATCTTATATTATTACCCATATTTCATCAAAGAAATTTAACTTACGAAAAAAAATCATCTACCAATATATGTCCATATCAACATATATAATTCATATTTTAAGAATTATTTAATAATAAACTACTCTCGTAAAATCTCTCTCATTTAAATTGAAATTTCTATCACTTTTTTTATCATACATTTTCTTTTATTGTTAAAGTATTAGTATTGTCGATATTTTAATTTTTTTACTTTTACCATTGGTTACGTAATTAAAAAAAAATTATTTGGTTTTTAATATTTAATTTCATATATTTTAAAAAATGGTTAGATTAATACAACTATATTATTTAAAAGAGTTAGTGATATGAACAAATATTTGTTAAATATTTACACTACTCGGATAGTCTAACTAATATGAAAATAAAAATTATCATATAATAACCATTCTTAATTAATATTATTGATGAAAGTAAAAATTATGTATCTATATTTGTCTATGTGAATATATAGAAAATACATTTTGTGAGTGATCTCATAATAAATGACATTAGTAGTACATTTTGATCATCTACATTAATTCTTTGTTCATACTTCATCCTTATTGTTAAGTCGTTGGCTCTACCTATATTTTATTTATATCTAGTTTGACATTATTTGAAAAGTATTACGTGATTGTTGTAAATTTTATTCATCTCTTTGGTTACATAATTACTTTATAATGACCATATTTTGTAATAAAATATATTTTTACCATAAAAACTTATGAAGTGTTTGGTCTACATTAGGTAGTCTAAAAAACTATAAAAATTAAATAGAATAACTATATTACATATCGTGTAAATTTTGAATCCCGTATACACAAATTATGCGAATAACTTTATGATAAGCTATATTGATAATATAAATCTCCTTCATGTTGATTATTTTTGTTCCAATATTCATTGGTCTTAAAACTTCTTATTAATATACTACTAATATTGGTTGTAATTAATTTAGGTTTATTTCATAATTTTTCAAACATTTTAATAAAAATATGGATTGTTAGATTGTTATAGTATTATATTCCTTATTTTTTTTTATAAACTAATTAGGACTTGTATAATATAAAAAATTAATAGATGTGCAATAAAAACTTATAATAATCTATGCGTTATTTGTTCATTTATCTTGTAAAGTAGTCGCTTTAATTTTATGTTTTTTAATACAATAAATTAAGTAGGTAAATAATTATACTTGGGAGATATTTAATACTTTGTGCATATAATTTTAAAATAATGGTAAAATATATGTGATTGCAACTTGTAATTAAAGAATACATTTATAAATCTTAGGAAAATTATTTCATAATCCTGTATTGATCAATTATAATTAAAGAATAATCAACATCCTCCCAAGAAAAAATAAACTACAATTAAATGCCATTATTTCTGAAACTTCCCAGGAGGTCACTAAAATGCCCCGAAAATTTCTAATTTTATAAATTATATTTAAATGAGGTTTTATTAGAAAAATTATTTAAATAAATTATTTTTAATAAAATAAAAGGATATTTAATTAGGGGAAATCAAGAAGAGATTTATAAGTATTTTAATTAGGAGGAATTTGGGTATTTTAACTAATTAAGGATTTTATTTGGTAATTAATTAAATAAATTATTTTATTTAAAATAAGAAGGATAAAATAGTTTCAAATTAATATTAATTTTATAAATAATTTAATTGAAGAAAATTAGGGTGTTTTGCTAATTAAAAAGGAATTTATGGAAAATCTTTTAAAAATCCTAATTTAGCCTAAAAAGGGATTTAAATATTATTTTATTTAAATATTATCATTTTTAAATATCCCAAATATTCTAATTAATTTAATTGAGCCAACCCACTATTTTTATTTTTCCCTTTTTCCTTTTTCCTTTTCTTTTTCTTCTTCTTCCTCTTTTCTTTTTCTTTTTTCTTCTTCTCCCGAACTGGGCCAGTCGCGGCCCAGTCTTCTCCTTTTCTTTTCCTTCGGTCCAGCCCGCGCCCGCGCAACTTTGCCTCCTTCTGCCGCCCATCGACGCGCCGCGTTTTACTTATTTTCCAACTTAAGCTCAGCGTTCCATTTAATACCTCCTCCTCCGTCGCCGAACCGCCCGGTCTCCTTCCTTTCTTTTTCTCTTCTTTCTTTCTCGGCCACCCGGTCCAAGCCCCCCATCTTCTTCTTCCCCAGCCCGACGCCACCGACCTGCACCGCCGCCCGCCCTGGTTTTTCGCCGGCGATCTAGCCCGATTTGACCGGCCTTTTCCTCCCTTTCTCTTCCCCTCGTTTCGGCAGCCTCATAAACCCTATCAACTCTCCCTTTTGTCGCGTGATACTCTCTCTCTCTCCTGCGCAACCCCTTTTCCCCCGTTTTGATTTCCGCCGGCCGAACCACGCCACCGGCGACCGGAACCCTAGCTTCATTTCCCTCTAGCCGACCCACATAACCCTAACCCCTCTTATTTTCTCTATAAATACCCCCGTAAGCAGCTCTGTATCGAGCTGTTGATTCCCCAAACCCAGAATCCCGACCTTGCCACCGTCGCCACTTTAGACGTCTCTTCCGCCGCCTCCGGCCAACTTCACCGCCCGTTCTGGCCACCCGTGTCATCCTTGCACCGCCCTCTATCTAACCAAATCTATCTCGCCCTTCGATTCTTCCTGCACAATCCGCCCCAGCTGTGCGAAGTCCCCTTCCCGATCAACCCAGTTTTCTGTCCCGCCACCCTTCGCGCCGCCCTTAGCCACCTCCTCCGCCGCTAAGGCCGCTTCTTTCACCTCCCAAACTGTGCTGCAGACCCTGCCCTACCTTCCCATACCTTTAGTTTCCTTTTTCTCTTTCTCCTCCCCTCTCTTTCTTCATCTCCTCCATTCGGCCACCACCGCCGCCGCCGTGCGCCGCCACCTTTGGCTGTGCCGCCACCTTCATTCTGTCCCTCTCCCTCTGGGCATTCTTAAACAGCCCAACTTCCAACTCCATTCTTCCTATCTTATTCCCAGCATGCAACTTTCCCTTCTTTCCTCTCTTTTTCTGGCCACCGCCGCCACCGCCGTGCTCCGCCGCCGGTGCCGCCTATCCCCACCAACATTTGGTTGAACCCTAGACCCTCTCAGCTATTTTCCCTATTTTTATAACCCTTAAATTATTTTATTTCAATTATTTACATATAAATACTATTATTATTATTCTTAATATTTATATTTTAATATGCATTATTATTATTATTATTAGTATTAATATTTTATTATTATTTATGTTGAGGGCTGAAGCCTAATATATTTTAATTCGATTTTATTATTATTCTTCTTATTATTTCTATAATTACTATTATTAATATTAAAATGTTATAAGTATAATAATAATAATTATTATTATTTTCTATTTCGAATTTCCATTATTCTTATTTATTATTATTAATATAAATATTTTAACATTAGTGTTGTTAATAATGTCATTATTATTATTATTATTATTATTATTATTATTATCATTATCATTATCATTATCATTATCATTATTATTATTATTATTTCTGAATTGGGTTATTTATTTTACAAATAATCTTTTTAGTATTATTTTGGTAAAGGGTCTGAATCCCTTATTTCCTTTTATTTTTGAGTAATGCCTTTTTATTATTATTTCTACTATTTTTATTAATCTTATTAATATTAATATTGATTTTATTTTTGTACTTTTGTTATTATTAGTTTATCCAAAAGCCTAGTCTTATATTACGTTAGTTTTTAATATTATTTTGATAGGAGAGAGTCTAATTTTAGCTCTTATTTCATAATAGGTAAAACTAGTCAAAACCCTAAGGAGGCGTAGGAGCGTGCTCCAAGACCGGTGTCATTTTAGGTAAGGAGTGCTAAGGCCTTTTATGTGCTTATGTGTATTATGTGTTTCGCATGTTATGTATCTAGTGTTTATTATTATTAAATATTTTATATGTGGTATGACTTGGATTTGAAGTATGTTGTGCATGGTATGTGTATTAATTATGTATGATGATATGTGTTGTGTATGTGAGGAAGTCGATGTGGTTTGTGTGAGAGGAAGGATGAAAAAGGAGGATAGGGAAAGAAGTTGACTAAGGGAAGTGAGTTGACCTAAATTTTATGGTTTTATAAGGAATAATTTAGTTTATGATGTTATTTGGGAGAATGTAATTTATAATATTATATGGGAGAATTTAAGTTATGATTTGATTGGGAGAGTTAATTTATAATTTGTTTGGGAGAATTTAGTTTATGATGTTATTTGGGAGAATGTAATTTACAATATTATATGGGAGAATTTAAGTTATGATTTGATTGGGAGAGTTAATTTATAATTTGTTTGGGAAAATCTAATTCATGATGTTATTTGGAAAAATGTAATTTATGATATTATATGGGGGAATTCAATTTATGATTTGCTTGGGGGAATTCAATTTATAGTTTTCCTTGAGAGATTCTAATTTATGATTTTATGTGGAAGAATCTTTATGGTTTGAATTTATGGTTTGGCATGGAAGAGTCTTTATGGTTTGAATTTAGGGTTGGTATGGACAAATCTTTGGGTCTTATATGGTTTGAATTTAGGGTTTTGTATGACGGAATCATGGTTTGTATGGTGGTATTAGGGTTTACATGGTGGCATTGACGATTGAATGGTGGTATTAGGGTTTGCATGGTTGAATTTAGGGTTTCACGTGGAATTCTAGGGTTTGCATGAAGAAGTTCGAAGGTTTGCATGGGGAGGTTAATGTCTGCATGGGTATGAAATTTATGTGTGGAAAGTTGATTTGGGATGTAAAGAACGTAATGTAAGTGTTGTTTGGGCGTTTAAACACTTTGAGTGAAAGATAGTACGTAGAGCATTATCCGGGTACGTAGGAAACTGAGCTAGGGTTTGGTGGTAGCACATGTGTAATTGGTGAATAAAGTATGATGATGAATATGGAATTTATGATTTATGATTCGTGCATGTCTATGGTGAAAGCTTCTGAATAAGATACTTAAAACATTAATTATCTAAAGAGGAAGATCGTTGAGACGGGACCAACCGATCCACCGGTTCGGAATAGTGGTTAGGGTTTTTACCCTATGTGCGACCGATCCACCGGTTATAATAGTGGTTAGGACATGATGTCCTATGTGTGACCGATCCACCGGTTATAATAGTGGGGGTTCCAGAGCTCAACAGTCACAAACCAGAATGCTTAAAAGATACTAATTACTTACAGTGGAATACCATGCGAGCCGGAGCCAACCGATCCACCGGTTAGGAATAGTGGTTAGGATGCGTAGTCCTATGTGTCTCCGATCCACCGGCTATAATATTGGTTAGGGTATGATACCCTATGTGCCTCCGATCCACCGGCTATAATAGTGGGGGCTTCCGTACTCGTATGGACTTGATAAAAAGTATGGTATGAAATGAATTCTGATCAGAGATTAATTTAAAAATTAATCCAGTCTACAATCGGGCCTTATACTCTTACTTGGATGGTCGTAAGCACCTTATGTCATTGTGTTGGTAATTATGCCCTTCTATGTTCTGCATGATTTATGTGTTTGTGTGTTGGCCTTAGTGATCAAGTCACCTTACTCAGTACTGGACCCGTACTGATACTACCTTGGTTGATGGGTCCTGTGATGATCCACTGATGGTGGGGAGCAGACCTCTTGTGCAGGTTTAAGATCAGAGACTATTTTGGGGTGGCAGGCCTAACTTGAGTGAGTAGGCAATCCGGAAATTGACCCATCTGGTTTTATCTTGTTTAAATGTATTTCTATTTGGAAGTTACAAGTGTTATTTGAAACTTCAAGGGTATTGTAATTAACTCTTAATTTCTCGTACTCTGATTTTGTTGTATGATCTTTCGAATCCTTTTATGAATCGTTAATTTGAATTTAACGTAAATATTTTTTTTAGCCTTAGCACTTGGTACTGGAACGGTTGGAGAGAACCGGTCTGGTACTAAGTGTGGCGGTAACATTCCCAGAATTCACAGGTTTTAAGTGTTTCTATCTTAATTGCTTCCGTTTTATAAAAAAAAATTAGTGAATTTTGGGGTGTTACAGTCACTCATCCTAAAATTGCTCCACGGCCAGCACGCTTAACTATGGAGTTCTTAGGACGAAATCACCAAAAAGATGGTATACCATGTTGATATAAGTAGCCAGATCAATCCTTATAACACTCCGCTTAATTTAGGGTATTACAGAGGTGGTGCAGAGTGGTGGAATGGGTGGTGTGCAGGCCAAAAATAGGGAAAGAAGGAGGAGGAGGAAGAAGAAAATATAAGGAAGAGGGAGCTCGGGCAATGGCTCTTTGACATAAAGATGGGCAAAATGAGGCAAACCAAAGAGAAAGAAGGAGAGTATGTAGTGTGTGTGTGTGTGTGTGTGTGTGTGTGTGTGTGTGTATGTGCGTGTATGTACGGTGTGAAGGGGACATAAGGAAAAATAGAGGGGAAGGCGGTGACGGTTGTGTTAGGTCATGGTGCAAGTCACTAGGGTGATGGTGGAGGTGAGGATTGTGTGTTGTGATAAAAAATATAGGTGATGGTGATGCTTATGAGTATGGACTCCATAAGAATAAGAGAAAAAATAAGAAGAGTGGTAGGGGGAGGTGATTGTAATACCCCATATTTTTAAATTCAATTTTATTAAACTTAATTATTTTATTAGCGTAATTTGACGAAAACATTTAATTATTTTAATTTTGATTCATTTAATAGATTTATCAACAATTTCGACTATATATTTGAATTTAATTAATCATTGTCGTTGCGGATCATTCTAGATAAATTCGTACACGATTATAATTTTATTATATTCATATGATTTTGATTCTTGGTTAAAAATATGTATTTCTGTTCTTTCTCGTATTTTGATTTTAATATTTTAGATTCGTTTTCGATTATAACTTCGTCGTGTGATTACGACTTTATTTTATAGTTATATTTCGTTAACGATATATATATTATTTAAAATTTAAAATTTTCATTTAAAATGGTGAAATTTATTTTAATAATTTTATCAATGGAAAATATTTCTAACCTTAAATTTATTCGTTTCCAAAGTCGTTAAGATCTTCAGAAAGTTTTAAATTAAAAAGATTTTTGGAGCTTATTTATGAATTTCTTTTCGAAATTAATTCGTTTCACCCTTTTTGGTTTGCGGAAGATCAATTTCGAAAATTATTTAAATTAGTCTTGGTTTATTATAATTTGATTTAAATATTTTCTTATGTACTTTTAAATATTATTTTGAGGTCTTATAATGTATTTATGTATATAATATAAATTTTTACGTTCGTTGGTAAATTCTTTCGAAAATACTTCTAAAATTTTTTATATAGCTCTTACATTTATTTTAAGCCTTTGAATCCTTGCAAAATAAATTGTAGATAAAATTTTCCAACAATATTTTTAAATGTTTAGTATTTTTTTATATATATGTGTATTTGTAAAAAAAAGGACACCAAAATTTCTACCGGTCTCCTCCCCCTCTTCCTTTTTCCTTTTCTCTCTTCTTCCCCCACTTTTCTCTTCCTTTTTCCCGTCGGTTCCCTATTCAGCACCCAAAACCCCAGCCTACCTCCTTCTCCCGTTCCTCCACACTAGCCAACCTCCAGCCATCGCCAACCACAACCACCACTGGCGACGCCACGCAACAGCCACAACAAGCAGCAACGAATGCAGCACCAACATGTGCAAACGCAACAGTGATGGGCAACGCAGGTCACGCTGTCGTCTGGCCATTGCGAGCCTCGCTAGCTGCTAGCGAGTAGTCCTCGACCTCCTGCACATCTTCTCCGGCCTTCATCTGTCTCGATTTGTTAGTTTCGTTTGATATAAATTTCTGAAAACCCTATCCCTTGTTTTAATTAATTGAGTATGAATTAGCTTATGATAAGCTAAATTGATTGTTTGATTATGTATATATATATGGTGTATGATTGATTTAGAGTGTTTAATTGTAGTGTATTTGGTTGATTTGTGAAAATTAGATTTTTGGCTGGGTTATTCTCGAATTTTTTGAATTCATCCGATTAAGCTATTTTGGGTAAATTAATTTTACAATATGTTGTAAAATGTATCTAATTTCATGTCAGAACCATCAATTTGAGAAATTTATGCGGAATTAATTGGAATTGACTTTCTAGGTCAAAATCCGTGTATAATGAAATTGGGTTGCATAATTGAGTCGTTTCAGTCAATTGATTTTACAATATCCTTTAAATTGTATTTAATTTCTAATCGAAAGTGTTGATTTGGGAAAATTGTATGAACTTGATCGTAATTGGATTTTTAGGTCAAAACTCTTGCGGGTCTAAATTGGATTGTGTAATCGAGATGTTTTATTCAATTTTTTATATAATTTACATTAGAATACATTTAATTGCAATTTTAAACCGTTAATTTAAATATTTTAGCATTATTTGATCGGATTTGCATTCTGGGCTCAAAAACCCTAATTATACTAAATTGGGTATTTCTTTTATTGGTTTTGATCAATTGATCGTATGATATGTTATAAAATATGTCTAATTGCATTTATAAACATTCAATTTAAATAAATTAATAGAATTTAACTGAATTGCATTTTCGGGCCTAAAACCTTAGATTTCATGTGAAATTATGAAATTGGTCATTTGTATAGTTGTTTTTCTAAAATTGGATTTATAGAAATAGTTGAAATGGTATTAATTCCATTCTAACACCCTAATTTCAGAAACTGATTGTCTTAAATTGGCTACTCAGAAGATTGTTTTTGTTGAAATTGATTATCTAAATTTAGCTAAAATTAGTTTAATTGTGTTTTGAAGCTATTAATTTAGAGTAATCGAAGTGAATTGGTTGGTTCACCGAGCATTAAAATCCCTAATTTTTGAAGATAGTTTTATAAAAACAGTTTGCTTATGTTTCTCTCACCTAGTAGAGTACTAATTTGATTTAAAATCATTTTAATTGTATTATTATGTTATTGAGTTGGATTGGTACTCTAAAAATGGTTGGTTTGCCTTTTTAGTTGTAAAACCTAATGAGTAAGTAATTTTCGATAAAATTAACTTATAATCTATTATTCTTTCCCTAGCTTTCCAAATTAACTTGAAATGCCCTAAGTGATATGTGTTAAAACTGATTTGGTTAATATTTAATTGTAAATCTTAATATAGCAATGCTCATGAGTCCTAGATTTCAGACACATTTTCCAAGAAAAATCATTTGTGTCTCCTTGTGTTGATTTAATTATAATAATTGAATTATTGATCGATAAGATAGTTTCTAACCCATTTTTTATTTCCATTGGTGATCTAGGAATACTTTTTCATGGATTTTCAAGCTCTTGATAGCTCTCTCTCTTTCTCAATTTCCTTAGCTATCTTTGGATTTAGGTAAGTTATTACTTACCTTTACTTATGACGGAATCTTGATGTATATATGCTTGGAGCGGAAGATGATGAGTATGCTTGATTATTTAATTATGTCAAGTGTATGCTGTATTCTTGTATGGTAATTGTATCTATGTATGAGTTATAGTTTTAATGCAAACGCATGTTTGTTTGCCTCTTAAATACGTATGCATTTGAGTATGTGAAGGGTTGAGTATGGATTGAAATTATATGATACCTTATGTCGTATCTTTATTTCATGGAATTACTTAGCTCTAACACCACATGAAATTATTCGGCTTTAATGCCACATGAATTGGATTGGCTCTAATGCCCCTGGAATCGATCGGCTTTAATGTCACTTGGGTTGGTTCAGCTTTAATGCTACTCGGATTGGATCGAATTTAATGCCGCTTGCCTTTAATGCTGCTTGAAATTGATATAATAATGGAAATTCATTATGTTGATGGATGTGAGCTAAGTGTTATTATGTGGACCTGATTTATGATTGGTTAAATCCTTGAATAAAATATTAATCACTTAAAGTGAAAGATCTTGAGTTGGGACTTGTATCACTCGAGGTAGCTATCCGAATTAGGTTTGGTATTCACTTGGTACCATTTCGGTATTTTTCTATTCTGTAATCTTGGGCGCCTTACGAGGATCGAAGAGGCCCTCTTCTACTCTATAGGTGTCTCAATATATTTCATCCCTATATGGGGTATGCATACTTAAGTGATTAGGTGTCCTAGTTATTGGCGGTCTAGGTATGTTGTTGGGTGGGTCAGCTAGGACTAATACCGTTCGAGTACTGGATTAGTTGTTACGATCTCTTTGAGTCTCTATCCAAGATAATACAAATAAATGGTGGCGATCACAATAAAAGAATATAATAATAAATTATTTCTCGCACACTCATAGGATTTATATTTCTATGTCCTATGCATGTCTCTTGGTTGTCTCTCTTACATTAGTGATACTATATGATAGATGTTCATACCTAATTATCATATAATCTATTATTAAAATCTTATGTGGGCCTTATGTGTAGAATGATACCTTCTAAGGTAGTGTGTGTTACTTAGCATGTGATCACGATTTTTTTTACGCTTGTACCTTGTGTATTATCATGTCTAGTTATGTATTATGAGCATGATTGTGTGAACCCATGTTTCTATTGTTTGTATCACATGTATAATTGAGCATGAGTTATTATATGAGTGGAATGGAATATGTATCACGTGTATAATTAATCATGAGTGTTGTAAGATAAAGATTGTCATATCTTATGTGTGTCATATTTCCTTCTATGAGTTAGGTAGTCGTGATTTACTCAGTACTGGACCCATACCGATACTACCTTGGTTGAATGGGTCCTGTGATGATCCACTGATGGTGGGGAGTAGGGCTGTTGACGAACCGAATCAAGCCGAACCTTCTCTGGCTCGATTCGGCTCGTTAATTTTTTTGTATGGCTCGAGTTCGGCTCGAGCTCGAATTGAGTCAAGTATTTGAGGCTTGAGTTCGGCTCGAAAAAAGCTCGCGAGCTATTCGACTCGGTTTTGTTTAATGAAAACGAACCAAATTGGCTCGGTTCGTTGGGCTTGGCTCGTGGCTCGATTTGTGGCTTGGTTTGGCTCGGTTTGTTTTAATTTTAAACAAGCCAAACCGGCTCGATTTGTTTGGCTCGTTTATTAGAAAATTTAGCCGATTAAACCTGCTACCTCAAGATGGGATTTATTGGCAATACCATTACAGATTCAAAATCAGAAATGAATAAAGCATAGATTTATTCAACAAATTTAATAATAAACATCAATAATAAAATATGAGGACGGGATTTGATTTATTCCCTCGCAAACCCAAGCCATCTATGTTTATTGGCAATACCATTATAGGTTCAGAATCAGAAATGAATAAAACATAGATTTATTCAACAAATTTAATAATAAACATCAATAATAAAATATCGAGGATGGGATTTGATTTATTCCCTCGCAAACTCAAGCCATCTATGTTTATTATTGATAACTTAATCCATCAAAAACATTTAATGCAATATACCTCACAATACACGTAAAACAGAGTTATGTTAAGCCTGTATATGGTCGGTTTTCAAGCGGGATTCGGGAATAGAGGACGGGACTCGTGATCGGAGAAGACTGAACTGTAGTGGTGGTCCTGGTGGAGGGGCGATGCCGCGAGGCTGTCACTTGAGGTCGAAGAGGGAGAGGGAGACCCGGTGAGGAGGGCAGAGGGCTCGAGCCGCTCGAGATCTGTAGATCTGGAGGGCGTCGCTGGCCTGGCTCGCTGCTCCTGCGGTAGCGGGACTTGCGGCTGCGTGCTCGACTGCGTTGCTCGTGCCGCGCCTGTGTCGCCGTACCTGTGTGTGAGCGGTGGCCGGTGAGCATGTGCCCTATGTCATGCGTCGTCTTCGACTCTTCGCCTGGTAGAGTGATTCGCCCGCTCCCCGCTGTGCCTTTGCGTGAGCAGTGCTGTGCCCGTGTGTCTCGTCTTAGCCCAGTAGTGGTAGAGGTCGGGGTCCTCGGGGACTCGAGAGTCGGGGGGAGTGGGACAGGCCGACTTGGGGTCGAGGAGTCTGGTTCTGGTCTGGTGAGTGGTGACTGGGGAGTGGGGAGTGGTGACTGTGGGGAGCGGGGACGGGATTCGAGAAGAATTAAAAAAAACCCCACTGACTGCTGCTGAAAGCCTAAAAGCCCCGCTCAGTTCGTCGAAGAGACCCCCCGCCGGCCCGCCCCACCTGGTTCCACCAATCCAACGGTCCAGCCGGTTAAATTATGAAAATTATTTTTAGTAAAAAAAAGACTTATAAGAATTATTTTTATTAAAAAAAGACTTAAATTATGAGAATTATTTGTAAAAAAAATAATTAGTTCTTTTTAACTTTATTTTATGTTTGTATATATTCTAAAAAATTATTTGATAAACGAGCAAACGAGCCGAATTCGATTCGGGTTTGAATCAAGCCGATTTGTGAGCTAACGAGCTGAGTCAACCTAGGCTTGAGTTTGGCTCATTAAATAAACAAGCCTAAGATCGAGGGTTGGATTTGATTTGTTTATCTAATCAAGCGAGCCGAGTCGAGTCGGCTCGCGAGCCGGCTGGATTTGTCAACAGCCCTAGTGAGGAGTAGACTTCTTGTGCAAGCTTGAGTTCGGATGTTACTATTAAGTTGAAGGCTTGGCATAAGAGAGTAGGCAATCCGGAATCTGATCAATCGGAATTTGTCTTTGTTTACTTGTATTTATTTTGGAAGTTTTCAAGTATTGTATTTAAAATTTCAAGGGGATTGTAATCGAATTTTAATTTCCCATACTCTGATAAGATTTTAAAATCCAGGTTTATTTCATAGGTTCCGTTGATTTATTCAGTGGTGATTTTATTCAGTAAAATGGTTCACTTGTCATTTGCATGTGAATATCTCCTTGTGGGAGTTTGTCCTCACTGCATAGATGTTGGTTGAATTTTGTTAGATAGGTTTTAGCCTTACATCTAGCATGAGATAGATGGTAGATATTTATCTTGTGTTAGGTGTGATGGTAACATTTCCCAAATTGTATTTTACCTTCCGCATTATTCTTTTAAACAAAAAAAGTGAAATTTGGGGGTGTTACAGTGATGGTGGTGTAGATCGGTAGAGATGGAATAAGAAGAAGGGTGCGGGATGGTGGACTACTATAGAGGAGATGATAGGAGATGGTGCAAGTGGAGGGGGATGCAAGTTGCAGGTGCAAGTTGCAAAAAGATCAGACATTGCAGCTCACAGTTGATGGGAGATAGAGAAGAAAGAAAAAAAAAGAGAAAGAAAAGGAAAAAGAGAAGGGTTGAGGGATTAGTTTAGGGACATTTTTAGACTAACCATAAGTAATTAGGATTAGTGAGAATTTTAGTAGGTTTTGATTTTGGTTTATAAATTACGATTTATCCGAGTCAAGGTTTCGAATTCGGTTAAAGTTTCGGGATTAAGAAATTGGGTTAAAGCTAAAATAAGATTTCTTGTAGGATTATAATCGGATTAAAATTTAATTTATACGATGTTAGGTTAGCTAAAATTTGGGATATTACCTGGCTAGTTAAACTTTTAAAAGTGTTTAAATGAACCAAATTGATTCATTTATTATGATTCGATTTGTGTCTCGGCTCGTTTAACTTTTTAGCTTATTTGAAAGTCAAACAAATCAAATCAACTTGTTTTATTATTCAACTTGGCTTGTTTATTAAGTAAATTCTATACAGCCTATAAATGAACAAGACGAGCTTATTAATGAGGCAAACTGATGTTGAGTCAGCATGCAAACAAACGAGTCGAATCTCCTTTGGCTTGGACTTGGTTTATTTAATAAACAAGTCTAAAAGAAGGTTAGGATTTTATTCATTTTTCAAAACAAATGAGTTGAGCAGCGCTCTTAACAAGTAGAGTCAGCTCGATTTGTCAACAACCTTATGTCTATGTCAACATTAAAGGTTGATT
This sequence comes from Tamarix chinensis, assembly GCA_030549775.1. Taxonomy (NCBI): domain Eukaryota; kingdom Viridiplantae; phylum Streptophyta; class Magnoliopsida; order Caryophyllales; family Tamaricaceae; genus Tamarix; species Tamarix chinensis. The sequence continues at coordinate 102,454,297 of CM060174.1, read as the reverse complement.
TTCTACCCGTTAGGCGAAATAACTTTATGTGATTTTGTATCTAATAGCTACATGACGAGAGAAACCCTTATAAATTAGGTCCCTCTGCATCTATTACAACTGCTTTTTTTAGAACATTATTTAAGTAATTAATCCCTTACTCTTAAATAATTCAATTGCTCACTTAAAATTTTCAAACTTTCATAATTCGGAGTTTTTACTAAATAGTGTTCTTTACTCATTTCTCTTAGTTAAAACTGCTCTCTAATTTCAATATCTCTCATTATATTTAATTAAATTACATCTCATTCAAAGTTCTACCCTTACATATCTTGTAATAATGTATTTAGAAAAAATAAAAACTCTGAAGAATAACCATTTTAGTGTGAATAAACATTTTAAATGGACATTCTTACCAATATATTTTCTTTCATTTCAAATAAACTATACAAGGGAGTACCATTTCAACCCTTAAAATCGCAAAAATACCAAACGACCACTAAAGAGAAAAGAAGGGCTTTAATGTCCATTCATGCGAACTGATTCAGTAAAGGTTTTATTATTTATTTATTCTTTTTGTTTTGTGGCGCAATTCCAGTTGACAGTAAAATCTTGAAGGATGATTCTTTGTTAGAAAAGGAAAAGTAAAGGTTAAAACATCTTTTCGGAAGAGAAAAGAGAGCAAGGAACAGGATAGACCAAACTATGCTACTAATATAATGATTTATCAATGAATGGATTCTCCAATCCCTACATGAGTGGATTCCCATATATCAGAGTCGTTATTACATAAATTGTGGCTGAGATGAGAACCTACAGTAGATCTCAGCAACTTTGATGAGATTAGACTGTTATTTCCTAATCAAATGTTTGGAAGTATTTGATGTCATGCATTATTGGGTGAGTGAGCATAAAAAATAACATACTTTAAGCATGCTTTTTAAGTAATGGACGTGAGGAGTGGGCCCTTTTTATGCATGAAATGATGGTGAGAATGATGGAGGGGCCCTGCCCCTTGTGTTCTTGATCTCTGGTGGAATCCCTTGGATGGAGGGATAATAGCAGTAAATTAAACTTTGAAATATGGGACCTCAATTGCTTAACCCTTTTCTTTAGCGCTTATCGTTCAGGGTATAAAAAGAAGGGAAGAGAAGACTTAAAAGGAGGTGATGTGCATGTGATCCAACAGCCTTTGTGTTCCCCTCTTAATTAACCCGACTATACCATCCTTATCTTATGTCTATTTTGACATTCGGTGACCTACTTTTCTGGCTAATCATACTTAGGCCTTCGTCTTAAAAGTAATCGAAGGATTTTAAGTATATCTGTTAGATCATATGTAGACGTAATATAATGCTTCCTTGTCAGTAACCATTTCTACAGCCTTTTGTACCCGGTTAACGTCGGTGGAAGTGAAACCATGGGAAAATACTCGTATCTTGTCCCTTGGCATCAGAGATTCAGGACTTGGGTTCGACAATCAGTGGTACCCATTCCAACCTGAAATTAGTTAATGGCACCCTTTCCCGTGGTCTTGAATTTATATTGTATGTGGCAGATATTTCTCCAGGGCTTAAAACTGAAATGCGGGGACTTCAAGATATGATTTGAAAAAGAAGGTCTAGGTGTTTGAATGGTGGAAATACCTTACCCAGAAAGACCACTAATTGAATTGATGATTATAAAATAAAAATTCATGTCTGTATGATTCTGCATAGGACTATTTATTCCTGTTGTATGGTACTTGTTAGATCAACTGTTGTCGTGGTTTATGCATTTGCAAAAGATATTCCAGATGCCCGTGGATATCCTTGACGTAGAAGTTCCGTAGATTGTCCTTGGTATAGAAGAGAGGGTAAAGCGGCCGTATGAGAGGAGAAAGGAAAAAAGCGAGTAGGAAAGACCTCCCTTGTTCTCTCCTTTTAATGCACCTCTAAAAGTCCTTCAAAATGATATTTTTTCTCTTTTCGACGAAGAAAATGAAGCCATGCATATCTAATATTTTTTCGATAGAAAACTCCTTTGCACCTTTTCATAAAGAAATCGCTCCTGATTATCCTGCTTTTTGATGTCTCTTTTGCGATGGAATTCTCTTTCCGTGCATGGAAATGACGCCCCACACTGTTGTAATTCGTCTATTTGTCGGCGTCCATGGATTCTCTTTTTGTGTTTCTTTACTTGCCTCTTTATGAAATCAAATAATTGCTTGTAATGCGGTTAGATTTTATTAGTAAGCAGCAGAAACATTTGTAGCTTCTGAGAAAATACAGAATGGCCTGTTATGCACAATGCGGTTTGTGCTTTCATTGCAGCCTTGTGAATTGTGACAATAATGTTGGTGTCGCATGTTCAAGGATGGGAAAAAAAGCAGCAGTAAGAAATGACCCGAGCACTATAACAAGAAGAATAGTTAGTCCGAGAACAATCTTCATTGATACATGTATTACTTTCCTATGAGAGTCACATTAGTTTAATTTGTTGGTTATTGATCCGTGGGAACCAGAAGCATGGTTATTGATCTGTGCAATGGTATGCTTGTGCGGCGACCTGATATGATATTTCACAGGCAAGCTTTGCAGGTGCAAACATATCATATGAAAAACTTACTGTGGCTGTATATTGCATCAGTTGAATTTTCTTTTTCTTCCTTCGCAAAGATTTAATGCCCTGCTCGGATGAATTTCTGATCTTAATTTACCGTTTCGGCACTTGGTTGTGTTGGCGGAAGGGACAGGATTTCTTAGACATTTTCAGCGACGCAAACTTGTGGTGTCAGTATCTCACACTGCCTAGAGGCGCAAGGATCCGATGCTAAAATATTTCCTGACGCAAACTACGGTATCGTCCTTTTCGAATTTGATAAACGATTTTATAGGCTTCATCCGGCAAGACACGTGTTTAAGAAAAGCTTCAAACGTGTAGTCCAAATTTGGTCCTTTCTAAATTATGTTGGGCGTTTTGAGTAATCAAATAACGCCTCTGTGTGATTCCTTTTTTGGCGCAAGCTTCCGTGGAGCAAGGAGAAGAAATGTTAGGCTATAAGCGGAATGATACCATTTTTGTAGGTTTGCTTCTTCAAGTTGGTGTAAGCTTCTCTTACTTTCTTATGTTTATTTTTTCTCACGTTTAAGGAAATCTAATTTCATCTGTAGATGCTGCTGCTTGAATTGATTTGTGCTTGTAGTTGTAGGAGTATTTAGTTGCACGGATATGAATTTTTAATGAAACATGGATGGATGAAATTTTAGGTGCAACATAAGGAATAGGGTTGGGTGCGGATACGACCATGGAACCAACGTAAAAAAAGAGAAAAGAAAGAGGCAAAGGTAAATTAATGACGGTGCCAATTCCTCGTGCACTCCATGCATTCTCGTGACCACTAAAATCCAGTTAGCCCTTCCCTTTTGATATCAATAATTGCCAAATTTTGAATGGCATTTTGTAACACTGTTAGCTTTAAGGAGGTGTTAAACTATTCGACTTTGAAATGGTGTATTTGGGTCAGAGGAAAAGACAAGGGAGAGTGCTAGAACGGACAGAAGAACGAACCTTTGTATCTTTGTCTTATATAGTACAGTCTTTGATTCTCTGTTTTTTTTCTAGGGGCGAGCGAGAGCGAGAGGGAGAGATATGTATACTTATATTACTAGTATGTCACGTTGTTTCATGAAACAAATGTGAAGTTTTATCCTTATTCGCTCTGTGTTTTAAGTTGTCTTTCCTTGAAATTCCCAGTCATTGATTTTTAGGTTTATAATATATATAGATATAGATATAGATTATAGACTACCACACTGCAGAGACAGGACAGAAGTGAAGTGAGAGACTTCACTTTTGAAAGTGCATGAGCGATAGTCATGTGATGTGTGCTGAGGTGTTTGTGTTGTGGGGATCCTTTTTTTTTTATAATTTTTTTTATAATATTACGGAGAGCGTAGGTTTTACTTTAACTGTATTTTAGAAACTAGAATAGAATCTTCTTGGCTCTCCGACTTGTAGAAGCCTAGAGGGGTAGCTTCGGTTTTTTGTTTTTTTTTTTGTGATATTTGGCTAGATAGTGGGTTATGGTGGTGGGGCTCCCCCCCCCCCAAAGTATATGTTTGGTTGCTGACAACTTGTTTAGAAATCACCGTCTGTTTTTGATTTGTGTCCTCTCTTTCTCAGCAACTACTGGTTCATTACCTAGCCATAAAAAAAATGTTTTCATGAACCTATCTGCTGACCCATCGAATTGTGATTCAACCTCATTGTACGTTTGCCGTGCCTCACCTCATCTGTATGGTTCACTTCATCTTCCATGATCTGTTTTGGCTTCAAAGTAGAACATTAGATTTGGATATGAAAATTTCCATAAGACTGAGGAGAATTTCTTAGCCAGTGGAATTGTAATTCTTATTTCAAATCATTGCTTGCAGAATACTATTGCATTTTGTGCCATTTTTAAGTGCATTTTAGGGATGTATATAGGTCAGGAATGTGTTATAAATGGCGAGAATGGTCAAGGGACTTTAGGAGAGCTTGCTTACTGTCCTCCCTTTTGTGGGCGTAACGTCATATGAGAACAACATACTCCAAGGTCGTCTGAGATCCGGTGGCCCATTTGGTTAAATGTCCTTATGAATGACAGACAGACCGGTCAAGCTGTAAGAAATCTCATGTAGAAATTTGGTGTTTCTCGCTCTTTGCCACGACGGAAGCTCTTTGTGAGTTCAAAATGATGATCTTGTTAAGAGTAACGTTGAGGCGCGTATAGGCAGGGATGACCGTGTAACGCTTTTGTCGATCTAATGTGATATTGTGGTAGAGTTTATAATTTAAGCATGTGGACATGGTCGTGTGGTACCATCATATCAGAGGTACCAACCATATAATTATGAACTACCATGTGGCTACTTTTTCTGTCGTATGGTAATTTAGTCAGTCCTTGTTGGATGTGAATACCATTAACCAAAATTTGTGCAGTAGAGAAAAGCTGAACCGGATCCAAAACACGTGCCCCTATTAATTCATCAGTAGGTAAATTCTAGAAATGTACCTCAGTAGGAGCGCAGCATTTGGGTGGTTGCAGTCAGTAATATTCTGGCTTGAGCTACATGCATGTGAAGTTCTTCCCATATATATGTATGTAAAGATGAACGGGGGAAATGGAGTGGAAGTAAATATACATAGTACCAATGGGAATAAATACAAAAATCTAGAATCACGAGAGTGGCAACAGACAAAAGCAAAGAAATTGGAAGGACCTGTACCCTCCATGTCAGCCGCTGAAACCCTGTACAGGCTACAGAAGGGTAAGGGGTCTGGAACTGATCTCTGAATTGGCCCGGCAACGGGGGCAAAAAATATATATATATACATAGACGAAGGGTGAAGGAGAGATATAAAGTAAATAGTAAAATATAAAAAGAAATGGAAAGATAAGGAAGGAAGATTTGGAAGGTTTTTGTCCTCAGACTAAGTGGGGGAAAAGGGGTTAGCATTTCCGGTTTTTATTGAATATTGGGACTTGAATCTGACATTTCCTTCTTGAAATTTTCCTCTTTGTTTCCATATATATATTCGCTCATTCAATGAAAAAAAAAAGAAAAAAAAATACTGGCACTATCACGTGCAATCTCCTCTGTCCTTCATGTTCTTTAGTTGTTATGGAGTAGTAGTAAGGCACTTGCATCTCTTCCTTAATAAATGCGAGGGTTGTTTTACCGTCATCGATCTTTCTTTAGTGTATAGTACTGTGTATACATACGGTGACTAAGGTCTCTATCTCTTACAATCTACCACGGCTATTATTTGGGTAAAAAAAAAATGAATAGGCCGCTGTCATTTCTTATATTATCTGCCACACGGCTGCCACTTATAATAATTTCTCTTCTTTTTTCGGTGGAGATTGGAGTAACAGCAGTTGGAGAAGGAGGAGAGAGAGAAGGGCGGGGGTGACGAAGGAATTTTTTTTTTTTTTTTTTGGCTCAGCTGACATTTAGTAAATTTCCTATGTATATTTGGTCTCTGCATTATCTTTTGGGACCTACACATTTTGGAACCCTAATTTGAGTGCTATAGTTTCTGAGGCTTAATTTTCTGAGGGATGGGGATATGTTAAAATTTAATAAAACTCAGTATAACACTTCCTCCCAACTTGAATTGTTCCAATGAATTTCAGATACATGGATCCAAACAATGAGTAGGGTATCTTTGTGAAATAATTAGTCATCATTTTTTCCTATAATTTCACTTTAATTGGTCTTGTGTCAATATATATGTATGTCCCTACTTCTGTTGTCTCTAAGTTATCATGTATGATTTTCCCTTTCCTTCTTTTCCAGGATATCCTCACTAATAACCCACTCATTGCACAGCTTGTCATGCACTTCACTACTTTGGTTAGTCCTTTTTTTCTAATTAAAAAAAAAATCTTTTTTCTAATCTTGTTACTTTTTCACTTCGAAATAATTAGTAAAGTTTTTGGTCCTAGACATTACCACTAAATATTTGATTACGCTTTATTATTATTCTTTTCTTCTTATTATGTACACTAATTAATTTATTGGGTCTTCAAACATACATGTTCACAGATGTGATTATTTTTATGACAGATGTTTATTTAGTTCTAGCAATTTTTAGTTAAATTCGGCACCTCACAGTAAACCTCCACTCGTACAAGCTTATGAGTGGGGATTAGATATAAAATGTATCTATGATATTCCTAATTTTATATAGGATGATGGTTCACGAGCTGACCCGAAAATTTCCTATTCCCATCTAGTGGAGCTAGAGTAAGTTCTCTCAGTGTGTCTCTGTATTTTTGTGGGTGCGTGGAAGAGAATAAAAACAGATTTTTCTCGGGGCATTACAAAAAGAGGAGAAAAAGAAAGCTGATGAATTTTCAGTTTCACACTTTCACTCATGTGGGGGGAGGGGCGCTTTTCTTTTTAGGCTCAATAATTCAAACACCTGAGACACGTAAGCAATTAATTTGAGTTGAGCCATGACCTCTGAAGTAAGAACTAAGAACCCAGAAAAGAAAAAGAGTTGATTGGAGAGGCTTCGATCAAAGCTGCTGCATGTTAGTCTATTTGTTATAGCAGTGGTACCTAGCACGCACTATTCTTTCTAGTCACTTTCTGGGCAAACAGGACAGATCTTTATACTATTAATATGATGATGATATTTTGGAATATTATGAGCTGGAGAAAAAAAACAGAGAGCAAGAAGAAGGAGAAGCCAGAAACGTTGAAAGATATAAGAAGAAGAAGCAGGAGGAGGAGGAGGAAGCAGAGAAAAATAAAAATATTTGTCGTCATACAATCATGTCACGTAGTTCGATGGATGGATGGATGTATACTTTACCTTAATACTATTATGTCTCTGTGAATGTTTGTCTGACCGAGTCCCGTGGATGGATAAAAAATATACGTGGAAGAAGCTAGAAAATGATGGATGGAGATTCGGAAATTTTGGAGAAGGGCGTGAAGGGAGTCTGGTTGGTTGGTTGGTGGTGCAAAACAACAAGAGGAAAGCTACAAAATTTCAGAAAAGAGACCACTCGTTTGACGTGAAACTAATGGAAAATCTGAAAACTCAAAACTGATTACAGACACTTTCTTCTTGTTTTGTTACTGCGTACTACCGTCAAATAGTATATTGATAAACATGGTACTCGGCATATTTTGTCAATGACAGGTTTACCCTCTTGGCCTGTTGCGCGTCTCATTTCTTCTTGGTATCAACTTGATCCTATCAAGGAAGGACTCAAAAGGGTATGCAATTAACTTCAGGTGTCATAAGTACTTGTGGCATTAGCGTTGATCATTTCTAGAGTCAACAACGGGTCATGCATGCATGACTGCATAATCTTAGTTAATGTAATTAGAACGCGCATATCCTACTACATGATTTTGCTTATTCTCAGTAGAACTATATATGCTTATCATGGCCAGCCCTGGATATAGATTCCATACTGCATAATACCCTATACAATTAATTAAGGTATTTACCCACAACATTTTTGGTATCAACCACTTATTTATAGGTTAACACGAGTATTTTATTTTATTCTCCATTTGATTCATGAATTTTTTTTAAAAAAAATATTTTTTTATGATTGGTTTATATGAGATAATCAAATAAAAAAAAGAAAAAAGAATAAAATTATTAAAGATTAACTATATAATTTTCTTTGATAAAAGTTTGAAGGTAACTATTTTGATTTTAAAACTTTTTTAGAATCAAATATAGCCTTAATCTATTTTATCTTTGCACACTTTTAGAAAAACTTTTTCTAAGATTATATATTCTTGTATACTTTAAGTCAAACATGCTTCACTATAAAACTCTCTAAGGATAGACTTTTAAAAGAAGTTATATTAATATAGATATTCTTATTAATTATTTTAAGCCTCTTGCTAATTACTACAAATTTAAAGTATTAAAATGTAGGCATTTGTTTAAGCCATAGAAGCATATGGGGTCCCAATTGTTTTTGTTTGTTCATATATGTGTACATATATATTTCAACGTAGACATTCTGTGCTAATTAAGCTTGAGAGCAAGGATTTCAACTCTTGAATTAGGAAGTCAGCTTTGAGCCAAAATTAAGACTTTACGTATTATTAAGCAACAGCGACGATGGATGTACAGGTTTACATGCATGTAATGACCATATATATGATGTTGGATGTTAGTAGTGTTAGTTCGTTGTGGTAGCATTGTTATATATAGCATTGTACTGACCTAATCTATATAGTTCATGCACATCTATCTATAAGTCTCTTCCCGTTTTCTATTCCATTATCCATGCACCTAAATTTTCTGTTGATTAACAATTATTCAGGTGGGTTGGACAAAACAATTTCAGGAACTGGAAGTACATGTAAGTATATATATATATATATATATATATATATTACCTGCAATAAAGTTGAAATATAAAATCTGTTGGTATCTACCCATGCTATCAATCTACCCCCTTATCATTGTAGTACCTTGCTAATTGCAATTTTGGCCATCTCGTTTTTGCTTGTAGTGCGAGACATTCGTACATCACCAGACTTATTACAAACTCTTTCAAATAAAAATAGTATCATAAATGTGTTCTGCTTATGACATTCTACATTTATACATTTATGTGAATAAGATTCACGGTGAATCGAACTCATGCCAGAGGTTTTGTTTGTCGTCGCATGAACCAGCTGTCATATACTCTGTCCATGTTGTATTTCACCTGTCCAAGTAATCTGTGTTGTTAAAACACATAACAACTTATTTTGGTTTGGTTCTTTGACCACAGTTTCATTGTCATGGGAACATGTCACTGAACATTATCTTGATCTATTCTAAACTTGTATCCTCGAAATCTTCATCTTCTTCAAAGTTCCTAATTCTTGCTTATGATTCTTATATTAAGAAACCCAAATGTGTGTACGCATGACTGTATATATATGTGTGTGTGTATGTGTTTTCTTAATGTGGTAAATGAGCATAGTATATAAAGATGTGCATACTGTTGGTAAGTTAAATTTCACCTGAAAATTCCCATCGGTATTGTACACATATAGGAAATGGGGAGACAAGACTTTTGACTAGCATGTAAAAGTTGCAGGAATATCATACTGTGAAAAGAAAGAAAATACTTATAGAGCAAAAAAAGAAGGGACTAGGAAGGGTGGTACGGTCAATTCATCGCTCGGTACCACTTTCCAGAGAGAGAAAGTAACGTTCATTAGGACCGGAGCATAGGCTATTTAGCGCGGGGTCATTTTCAAGGGACCGGGCGGGTGTGCGCGATTGGAATCAAAGTCAGGGAAGAAGAAGAAGAAGAAGAAGAAGAAGAAGAAGCGGACGACTACAGACTACTACGTACGTACAGAGTCTACTGCAGACTACAGGGAGGATAGAGAGAGAGTGAGTGAGGGAGAGAACAAAGTCACGGGTTTGTCTTGAAAGGAGGCCCTCATTTCACAATCCTAGACAGGGACATACAGACACATATTCCCTCCCTCTCACACTACCGAGGAACGGAATGCCCCCACCAGCAAGCACCACCACGGCCACCTCCTTCCAAAAAAAAAGAGAAAATTTATCATACCCTACTGGCTAATGCGCGCTTTAAAAACTCCCATATAATATCCTAGCCTACTTTTTCCCCTAATCACTTCCACCTTCCAGTTTCCTTTGTAAAAACTAAACTTTCTCACAGAGCTGCTAAGTTCTTCTTTTCAACCAATTTTTTACTTTTCTTCGTCGACCAACGATTTACCTCTCCCTCCCTTTCTTGCACACCAAGCCTCGCGCACAATCTCCTTGAGCGCCCGCTTAACTTCTCCACAGTTAGGATCTGATCGAGGTGATCGAAGAAGAGTCATTAATGGCTTTAATGCTGGACAATTGTGAAGGGATAATTCTTTCCTTAGACAGCCACAAATCAGTGCCAGCACCATTTCTAAGCAAGACATACCAGCTAGTGGATGATCCAACTACTGACCATATCGTGTCTTGGGGTGAAGACGACTCCACCTTTGTCGTGTGGCGGCCGCCGGAGTTTGCCCGTGACCTCCTCCCTAACTACTTCAAGCACAACAATTTCTCCAGCTTTGTCCGCCAGCTCAACACCTATGTATGTAACTCTTGGCCAGTGCCTTCAATCATTTTTGTTCTCCTGAAATTTTATGTCCCCCCGTCTCCTCTCTTATTGATCTTTCTTTTAGCTTAATTGTGTAGACGTTATAATGTGGGGCTTTTTGTTTTTCATTTTTGATGGGTTGTTTCTTTTTTGGCTTGGTTACTACATATATATATATATATATAATCCTAACTTGCATGTGTTTTTGTTTTAATTAGGGTTTTAGGAAGATTGTACCAGACAGATGGGAGTTCGCAAATGAGTTCTTCAAAAGGGGAGAGAAGCACTTGTTATGTGAGATTCACAGGAGGAAAACATCACAACCTCAAGGCACCATCAACCACCACCACGGGCATCACAGCTTACATTCTCATCCAGTACTCCTAAATGGTCCGAGTAATTACTTCCCTTATCCACCTCGAGCCAGCCTCTCTTCACCCGACTCATCAGATGATCGTTCCGGCAATTGGCGCGACTCCCCACCCCTCCCTTCTCCACCCAATAAAAGAGGATCCAACAACACCACCACCGCCACCGCCACATCCACATCCACGAATAGTCCCTCTCTTCTCTTAAGCTATAACAACAACAGCAACAACATGATCAACACTTCGACAACCAGCTGCAGTATTACTACGTCGGTGACTGCCCTATCCGAAGACAACGAGAGACTCAGGAGGAGCAACAACATGCTAATGTCGGAGCTAGCTCATATGAGAAAACTCTACAATGATATCATCTACTTTGTGCAGAACCATGTCAAGCCTGTCACTCCTAGTAACTCGTCCTACCCTCCATCATCCTTAGTACTCCAACAGTCACATTCTAACACCACTATCACCAATAGTACTAGTACTCCAGCAGCAGCTGCGTGTGTGAATTCCAACAGTTTGATGGTCCAGAAGCCGATGAATCATATCATTGGGTACCAGTATCAGTACCAGTCGACGAACCCTAATAATAATTATGGTATTAAGCAAATGGGGAGCTGCTGCTTCAACTCCGCCGCATCATCTGGAAACGCTTCTGTGCACCAGCATCAGAGATTAAATAGCTCCAGCTTCCCTCATGTTTTGGATGAGCCGCCAAGCAGCAAGACCACGACTATTATTCCTCCTCCGAGTTCATGTAAGACAAAGCTGTTTGGCGTGCCGCTTCAATCTTCATTTTCCAAGAAAAGGGTGCACCCAGAGAATAATGGCTCGGCTGCTAGTCCCAAAACCGTGGTCGGCTTAGAGACTCACAAGGCTCGCTTGGTTTTGGAGAAGGATGATTTAGGGTTGAATCTTATGCCTCCATCTTCTTGTTAGTTCGCGTTATTTCTTAGCTGATCAAGCTTGCTAGCTATTAGCCAGATCAGTAACTGCTATTATTAGCTAGTACTACCTACGCACGTACCATTTTTATTGATCTAAAATTTAAGTCTTTCTGCCAAATTGCGTACTCTCTCTTCCATTTCTTCTCTTTTGTCTCTTAATTTGGTTTAAATTTTTTTTCCCTCTTTTTTTATTTTTTTTATTTTTACTGTGTTTTTATTTTGTTGTTGAGCTTATATTGTCTTTATCTCTTTGTTACTTTATATGTAACAACAAGAGTTAAGGATGAGTAGTGAGCTGTCTACGTAGAAGCTAGCTAGCTATAGGGCGAGTGATAATGTGTGTATGCGGTGCGTACTTGACGGTGACGAGGAATTAAACTGGATCGAAGAGCTAGCTAGAAGTGTCATGTGTGTGGATTTTTGTGTATATAAAAGAGACTTCATTTAATTTCCATGAATGCAGATGGATAAGTTTTGGTTGACAGTGATGATAAGTGGAAATTTTAGAGTTCATAAGCTAGCTGATAGCTCAAGCCAGTATTCACTATAGTAATTGAAGGTCCTTCTCCTTTGATTGAAGAGTTCATGATCTCTTCTACTACATTGTTGCCCTTTCCCTCCCTTCTCTACCAATTGAAGTGTATTAATTATTCTGGCTTCTGCTGTCATCATCTTTTTTTTTTCAGTTATTTTTCTGAATTTGATGCCTGAACAAACTCAGTGCATTAATGGTAGCTGTAGAGAAGAGAAGACTTTCCTCGGAAGTGCAAAGCAAAAAAGCTGATATGGCTGGTTTTGTTTTCAGGTTGTTCCCATTTTTTGACACTACCCCATATTAATTGTTCCTTTAGGGCTTTGTTTCTTTGTGTGTTCCATACTCATTAAATGGTTTGACATGGACATGCAGCCTAATGCCAGCCAGCTAGCTACTTTAGTTTTTTGGAATGGAGCCTTCTTGTTCGGAAAATAAAAAAATAAAAAAATTAGAACACTGCTGAGTAAATTTCTTCTTTGGATTAATAGCTGAAAATAAAATACACTCAATCTATTTTTTAATAAAGGATTTATCATTTCTTTTAAAATATTAAAAAAATTAAAATTTAGAATAACTAATACATAAATTGACTAAAATACCCATATTAAATTTAAATAATTTAATTACTATAAAGTACATTAATAAAGTAAAAAATTAAATATTTATTAAAACTTAAAATAAAACTTATATCATAAAAATATTATAGGCTCGATGTCGTAAAAGTACCGCTAATATTAGCATCCGTACTACTAACATATATGAACGTTGACGCAGGATAGCCAGTTATTAGCTAAAAAGGATAGAGGCTGACCTGACAACAGATGATGATAAAAATAGCTACTACTAGGTACTATTGTTTTTCATAATCCAATTACTAGTGCAATAATTACAACTACTAGTTATTAGTAGTATCATGATCACCTGCAGGCCACATTGTTGTTGTCAACAAAGAAAGCTGATGCTATGATGTTAGAAAAGAAAGAAAGAAAGCTATCATGCATGATGTTTCATCCGATAAAGCTAATACTGCACCGTGGAGCTTGTCACCATAATCAATGAATTAATACTTTTAATTAATCTTCCATTTTTCTCGTGTGTATCAAACTGTCAGTCACACGCACCGTTATCCTACCACACTCTATTAATTACTACTAAATCCGTAAGCATTTTTTTTAATACTTAATTAAAAAGGCAATAATTATAGGAGAATTAGCTCTGTGAATTTCAATGAAAGTGAGATGTACAGAAGAAAGTATAATTGTTCTTTCTTCTGCTTCTTCTACTGAGCGCTCTGTTTGTAAGCTGCAAGGACCATTGACCCTTGGCTTTTTATCGATCCTACTTGTAAAGCCGGAGAATCTGATAATGGTCCAATGTCCTTCCATCAAAGAGGTCTCCCTCTCCCGCTCTCACTTCTACTCATACAAAATCCCAAGGTTATTCTTTCTTCTTCATGTCATATAGAGTGAAACATGCATCCTCACTGACATATAAAAACTACGATATACTATCTTCTCTTGCCTTCTTTTTTTCTTTTGCCTCCCTTCAAAAACACCTCTTCTTTTTATCTCCTCTTTTATGTTTCCTGTTTTTCTTTCTTTAAAAAAAAAATAACAACAAATAATAATAATAAAACTTTGTTTGTTAGCCCCATACAAGTAAAAGTTCCCGTTCACATAGTACGTAAAGAAGTCTGACTTGCCCGCATTCCACTAAATAACCATTCTTTCCTTCTACTACTTTCCTCGACTCTCTCCCCCTTTAATATTCCATTTTCACACTCTTATTTTTATTTATTTAATTATTTTAATTAATTTAAAGAGAATGGAAAAGGGGAGTACAAATCATTATATTAAAGTCAGAATTATTAGATATAAAAATATATACAATGCTAGAATAAGAAAGATAGAATTTTGATACCTATAATTTCAATCTCATGTACTAGATTTTATATAATCTCACTATAATACCCTTCTTTCCACAGCCCTAATTACCTTATATATAATTATGCTTGTATTTTGCTTCTACAAATGCTATTATCAATTTATTCTTCATTTGTAGCAAATTCAAACATTTCATTGTTCATTTTATTCTTTTGCTAAAAAACATTGTTATACCTCAAATCGGGTTATAAGAATCGATCTGACTACTTATACCAACATGGTATACCATCCTTTTGGTAATTCTGTTCTAAGAACTCCATAATGAAGCATGATGGTTGTGGAGCAATTTTTATGATAGGTGACCCTCTTGGGAAGTTTTAAAAATTTTCTAAAAAATTATTAAGAAGTGCTTGAGTGGAGAAAAAGCGCTCTGAATGGACTTGTGTTGATTTGTGTGGATAACTGATCAATCTTAAAGTACTCTAAGGTAGCCCCTTCATGGTCGTATCGAATCAAGGTGTTACAAACATTTTATATAATTCTTTCGATCTTATTATTTTCACTCATTTGAAGATTGTAAGTTATGCCAAAAATATTTGTGAACTCATCTACCCATTCCATTCATTTGTGATTGACCCATTTCTTCCAAATTATTAACTTGTAAAAATAAATAATTTTATTCGCATGATTAGATGATTTTAGTTGTTTTTGACATTTTTAATCCATTGCCATCAAACCTATTCTAAGACCAAACATTTTTATATATTTGGTTATAAAATTATTCCACATCCATCCATATCAATTTGAACCCCACTTGTTAGTCGTTTCTTGCATTCAAAGAAAAAATGTGCTTTTATAATTCATCTATTGTAGTCATTTTCACTTGTTTTCCATCATTTGAGCATTAAATAAAAAAAACAATCAATCTTTTATATATATGTATTTGGGTTCCTAATATTATTCCACACTTTTCTATAATTTTTCATTATTTTTGGGGTTGATTTGCTATTTTCCCCAAGAATTACCAATTATTGGATTGTCTTATATATAATTTTATTACTACCACTCTAGAAACAGTTTTGATAACGGTTTTGAAAGGGTTTTACTATTAGTTTTCAACTATTATTGAAGCGCGTATTATTAAAAATTTAATAATGGTTCAAAAATCGTCATAAAAAATCTAATCGGCCTAATTTAAGCAAAATTTCATGTTTTAATATTGGTTGACCCAAAAACTATTATTAAAACAAACAATTTAATAACCATAAACCCTAAAAAAAATCCTAACTGATTTCCAATAAAGCATTAATTAAAACCCTAAATAATTAATAATTAGAATTAAATGCATGATTTAATAACGGTTTTGGAGAAACCATTATTAAAGCTCACATGTTAACATTAAATATGTGATTATGTAGTAATAAAACCCTAAATAGTATTTTAATGAGCATTTAATTCACCCTTTTTAATGGTTTTTTCCTGATAAATGTAATACCCCAATTTGAGTATAGTATTATAAGGAATTATATGAATACTTATATCTTTTGGTGATTTTAGCCTAAGAACTTCATAGTTAAGGGTATCGATCGTAGAGTAATTTTTAGGATGGGTGACTCTTCTATGAAGTTTTAAGAAATTTTTTGGGAAAGTGCGTGAGTGAGGACAAAGTACGCTGAAAGAACTCATGTTAATTTGTGGGATTAGTTGATCAACCCCAAAACACTCCAAGATAGCGTCTTTATGGTCGTATCGACTAGGGGTGTTACAATAACCATTATTAAAAATGGTTGAAATATATGTTAGATTAGGGTTTTAATAATAGTTTAAAAATGAACTCTTATTAAAACATAATCATATTTTTTTATAAAATTTGTATTTTTTCTATCCCACATGCATAATTATGATCGAATATTTACTAAATCTATAATTTATAAGATAACACCAATTTATACATATATTCCTCTCAGTAATATGGAAATTAGTTGGCATACCATAACACTCCAAAGTCAAAGTTCATATATTATAAAACCTAACTATTTATCAACATCTAATAAACACTTGCATGCATATATACATGTGCATCTCCAATTGCATAGAAGAGCATAAGACATATGGTAAACAAACCAAAACATGTATGTATGTAGATCCCTAATACTGAGTGTATGAGTGCATGAACTTGACCCATTTATATCTAACTTCATAAATTTCATCATCTATATATTTCTAGCCTCATGAATATCCACTGATGAAAAACTATAAATTGATATATTTTGATCATTCGGTTAGTAATTAATATGCCATAGATTAATTAATAAAAAAAATATAAAAAAAGAAACATACATGGATTTGATTTATGTTCACATATTTATTCTTGAGTATGAGAGCCATTGATCTACAAATATGCTATCCACAATCATTGCCATTTTATTATTGCAGACACTGTAAAATAAGTTTAGTTAACTTGTTGTTATATTATATATTAATTAGAATTGAAATAAAATACAAAATGCTTGTATTTTTACATACCATTACAGCCTCATACTCAAGATTCTTTAGGTCTAGCACACTATTTCCTCCTCTCTTCATATATTCCATCTGTAGTGCCCTAATAAATAAAGTCGATACACAATATTGTAACTTTATATACCTCAAAAAATTAATGCATAATATATCCATTCATAAGCTAATGAAATAAGAATTATACTAACATATGAATTCAATCTTTCCCTTCAGAATAAACAATTGCAAAAGGAACACAATTATTTTGGAGGGAATCAAATATATATACTTTATTTTGATTAGGACAAATAATGTACAAAAATCAATGTTCTTTTGTGAGGTGAGATATAAGATAAAGCTTATTGTTGTACCCTTGCTTAATATGCGATCCGCTATATATTTTATGTGTCTACCCTTACTTATTATAGTACGGTCAGATATGTAGTATTGACACACAAACACAATAGAAAACATCTCCTTTGCCACAGCATGGCTAGCAACCAACCTATGGATGACAATAATAAGACATATTTATTAATAACTGATAACTCATATATATATATATATGACAATACTTGTTAAAATATATGATATGAAATAATACTTGCTTAACATATATGACAACATTTGTTGTTGACATACATTCATGCTTATAAATATCGGTGATAACCTTCGCCTATACTATGTAAATGGTTTTGTCCTTCTCACCATACTCAGAAGGACGGTCAATTATAATTAGATCGCTACCGAGATAGTTTTTGACGTATAATTAAATGAGAACCACATTTTATGACAAGATCCGAGAACTATCTAATTTTCTGAACTATTTACACTTGTTTTCACTAGAGCTGGCAAAAGTTGACCTGACCCGCCCAACCCGACCCAAACCGAGCGAAACCCGACCCGATATGACTCGAAAAATTTAGCAACCCAACCCTACCCAGACCTGACCCGACACTGACCCGACCTGACACTGACCTAATAAAAAATAAATCCGACCAGAACCCTACCCGACCCGATCCTAACCCATGATCTATCATTGACCCGACCCGATAGTGACTAGACCTGACAATCACCCGATCTGACCCAACATTAACCTGATCAGACATCAAAATATATTATAATAATAATAAATTACACATATTTTATTATTCATTTAAATCTTTTAAAAATATAGTATTTTATAAATTGTACTTATTTTTCATAATTTTACCCTAGACATTCTTATTTATTAATGATATCCTAATAAGATATATTATTAATAAATAAAAAACCAAAATAAAAAAAAAAGATAAACATCCAGTTGTTAGCATATAAAATAATTTTCAAAAAGTGTTCCATTACATCCACTAATCCACCGATTTGAAGAAAATCTTAATAGAAGAGTATAATAGTGTCCTTTATCAGCTATCACTTATCACCCACAAAATCCAACAAATAATAACTATACCCCGTATCAAGAGTATCTCACGTTACAACCTTAAATTTAAAGTTTTAGTTATATTTTTTCTTTTAATATTATTAATTTACTTTAAATATAATTTAGTATTCTACGTTCATCAATTTTAAATTTACAATATCCAATTATTTTTATTAATTATAATATTAATTATTTGTATTTTACATTATTTAATTGTTAATTTATATCAATTTATATATAATAATTAATAATTTATGAAAATATATAAAATTATTATTTAATTTAAATTATGTTTAAAATAAATTATTATAGTTTTTTACTATAATAATGATAATTAATAAAAATATTACAATAAAAAATATAAATATAATATAATTAATAAAAATATTACAATAAAAATATAAATATAATAACGTTAATAAAATAAATACAACTAGAGAAATTAATAAGATAAATTATGTAGAGAAATGAATATGAAAAAAAAGATAGAATAAATGATATAAAAATAAAAGAAAAATATATTTCATAAAAAAAGAAAAATGAGAAGAAACTTTTAAATATTTTAAGTAATTAAATAAATATAATATATGATAAACATCTAATATTTTTACTTGTAAAATTTCTAAATATTTAAAGTAATCAAATATAATACTATTAAAACTTATAAATATATATATTATTTTATTTACCTTTGTGTAAATAAAACACATATAATATTCTTATTTCATTTATCTTTACTAGTAATCTTATGATTGTATTGTATCTAATATTTACATTGTAATAAATGATAATTATACATTATATATTGTTGTTATGCTCACCTTTATTTTATAAAATTATCTTTTCTTAAGTAATCAAATATTTTAAGTAATCAATCAAATATAATATATGATAAACATCTAATATTTTTACTTGTAAAATTTATAAATGTTTAAAGCAATCAAATATAATACAATTAAAACTTATAAATATCTTTATTATTTACCTTTGTAAAAATAAAATACATATAATATTCTTAGTTCATTTATCTTTACTAGTAATCTTATGATTGTATCTAATATTTAAAATGTAATAAATGATCATTATACATTGTATATTCTTGTTATGCTCACCTTTATTTATAAAATTATCTTTTTTTAAGTAATCAAATATTTTAAGTAATCAATTAAATATAATATATGATAAACATCTAATATTTTTACTTGTAAAATTTATAAATATTTTAAGCAATCAAATATAATATTGTTAAAACTTATAAATATCTTTATTATTTACCGTTGTAAAAATAAAACAAATATAATATTCTTATTTTAGTTATCTTTACTAGTAATCTTATTATTGTATCTAATCTATACAATGTAATAAATGATAATTATACATTGTATAGTCTTGTTTTGATCATCTTTATTTTATAAAATTATTTTTTTTAAGTAATTAAATATTTTAAGTTATCAAATAAATTATAATCAATGATAAATATATTTGTTTGATTCAAAGCGCAATATTTTTTATTATTAAAATTTATAAATATCTTTACTATTTATTTGTGAAATATAGCGCATTTAATATTTTTAATTCTTTTATCTGCAATATTAATCTTATGATTGTCTGTCTCTAATATTTATGATTTATGAAATGATAATTGCTTGGACTCGAATATGAGTAAACCCGTCAAAACTTGACCTGACCCAACCCATTAAGTTAACCCGTAACTAATTGAATCCAACCCGCCAATTGTATGAAATGACCCACCCATCAACTTAACTCGAAACAACTCGAACATAACTGACCCGTCATATTACATGAAATGACCTGAACGGGCCGAAGCCACCTACTCATGTGAACTAGAAAATGACTCGAAACCAACCCGATCCTACCAGTCAAGTTAACCCAAAATTATCGGAATCCGAGTTTTCCTAACCCGAAAGGCCGGACTCGACCCGACCCGACAAATTAACCCGAAATGACCCGACTGGGAACCGCCACGACCCGACAAATTGACCCAAAATGACTCGACCCGTTAATGACCTGATCCGACCTGAAATCGACCCGACCCGACAAATTGACCCGAAATGACCCGACCCAACCCGCAACCGACCCGACAAATTGAATGACGCGAATTGACCCGACCCGCCCCACAATGATCCTACCCGAACCCGACCCGCCCGACCCGATTGCCACCTCTAGTTTTCACCACCTACTATGAGTAGTTTCTACCAACTATATTGTGGGTAATTTCCTAAGTTGAAATATAAATATTTTATATTTACAAAGATGTCACCATTTTTTTTCTAACACTCAAATACTATAGTTTTAAAAAAACTTACGATAGTTTTCTCCACCCATTAGAAATAGTTTCTATCACCTATATCTACAGTAGATAGTTTCCTAACTTGAAATATAAATATCTAATATTTATTAAAAAAATGCCACTATTTTTTCTTTTAGCAATCAATATTATAGTTTATTAAAAGACTTATAATAGATTCTTTCATCTATTAAAAGTGGTTTTTACCCTCTACTATAGATAATTTTTAAGTTTAAAATATATATACATAATATTAATATATATGCTATCGATTTTTTTATACCACTTAAATACTACTATTTTTTTAATTCTTATTATAATTTTTTTCTACATACTATACTCAAAAGTACTTTCGACCACCAACTGTGGTAGTTTATCCGGCTAAAAAATGTGGTTCTTATTATATACATATGATATAACTAGAGCTGGCAATCGGGCGGGTCGGGTCATTATCGGATCAGGTAACATGATAATCAGATCATATCGGTTTCGGATAATTTCGGATCATTTTATCGGGTCGGGCTGGGTCGGGTTTGATTCGGATCAACTCAGTATCGGATAATCTCGGGTCATTCTAAGCTCTCGGGTCGGGTCTGGTTGAGATCAGATGGACTCGGATTCGGGTAAATTTGGGTTGTTCTAATTTCGGTTCGGGTTCGGATCGGGCTCAGTTGAGTTTGAATTATTATATTTTCGGGTCAAATTTAGATTGGATTTAGGTCATTTCATATTTGAGTCATGCTTGTGTCATTTTCTTTCTTTCTTTTTATTCCAAGATATTATTAAAAGTTAATTATTTTGAGATCATTTATTTTAATTATCTTATTCAATTAAAAGTGAATTATTATATTAATTGTTTTGGGGCCTTAGAATTTTTTGTAATTATTTTATCTTTGGAGATGTATCTGACATTTCAAATTTAAAAGTTTTCAAATCGTATCACTTTTCTTTTTATCTTAAGGTATAACTTACATGATATTAACTTATAATAGTCATTGATAATTGATAACAAATGAAGACTTCTAAGGTTGTACTTCTCATATTATTTTTAAAAGAGATTGATCACATCATATCAACATAATTTTAATAAATATAATAATAATAATAATAATAATAATAATAATAATAATAATAATAATAATAATAATAATAACAACAACAACAACAATAATAATAGTAGTAATCAATGAATATCAATTATGGCAAAAATAATAATAACAATATATTAGTTTTTTTATTATATATTTTGATTAGATCATATCAAGCTAAATAAGATAAAAAATTATATAAAGTAAGTAATAATGACTATTATTGACAAAAGACCAACTAATATTGACTTCTTACTATTTAACGTTGTTGATGTAATAAAAAATATTAATCTTCAATTTTTATAATAAATAACTAACATTCTCATTCCAAATTTTTCCTACTTTCCTATGATGTTGTAGGCGCTATATTATAAGGTATGGCCATATAGATACTAACATATAGTGTTCAAGGCTGCACTGTTATTATCTTATGGTACTAAATGGAATAATGGAAGTGAACTAATATTTAAATGGCATAGTAGTGTTTTTCTTTTTTTTTTTCTCTACTTTTATTTCTATTGGTATTAATGGATATTGTATTTGTATATACATAAGTGGTATAAATTTTATGAAAGTATATTGTTTCTAGATTTTGATGTAAGTGCTAGTATGGATTAGTTGTACATCTACATTATTTCATGTTTATGAAGTTTAAAAAATTTTGAGTTATGTGTTAATGTTAATTTTTGGGTAGTACCAAGTTGAATCTTTATAGGTTTATAATTTTTCAAATAATATAAGATTTCGGATAAATAATGGATCGGGTCGGGTCATTTCGGATTTATAGTTTTTCGGGTTATATCGGGTTTCGGGTGAATAGCGGGTTGGGTCGGGTTTATTTCGGACTTATGATTTCTCGGGTTGTATCGGATATCGGATATGGATCGGGTCGGATAGGTTTCGGGCTTTTTATTACTCGGATAAAATCGGATCGGATGTCGGGCGGATCAAGTCGGTATTCGTCGGATTTTTCGGATCGGATCAACTTTTGCCAGCTCTAGATATAACCGACGAGGCCAAACCGAGGTCTACGCGCCCTTATTTACCATTCGTTCATACCAATGCCACTTCTAAAAAGTACTCAAGCATGAGAAGCGAAACAAGAGCTAGCTAGCTAGCTAGCCTACTTATAATAATAACACAAAGAACGAAATTGAAAGAAACTAATCGATGGCTATAATTTAAAAAAATGCAGCTCTCTATTTTGACTGTATTAACATTCCAGAGATAGAGGATAGAAACTTTAGAAGAAAAAAGTTACTAGGCGTAGAATATCTTCGTTGATCGTACAATGATTCTATTGTCTTATACTACAATTTGTATTTTTAAGAGAGAAAGATCCCTACCTAGCTAGTGGAAGCCCCATAAGCTATTTAAGTCTGTCATCTTCCTTTGTCTCCTTTCGGTTTGTCGTACGAGACCATCGGTAAGTGCACGTGCATGGCACTCTTTCCCTTCGAATAAAGTATAGCTTTGGATCGTATGGATATATATGTATATAATTATGCATACGCCGATCACTATCTTACAAATTTGGATGCATACGCCAATGTAAATGGTAGTTAATTAAAGTCACCACGTCTACCCGTTCACGTAAAATTACACTATCCCCTTTGGAAAACATTATATATATATATATATATATATATATACACACAAAAGGTTCCATTTAGCCGCGCGCCCTCTGAATAATTCATAGTTTTGTTGCCATTTTATTAGGTACAATAGATCAAATAAAAGTTTACGTTAATCTTGTCGCCATATAGAACTATGACACCATGACC
This sequence comes from Tamarix chinensis, assembly GCA_030549775.1. NCBI lineage: Eukaryota > Viridiplantae > Streptophyta > Magnoliopsida > Caryophyllales > Tamaricaceae > Tamarix > Tamarix chinensis. The sequence goes on along the minus strand of CM060174.1, from coordinate 102,430,865 downwards.
CTTTTGTTGTATTATCCATCGGTTCATTAAAATATAGCTACCGAATAAATCTATAATATTTTTTATTTTTGAAATTTAATTTTATTAAATTTAATTATTTATTAGTGTAATTTGATAAAAAATACTTAATTCTATTTAATTTTATAAATTTATCGACGATTTCAACTTCATATTATAATTTAATTAATTGTTGTTATTGTGAATTATTTTAGATAAACTCGTTCATAACTATTATTTTCTTATTTTTATATAATTTTTATTTTGATTTAAAAATATGTATTTTCGTTCTTTCTTATATTTTTGATTTTTAATATTTTAGATTCGCTTTCGGTTATAACTTTGTCGTGTGATTATGATTTTATTCTGTAGTTATATTTCATTAACAAAATAAATTATTTAAATTAAAAATTTCCTTTAAAATAGTAAAATTATTTTAATAATTTTATCTGTAGAAAGTATTTCTATTTTTGAATTTATCCATTTTTTCAAGGTCGTTAAGGTCTTAAGAAAGTTTTAAATTAAAATGATTTTTGTAACTTATTTACGATTTTCTTTTCAAAATTAATTTTCTTCTGTTTTATCCTTTTTGGTTTCAGAGTACCATTTTTGAAAATTATTTAAATTAATTCCAATATCTTAGAAGTTAATTTAAATATTTTATTAAATTATTTTAAATATTTATCTATGTCTTATTATGTATTTTCATATATAATATAGATATTTGTGTTCGTTAGTATTTTCTTCCGAAAGTTTTTTCAAAATTCTTTAAATAACTTTTATATTGATTTTATACCTTTAGATTCTTATGAAAGGGTTTTTGTTAAATGAGTTTCAAATAAAATTTATCTGTAAATAATTTTTAGATATTTTTACCATCTTATATGTATGTGTATACGTAAACAAAAAATACACACACAACACCCGTCGACTCCCACCTTTCTTTTTCTTTCTCTCTCTCTTTTCTTTTCTCTTCTCTCTCTTCCTTTTCTTTCCTTCCTACATGCAAACCAAACCCAGCCCTTAACTTCCTGATATGTGTACATATATGTTGTATGATAAGCTTATATCGATCCACTAGTTTGTCGTTTCAACAAAGGGTTTTGTTCAATTAAACTAATCAATTGGTTTATCAGATTGAGTACTTTTCTAAGTTTAATTTTTTGAAAAATTTATTTCATCAAAATGGAACTTTAATAATCCAACTCTAAGCTATTATTGAGTAATCCTTAACTCTTTTTTATCTTTCATTCAACTTTAGTTATTTCCTTGAATAGATTCAAAAGCTTGATTTTGACAATTGAGGGAGAGGATGACCTCAATTTTGTCTTCTTATTCATCTCTCCTCTACACATATCAGGAAGTATGCTTTGGTTTTTAGATTCTCCCCGCATGGATGGGAGATTCTCTTCCCATTCTAATCTTCCATTTCCCTTCTTGTTTTTGATATTTTCTATATGAGCTCGACCTATTCTCCAAAAAAAATCACCATTTGAGATTTGAAATGAAAGTTAATGTATTGTTGATAAATTCGCTTGTTCATCTTAGATTTGAATGGTAAATTTAGGGTTTTTGATATGTTGTATAACCTCACTCATTCCTTAATTAATTTGTTGGTTGTAAATAACCCTCATTATCCCCTTCTTCTCATCTTTCTTTTAGTCTATGAAATATTTGAATCCTTAAGAGCATGTGATAATTTTCTCTCCACTTTGAGCTTACTTTCAAATTCTTTTTACTCTCCTAATCCTTTATCCAGCTCCCTTTTATTTTATCCTTAAGCAAGAAAGAGTTAAATTTCAGAGCAAGTTGAGTTGCTTTTAGCCGAACATTCTCTATTTTTCTCTTGGGAGTGGTAAGTTTGTTTTCTTCCTTAATTTGAGTTATTGATTTGTGAAAGTTATTCAATGATTTATAAGTTCTAATTTTTTATTTTTAAAGGTTTTGGAAGTTTAAATCTTCCAACTTGAATTTTTCCTCTTTAGTGGAAAACTTTGATAAGCATCAAGTAAGTCATTCTTACATTTGAAATATAACCTAAATAAGCATGTGATGTGATGCATTCTAAAAAATTTTAATTTTATATGCATGCATAAGAGTTTGGACTCTAATTAATGTATGTTGAATTAATTAAGAATCCTAAGAAAATACATGATTTTAGAGCAAACACGGACAATTTGCTTGAAAGTGATACATATTTTAGTTTATGAGATTGTTAAATATTTGTATTTTGCTATAATTGTAATACCTCGTATCTTTAAATTTTAATTTTATTAAGCTTAATCATTTTATTAGCGTAATTTGATGTAAACATTTAATTATTTTAATTGATTTTGATTCGTTTTATGGATTTATCGATGATTTTGACTTCATATTTTAATTCAATTAATCATTGTCGTTGTGGATCATTTTATATAAATTCGTTCACAACCATGATTTTATTATATTCATATGACTTTGATTTTCAATTAAAAATATGTATTTTTGTTCTTTCTCGTATTCTGATTTTTAATATTTTAGATTTATTTTTTATTATAACTTCGTCATGTAATTATAGCTTTATTTTGAAATTATGTTTTTTGGTTAACAAAATATATTATTTAAATTATAAAATTTTTGTTTAAAATAGTCAAATTTATTTTAACGATTTTATCCATAGAAAATATTTCTGACTTTGAATTTACTCATTTCTAAGATTGTTAACATCTTCATAAAGTTTTAAATTAAAAAGATGTTTGGAGCTTACATATGGATTTCTTTCCAAAATTATTTTTTTTTCAAATTTTTTTTTTCGTTTTACCCTTATTGGTTTACGGAATACCAGTTTTGAAAATTATTTAAATTAGTCTCGGTTTATTAGAATTTGATTTAAATATTTTTTATATGCTCTTAAACATTTTTTGAGGTCATATACTTTATTTTCATAAATAATATAAATATTTTCATTTGTTGGTAAATTCTTTTGAAAATATTTATGAAATTTTTTATATAGCTCCTATATCGATTTTAGGCATGTGAATCCTTACAAAATAATTTTTCATTAAATAAATTTTAGATAAAATCTTCCAATAATATTTTTAGATGTTTAATATTTCTTGTATATTTGTAGCAGCAGGAAAAAAATTGACCGGCCTGACCCCCATCTCCCCCTCTTCCCATTTCCTTTTCTCTCTTATCCTCCCACTTTTCTTTTCCTCTTTTTCGTCAGGTGTCCTGCTGCAATAAAACCCGGCCCTGACCTACCTCCTCCCAGCCCCCAGGCCCATCTCCTTCATCGTCAATCGCCAACCTCGATCACCGGCCACCGCGACACCACTATTCCCTCTACACGCTGCCAACACTACCGCAGCAGCAACGAACAATAGCAGAAGTAGCAGACGACACATTGCCACGTCCGGTTGTGGTGAGCTCGGGTGATGGCTGACGAGCACCAGTCAACCTCCAGTGAAGCTTCCCTGACCTTTACCTATCCCGATTTGTAAATTTTGTTTGGTATAAATTTATAAAAACCCTAACCCTTTTTAGATTAATTGATTATGAATTAGCTTATGATAAGCTAAATTGATTGTTTAATTATGTATATACGTGTTGTAAGATTGATTTGGATAGGTAAATCGCATGGTTTATGTTAGAATTGTCGAAAATTGAATTTTTGGTCGGGTTATGCCTGAATTTTTTAGATTCGCTCGATTAAATTATTTTGGGTAAATTGATTTTACTTTACGCTTCAAAATGTGTCTAATTTCATGTCGGAACCATCAAATTGAGAATTTTGGGAAAAATTAATCGGAGTTAGACTTTTATGTCAAAATCCGTGTATGATGAAATTGGATTGCATAATTGAGTTTTTTCACTCAATTGATTTTATAATATCATTTGAAATGTATTTAATTTTATATTGGAAGTGTTGATTTGGGAATGTTGTGTGAAATTGAATTTTTAGGTCAAAACTCTTGCAGGTCTAAATTGGATTGTGTAATGGGGTTATTTTATTTAATTGATTATGTAATTTACATAAGAATACATTTAATTGCAATTCCAAATTGACAATTTAAATATTTTAGTAATATTTGACTGAATTTGTGTTACGGGTTCAAAAACCCTAATTGTGGTTAATTGGGTATTTCATTCATTATTTTTGATCAATTAAGTATATAATATGTTATAAAATATTTCTAGTTGCATTTCTAAACATTCAATTTAATTAAATTGATAGAATTCAATCGAATTGCATTTTCGGGCCTAAAACCCTATATTTCAAGTGAAATGATGAAATTGGTCATTTGTATATATATTTTTCTAAAATTGAATATATAGAAATAGTTGAAATGGTCTTAATTGCCTTCTAACACCTTCAATTGGAGTTAATGGATTTGAATTATTCAGCTTTGTGTCTTGGGTTTTAAAACCCTAATTTTAGAAATCGATTATCTTAAATTAGTGATTCGTAATATTATTTTTGTTGAAATTAATTATCTAGATTTATCTAAAATTAGTTTAATTGCATTTTAAAACTATCAATTTGAGGTAATCGAAGTGAATTGGTCGGTTTGTAGGCTGGGCATTAAAAACCCTAAATTTCGAAGATGGTTATAAAATTGATTATGTTATGCTTCTTTTACCTAATCGATTTTCATTTTTGATTTAAAACTATTTGAATTTTATTCTTACGTTATCGGGTTGGATTGGTTTCTTAAAAAAAGTTGGTTTGCCTCTTTAGTTGTAAAACCTAATGAGTAAGTCATTTTTGATAAAATTGACTTATAATCTATTATTCTTTTTCCGACTTTCTAAATTAATGTAAAATGCCCCAAGTGATATGTGTTAAACTTGATTTGATTAATATTTAATCTTAAACTTTAATAGAGCTATGCTCACTGGTCCTAGATTTTGGACATATTTTCTAAGAAATATTGTTTGTGTCTCATTGTGTTGATTTAATTATAATATGTTAATTATTTATCATAATATGGTTTATAACCTAGTTCCGATTTCTATCGGTGATATAAGAAAACTTTCTCGTATATTTTCGAGCTCTTGATATATCTCTCTCTTTCTCAATTTGCTTAGTTAGCTTCAAATTTAGGTAAGTCATTACTTACCTTTACTTATGGTAGAATCTGGAATGTATGTCTTTTCGGATTGGAAGGTGATGGGTATGTTTATTGATTATTTAATCAAGTCAAGCGTATGCTATGTTTTGTGTGGTAATTGTATGTATGTATGAATTTATAGCCTCAATGCAAATGCGTGTTAGTATGACGCTTGAATATTGTATGCGTGTGAGTATGTGAAGGGTTGAGTATGGATTGAAATTGCATGATAGCTTATGTTGTATTTTATGTCATGGAATTATTTGGCTCTAATGCCACCCAAAATTATTCGGCCTTAGTGCTACTTGAATTGGTTTGGCTTTAATTCCACTTGGATTGGTTCGACTTTAATACCACTCAAAATTTATCGACTTTAATGCCACTTGGCTTTAATGCTACTTGAAATCGATATAATAATGGAAATTCATTTTGTTGATGTAAGTGAGCTAAGTGGTGTTATGTGGGCTTGATTTATAATTGGTTACATCCTTGAATAAAATATTAATTAGTTAAAGTGAAATATCTTGAGTTGAGACTTGTATTACTCGGGGTAGTTATCCGAGTTAGGTTTGGTATTTACTTGGTACCATTCCGGTGTTTTTCTATTATGTGATCCCTAGTGCCTTAAGAGGTACGGAGAGGCCCTCTTCTACTTTATAGGTATCTTGATATTTTTCGGCCCTATAGGGGTTATGCATACTTAAATGATTAGATGTCTTATTTATTGGTGGTCTGGTTACATTTCCGGGTGGGCCGGCTAGGGCTAGTACCGTACGAGTACTAGATTAGTTGTTATGATCTCTTTGTGTCTCTGTCCTCAAGATAATATAATCAAATGGTTGTGATCACGATAATGCAATATAATAATGAATTATTCTTGGTCACTGATGGACTTTATATTTACTTTTCCTTATGCATGTCTCTTGGTTGTCTTCCTTACAATAGTGATACCATATGACGTATGTTCGTACCCAATTATCACATGATCTATTATTTAAATCGCATATGGGCCTTATGTAAGAGAGAATCCGGCCACATCGCTGTGATCACTGAACCAAGCCCATGATCAACACTCAGCCCCTCCTGATGCCTTATGGACATTGAAAGCATCAAAATAGGCATCGCTTACATGCACAAAGTCAGAAGGGCCTCCTGTTCATGGAAATGAGTAGCACACATAAAAAGAGTGATCAATACACTACGTATTGAGTAAGGTAATCATGCACTAAGGCTAATGCATAAAAGTGCATAAAACTATGCAGGATAATAAACAACATACAAACACATCAGGTGAATAAATAAATAAATAAATACGTAAATGCCATCCATAATTTGGATTAATTAATTAATTAATCTCTTATTAGAACTCATTTCATGTCATACCTTTTTATCAATCCATGCGAGTATAGGAACCTCCCACTATTTTAGCCAGTGGCACGGTCACATATAAGGCATCATGCCCTAACCACTATTATAACTAGTGGACTGGTCACATATAGGGTGAAACACCTTAACCACTATTCCTTACCGTGGATCGGTTTAGTTTCTGGTCCTATAGTGTTCCACTGTAAGTACTTAATGTCTTTTATGTGTCTTAGCAAACTCAAGGTTTAGTTTATTGAGCTCGGGATACCCCACTATTATAGCTGGTGGGTCGGAAACACATAGGGTATAAAGTTCCTGACCACTATTATAGCCGGTGGATCAGACACTTATAGGGTGGGGTACCCTAACCACTATTCCTAACCGGTGGATCGGCTTGGACCCGGCTCAATAATCTTTCACTTTACATGATTAATGTCTTAAGTGTTTTTTTCAAAGTTTTAACCCTAAACATGTATGACTAACTTAACCGTAGACATGCATGACTAACTCCCTTTGTGCTTATCTTCCAAAGGTTCGTCTTACATCATGAGACTCATACACCTCCTAATTCGACCCTACCTCTTTTCCTCATTACCCTGACTCACATAAGAGTCTATCTCCCACATATAAGGGTCGAGGCCCACTACTATGCACCTCAAGTCCACTCATTACCTTACTCTAGGGTTCCCTCCAAAAACCCTAATTTGGACCTACATGGTCCATTCTATTCTATCTCACACGACCTAAACTATTTTAATACTCCAAACTTCACAATCCATAGATTCCACCCCCCCCCATTATCACACTTTACTCGCAAGGTACACGTATGTTCAAGAAACCCTAAGTAGCCACACCAAACCCTAGCTCGATCTCCTACGTACCCTTATCTTATTCCACGTACTATTTTTCATCCAAAGTGTTTGAACACCCAAATAACACTTCCATTACCTTTGTCACGCCCCAAATCAACTTTCCATACGTAAATTTCACCCCCATGCAACCTTTCAAACTTTTTCATGCAAACCCTAAAAATCCCACGTGAAACCCTAGATTCACCCATGCAAACCCTAGATTCTTCGCTACATACTTAGATTCTCCCATGCAAACTCTAGACTCGTGCATACAAAACCCTAGATTCCTCCATGCAAAATCCTAGATTCCTCCATACAAACCCTAGATTCCTCCACTCATAGTCATGCAACTCTTAGGTCAACTCCACATCATTTCACTCCATATCATCATATTACATAACCTAGCATGCATGTCTTAAAGAGCCACATCGTATCACATCATAATCACAACATATACATATTATATGCATGCCATAAAATAACACATGCACATACCTCAACTCCAAGTCATACTGCACATATATTAGTTATAAAAATACATCATATATCATGTCACATGGCATACAAGTCATATAAAATACATTACATACAAACGGCCTTAGCTACACCTTTACCTAAAACGACACTGGTCTTGGAGCACACTCCTACACCTTCTTAGGGCTTTGACTGGTCTCACCTATATGAGGGAAAAGATAAACTTTAGAGCCCCTCCTACTAAAAATACTATTATTCCTTATTTATGCTAAGATTAGGGTTTTAATAAAATAATAAAATAATAATAATAATAATAACATTAACTAATTACTAATTTTGCTAAGGATATAAGAAATAATAGTAATATTGTAAAAGATTATAATATAATATTTGAAGACTTTACCCTAATAATAATAATGATACTAAAAAAATAATATTGATGATAATAATAATATTAAAAATAATAATAATAACGGTAATAATAATACTAATAAATATAACAATCTAGTTTGAAATAAATGGTGGAATAAGGGCTCTGCCCCTTCACCAAAATAACACTAATAATAATGCTAGTAACATTAATAATAAAAATAGTAACAATAATAATAATGAAATAATAATAGTAATTATGAAATAATAATAATAATAATAATAATAATAATAGCATAAACCGAAAGTAAAGTAAAGTAGGGTTTCAACCCTACTTTAAAATAATAATAATAATAATAATAATAATAATAATAATAATAATAATAATAATAATAATATCCAAAATAAAAACATAATAGGGCTTTGGCCCTCAATATAAGTAACAATAATAACATTAGCAGTAGTAGTAGTTGTAGTAGTAGTAAAAAAAAAATAATAATAATAATAATAGTAATAGTAATAATAATATATTCAAAATAATTGAAATAAAATAAAATAAGGCTTGTATAAATAGTGAAAAGGGGTTGAGAGGGTTTAGGGTTACACCTTAGGTTGGTGGTGACAAGCGACACCAACGATGGTACAAGGCGGTGGCGGCAGTGGCCAGAAAAAGAGAAGAAAGGGGAAAAGTTGGATGCTAGGAAGAGGAGAGGAAGAATGAAGGTGGGAGTTGGGGTATTTATGGTTGCTTAGATGGAGAGGAGTAGAATGAGGGTGGCGATGAGCCAATGGTGGCAGTGCACTGCAGTGGTAGTTGTGGCCGAAAGTGGAAGAAGAAGAGAAAGAGAGGAGGAGAGGGAGGAAGAGAAAAAGAAGAGTATGGGAGATAGATGAGGGTCTGCAGGTGTTTTTGGGAGGTGTAAGGGGCAGTGGTGGTGGCAGAAATAGTGGCTAAGGGTGGTGCAAAGGGCGGCATATGGGGAAGAAAGGGCTAGTCGAGGGGGCTACTTAGCACGGACGGAGTAGCTCGTGCAAGGAAAATTGAGGGAGAAAAGTGGTGTAGTTAGTTAGAAGGAGATGTAGGGAGTACTTTGATGGGTAGAGTGAGCGGCGACATTAGCTAACGGCGGCGGAAATAACATCTGATTGGGCAGTGGTGCATAAGAGTAAGATTTCAAGGTTTCGGGAAAAAGGTTTGACCAAAGCTGATTATGGGGGTATTTATAGAAATAAAGGATGGCTAAGGTCAGAGGGAAGAATAGGATGATCGGGCAGGGCAGTTAGGGTTCACTGGCAACGTCATTTGGCCGGAAAAATTTAAATCGTGGTAAGGTGTTTGCGCAGGAAAAGGAGGGTTGTGCACGAGAAGGAAGGAAGGTGGATTGGGTCAAGGTAGCTGGCAAATCAAGGAGAAGAGAAAGGAAGGAAAACGGTCTGTTAAAATGGTCGTAATCGGCGGCGAAACTCTCAAGAGTGGGGCAAAGTTGCAGGTCGAAGGAGGGAAGGGAGGAAGAAGAAGAAGAAGAAGAAGAAAGGGGATTGGACCGGCCGATTGGGGAAAAGATAAGAAAGAAAAGAAGATTAGGCCAATGACGGGGGAAACTTAAAACAAAATGCGGCATTTTGAAGCGAGTCGCACTGAAGAAGAAAAAGGGCAAGGAAGTTGGGCCGCGGGAGACAGGCCTAGGTCGTTGAAGAAGAAAAAGAAAAGAAGAAGAAAGAAAAAGAAAAAAAATAGGTGGATTGGGATAATTAAAATAATTTGGATATTTAAAAAAATAATATTTAAATAAAATAATATTTAATTCCCTTTTTAGGCAAATTTAGGATTTTTAAAAGATTTTTCCTAAATTTTATTTTAATTAGAAAAATACCCAAATTTTTCTAATAAAAATATTTATTATTTTCTTCTTGATTTTCCCTAATTAATTCCCTTTTATTTTAAAAAAATAATTTATTTAATTAATTTCCTAATATAACCTTATTTAACTAAAATTCTGAAAATTTAGGTTTTGCGGCATTTCCTTAGTACCCCCTTAAAAATAGACTTCTTCCCCGAAGTCTCTTCTAGTTTCCTAGGGTTAAGACTAGAACATCCTAAGTGGATAGGAATACCCTACTAACACCAATACCTATATCAACTACCCCCTTAAGAATCAACTTAATAAGAAAGATCAAACCTGTAGCAAAAAGTTCCGGATACACTTCTCGCATGTCTTTCTCGGTCTCCCAGGTAACTTCCTCGGTCTCGTGTCGACTCCATAAGATATTGACAAGAGTAACTGCACTCATGCGAGTCTTCTATAGCTTAGTGTTGAGGATTCACACAGGTCGCTCTTCGTAGGTCAACGAATCATCTAGTTCAATTTCGTTCGGTTGGATCACATGGGATGGATCAAAGACATACTTTAGTAGATGAGAGATTTGAAAAACATTATGGACTCGTGCCAACTCTGGAGGAAGAGCCAATCGATAAGCAACTTTGCCTATGCATTCTAGGATCTCGTAGGGGCCAATATACCTTGGGCTCAAATTGCCCTTTTTGCCAAATCTTTGCACCTTTTTAATGGGTGAAACTCTCAACAATACCTAATTTGGACCTACATGGCCCATTCTACTCCATCTCACATGCCCCAAACTATTTTAATACTCCACACTTCACACTCCATAGATTCCACCCCCATTATCAAACTTTACTCACGAGGTACACGTATGTCCACAAAACCCTAAGTAGCCACACCAAACCCTATAGTAAGGTAATGAGTGGACTTGAGGTGCATAGTAGTGGGCCTTGACCCACATATATGGGATATGGACTCTTATGTGAGTTAGGGTAATGAGGAAAATAGGTAGGGTTGAATTAGGAGGTGTATGAGTCTCATGATGTAAAACAGACCTTTGGAGGATAAGCACATAAGGAGTTAGTCATGCATGTTTAGGGTTAAGTTAGTCATGCATGTCTAGGGCTAAAAATTTGAATAAGACACTTAAGACATTAATCATGTAAAGTAAAAGATCATTGAGCCCGGGTTTAAGCTAATCCACCTGTTAGGAATAGTGATTAGGGTATCCCACCCTAAAAGTGTCCGATCCACCGACTATAATAGTGGTCAAGAGCTTTATGCTCTGTGTGTTTCCAGCCCACCGGCTATAATAGTGGGGGATCTCAAGCTCAATAAACCAAATCTTGAGTTTACTAAGACACATAAAAGACACTAAGTACTTACAGTGGAACACCATGCGACCAGAAACTAAACCGATCCACCGATAAGGAATCGTGGTTAGGGTGTTTCACCTTATATGTGACCAGTCCACCGGTTATTATAGTGGTTAAGGCATGATGCCTTATATGTGACCGAGCCTTCGGATAAAATAGTGGGAGTTTCCTATACTCACATGGATTGATAAAAAGGTATGGTGTGAAATGAGTTCTGATAAAAAAATTAATCCGAATTAAGGATGGCATTTACGTATTTATTTATTCACCTGATGTGTTTATATGTTGTTTATTATCCTGCATAGTTTTATGCACTTTTATGCATTGGCCTTAGTAGACTGAAATGCCCAGAAATTTTTTTAATTTTAAATAGTATATTTAAATGAGGTTTTGATTATAAAATTTAATTATGTATATTATTTTATTTAAAATAAAAGGAAAATTAATTAGGGCAAATCAAGAATAAATTTATAAGTATTTTAATTAGGAGGAATTTGGGTATTTTAGCTAATTAAATATTTTAATTTGGGAATTTATTTAAATAAATTATTTTATTTAAAATAAGGAGGAGAAAATAATTCCAAATTAATATTATTTTTATAAATAATTTAATGGAAGAAAATTTGGGTGTTTTGCTAATTAAAATGGAATATATGGAAAATCTTTTAAAAATCCTAATTTAGCCAAAAAAGGGATTTAAATATTATTTTATTTAAATATTATTATTTTTAAATATCCTAAATTTTCAGATTAATTTAATTGGCCCTAATCTAATTATTTTTCTCCTTTCCTTTTTCCCTTTTTCTTTTTCTTTCTTCCTTTTTCCTTTCATTTTTCTTTCTTTTTCTTCTTTTCCTTTTTCCTCTTCTTTTTCCCCGAACTGGGCCAGCTGCGGCCCAGTCTTCCTTTTCTTCTTCCTCTTCGGCCCAGCCCGCACGGCCTCCTTCGTCCGACTCCGCCGCGCAGCTTTTTGACTCTGTTTCCACCGAAACGCGTCGTTCGATTTAATGACACCCTCGACCGCGCCTGAACCGCCCGATTCTTCCTCCTTTTCTTTCTTTCTTTTTCCTTCGAGAACCGCCCGGCCAGCCGTCTTCTTCTTCTTCCTCCTTTCCCCGCTGTCAACGACGCTCCAACGCTGGCCGCCATCAATGGCATCTCCGGCTACGGTGATTAATACCGGCCGTTTCTTGTCTCATTGTCTTCCTCTTAACGCCAGGAATAAATTTGCATAATTATTCGACGTTATTTCTCGCCCGTTTCTTCTCCCCAGCCTCACGAAAATTTGAAGCAAACCAAACGATGCCCGATCAATTACTGCCACCGGCCACCCAAATTCTCGCATCTAATGCCTTCCTGCCGACCCCCAAAACCTTATTATCCCATCCACCATCTATAAATAGCCTAGTTATGGGAGTTTTGGAATTTTTTATTCCCCGAAAACCCTAAGCCCGAGTTGCCGCCACCGCAACTTAAGACGCCTCTTCCGCCCACCGGTGTGGACCTTGTCCTGCAAGTGACCGGCCCACCGGCAATAATAGTGGGGTGTTCCTGTACTTACATGGATTTGATAAAAGGTATAGTGTGAATCGGATTCTGATAAGAGATTAATTAAATGATTAATCTGGATTATATATGGGCCTTTGTACTTTTACCTGAATTGTTCATATACCTTTATATTGTTATGTTGGATTATGCCCTGTTATTAATCTGCATGTATTATGTGCTTGTGTTTTGGCCTTAGTGCTCGGTTACCTTACTCAGTACGTAGCGTACCGATCACCCTTTTCATAGGTGTTGCTCATTCCCACGAGTAGCATGCCCTTCTGACTTGTGCAGATGGGCGAGACATCAGTCGGGGCTGAGTGTTGAGCATGGTTGGTACGAAGTTAGAGAGTGTTGTGGCCGTATTCATTCTTTATGCGATTTCATTCTTTTTGTTATTTATTTGGTATAGTATTTACCATTTTCTGATTCATTACTCGATTGAGTATTTTAATGAACATTTTATCAGTTGTAAGTTTAATTCTCTTTTGGAAATGAATTACATTTCTTGATGCGTACTCTGATTTTGTTTTACAACCGTTTAATGATTATTTGGAGTTTAGTTTGTATTAATTTTGTAATTGATTGTTAATCTCTTCTTTAGCCCTAGCACTTGGTACTGGAACGGTCGGAGAGAAATGGTCTAGTACTAAGTGTGGCGGTAACATTTCCAGAATTCACGGGTTTTAAGTATTTCTATTATAATTGCTTCCGCTTTCAAAAAAAAGTAGTGAATTTTGGGCTGTTACATACACGGTTACATTGCTCAATACGTAGCATACTGATCACTCTTTTTATGGGTGTTGCTCATTCTCACGAGCAGGATGCCCTTTTGACTTTGTGCAAGTGGGTGATGCCTATTTTGATGCTTTCGATGTCCATGAGGCATCAGGCAGGGCCGATTGTTGATTATGGGCTTGGTTCGATGATCAGAGCGAGGTGGGAAAATTCTCTCTTATTTCATTCTATATCTTTATAATCTTTCTCTTCTGTATTGGATTTTCCAAACTTAAACATTAATTCTTGTAGGTGTTATTCCCATTCAAGGAGTTTTGATTTCGTACCTTGAGATATGTAACTTTTTGTGTGTACTCTGATTTCTAAGCTATGAACTTTTGGTTTAAGTATTAATTAAAGTTTGACAATAATTCTTTTAGCCTTAGCACTTGGTACTGAAACAGTAAGAGTGAACCAGTTTAGTACTAAGTGTGGCGGTAAAATCCTTAGAATTTATCGGTTTTAATTTAAGTACTTTTGTTTTTAAAAAATAGTGAATTTTAAGGTGTTACAAGTATATTATGCCAAGACTTCCACTCATTACCAATCACTGTCAACTCCATTGCTATCTGGTCATAGTATCTCATGAATTGTCCTGATGCACTGTCGTATGTACAACAAATTTAATAAATAAACCCTAACTTCAAAATACGTAGTATATGGCAAGAAGGAGTCGAACCCACAAGGAATGATGTTTTAATCACTAATTTTGCAATTGATGTTATAATCCTGTTTATACAATTTCATTGATTCTAATACTAAATCTAAATATACTAAGTTTTAATCACTATTTGACAAATAGGGGAGGAATGAATTGATGATGGAATCAGAATATCAAATATTCGAGTAAGAAGAATGATTCTATACTATTCAATGTTGACATTTGGAAATTCATAATAACACATTCCTTCTATTTCTCTCAACCTTAATAAATTGAATATGCTCTCAATTTAATTCATAACCATTTAATAACCTAGGTTACGAATGCTAGATTCAATTAATGGCAACATTATGAATGGAAAGCAGCTAACTACAATCATAACCACATAAGCTCGGATTATGCAATTGTACGAATTAATGGATAAGATTAACGATTAATCTTCTTGGTATTGTAGACAAATTAATTAACAATTACGGGTTAATTGCATTATCTTAGCAAATATCAAGTTCTAAACTAAATAGGTGATCAATCTAATTAGTTTAAATTCTTAATCTATGATACGAAATCATTCAATTCGATCCATTAATTCAATTAAATTTCATCTAGAATCAAACATTCAAAATATGCTATTGTATTTGAGACATAATTACATCCTCAAATCATCCTACCCTGTTTGATTTACTCTAACATCTGCATTTTTAAAAACCACACTATTACATATAAAGATTGAAAATTAATGCCAACAACACATTCACAAAATCCAATAGTAATACAATAAGATAGCAATAGAACAAACAAAAGTATAATTGCAGATAATTTACTTATATTAAACCAAAATGGAGAGACTGCAATTTATAAAGGAATATAGAAGACTTATCAATTGAAGTGCAGATTGTCAATTGATCACTAGAATTCAAGAAGATCAAAAAGTTGTAATTGTGCATTACATGTATATTCTAAAGGTAATAGAGGAAGAGAATACATTCCAAATTGTTTCGATCTCTGATAAAAACTCCTCTGAACCCTGTTTTGATAGAGGATATATCAGAAACAGGTCGCGCGGATAGTTATAATTTTTTAAATGGAAACACGGGACTTCCGTGTTTTCTTCCAACTGCTTTGCCGACATATAGATTTTAAATCAATGCTTGAGATATTTAACATGGCCCGTGTTTAAGAAACACGGGGGTACTGTGTTTTCGGGTCTTCCACTATTTTCCTTTTGCAATTTCAGCACAGCTTCGCTTGGTTTATTTTCTTCATTTCCAACTTTACTCCCCTTGATTCAGTGTTTCTTGATGTGTTCTTTACTTGATTTCTTCTTTTCATTGATTTCTCCTTGACTTTCCTCAATTTTTTTCTTTCCTACAAAATCTATTTAAAGGAGGAAAACTCAATGAAAAGATTAAATCTTATAAAATTAATGAGGGATAAATGACATTTTTATGCATGGAAATAATCTATAAATCCCATCTATCACGTCCACCATCAAAAATTCTAGGGTATGGAACATCAACAACAAATAAATCTATATATCTATCTTTTGTGACTAGCTATGACTGAATTTGTGGCAAGGTCACCAAAAAGGTAATATGACCTAAACTTAAATGGTACCAAATATAAACCTCTCCCTACCATGTGATATAGAACATCATGTATTCAACTCACATATTTTCTAATATCTCCATCTAGAGACATATTACAGTAATATAGAGCGTACTCATCAAGTAAATGATTCATTTTAGCCTTATAAAAGTAGAAATTAGTTACTTTAAAATACTTTATATAAGGTTAAAGATAATTTATTAGCTCATGGTATTAATATGTTATTAATCTACATCTTAATTTATAATATTTTATCTAAGGTTAATAATAAATAATTATTATAATTATTATACCATTTGAATAATAATTTATTTATTCATAATAATATTATCTTATTTTCAATTATTATTATCTTATTATTCTACTTAGCTAATAATATGTTATATCTTTTTTTGTCATATAAATTAGCTAATTTAAAATAGTTATGTTATTATTACAACTATATATAGTAATGGCTTACCATATTTGTAATTTATTAGGGTTTCATGCCTCTAGAGAGAATCAGGGTTTTAAAATATTCCATACATTTGATAATAAATTTTTTAAGGTCAATAATATTTGATGATTTTAATTTTTTATTACCTTAAAAATATTTTATTATCTCAAAGTATTATTACGTTATTACTCTACATATTGGTTAATAATATTTTATCTAAGGCTAATAATAATTTAATATTATAATTATTGAACCGTTTTATTTAATTATTTATTTAGTCAAAATAATATTATTGTAATACCACCAAATTTGCTGCTGGAAATTCTTATATTTAGAGGAAGCATACTAAAAATATAGATGGGTGTTACCATCATACTCAATATAAGTGTAACACCCCCAAATTTATTACTTAAAATTTTTGTTTTGCAGAAGTGTTAATTACAAATATAATAGGTATTATCGCCATACTCAGTACAAGTCTGACATCCTCTACCATCCTTATACTAAGTGCTAAGGGTAAAACATTACTTTACTTAAATAACATTTATAACAGGCAAGTTAGCAAATTTCACCAAAGATTACATTATCTTAATAAGTACAAAAAGATTAGGCAAAGATTTGAAATACAATAAAAGGATAACAATAAGGGACTTAAGAGTCCACGAAATATCTGGATTCAAAGGTGTCAGGATAAACATCGGATAATCCTAACTCTCAACCCTCTAGTAGAAGCCATCAGACCTTACCCTGAAAGTGGTCCTGTAAGGTAAAGACTACCTGTTGAATAGGTAGGGACCATGAAATGAAACCCATCAGTACTATGGTACCGAATAACCTTTTATACCAAACTAATATGAAAAACTATTATATAACACATACAAGGCATACAACAACCATGGTACAAGAAATTTAGGTATTCATACAAGGATTCATATATAGATTCTATCAAGGTCATATACTACTCATATTCATTTATCTGAAACAACTGAAAGCTTACAAAATGAACATTCCAGAGATGCTCTCTGAAGTATGATTAGGAACAACCACAACCCAATAACCGTGAAAGCATTATGCTAAAACATGGTATAAACATTGAAACGTACATCAGATGATCATAATACAATAATCATGATAGGTAAATAATAATCACCACACCACATATTTAGAATATGATAACACTTATCAACCAAGCATCCAGAGATGCTCCTTGAAGTAATAATTAGAACCAAACTCCAACATAACAACCATAAAATTCACAACCTAACTCACATCTCAACATCAATCCCAACAGAATCTATAACATCACAGGTAAGGCACAAATGCATAATACCAAACACAGGTAGGCACGAAGGTTACTACCAAAACCAAAAGTAGGCATGAAGGCTACTACCAAAACCATAGGTAGATATGAAGGTTACTACTGAACCACAGTTGGGCATGAATGATACTACCCAAAATCATAGGTAAGCACAAAGGCTACTATCGATCAATCCAATAATCCAATAATAATCATTCCAATCAATCATTTCATTTTCATTTTTTTTTTATTTACTTGAGGGGGATATAATAACAACCCAGAGACATAAAAGTACACTGGTCATACTGGCGTACAAGGCATCACGGTACCCTCCAACCATCCAACCCAGAGGCATAACAACACTCTGGCTATACTAGTGCTCAAGGCTACACAGTACCCTCCTCACCTCGAGCGCCTAATCCTTAAGTATCGATACTCTCTATAGGGTACGTAGGTCACCTATAGAGTAAACTGGAGCACAATTGATGTACTAGAAGACCAAATAAATCGAGGACTCCTACCTCATCTCTAGGGTAGCTACTTCTAGAGAGAAACAATTCCCACACTCGAGGTCTTCCACTTTACGTATTAGTATTTTACAAGGTGATCATAGATATTATATATTGCACATTATTCCCATTTCCATATACATCCATTTTCCCTTTAGTTATAATTATCCAAGTCAACCCTAAGGTCAACAGTCTAAAACAAGGTCAAAGTCAACACTAAGGTCAACCTATTAAAATCTAAGGCCATCCAATGTCCAATTATTTCCATTTGAGCGCATTAGGGCAAAAATGACAAAAATACTCCTAAGACTAATAATTATCAGATTATCATCCATTCTATCTATTATTTTATTATGAAAAAGCTAAAATAAAATAATTTAATTATTTATTATGTAATTTAAATTATCAAATATGCCAAATGACCATTTTACCCTTATTCATGATTTTACACATGAAACCCTAGCATGTGTATCTAATATATCTAGAATCACGTGATGTCATGCTCAATGATATATAATACACATTAGATATGCTTACCAGGATAAAAATCATAACCCGCTCAAAATGACCAAATTGTCCCTAGGGCACACATCCATAATAATTATTCCACAATTATATCTAAGCATGCTCAACATATTATTTCATACATACTTATTACACAAAATATTTTTTCAGTTATTAGAATCTTTTTAATCATATTTTTGTACCCAAAATATTTAACATTAGATAACATACTTATTTTACTAGTTTTTATGATAATAACAATTAACACATAATTATAATGTAACAAATCATGTTTAATATATTTCAGACACCAAAAACCCTAATGTGCTATCATACAATATTTATCCTTTTAGTATAGCATAACAGTTACTTGAATTCCAGTAAAAACATAAAATTAGCGGTATATATTAAAATTATTAGGCCACGCTAATCAAACTTTCATACCTAAAAATAATACCACAAATACCAAATTAATATTTATCAGGAAAAAAATAATATTAAAACTTTTATTTTTATAAAATTACCAAAATACCCTTACATATAAGATTTTGTACTAAAAATCATTTCACTCAAGCTGCATGTGCAGCAGGAGGACTGCGCAAAAGGGGGCTCCATGTTGTTGGATGGCTAGTGATGGTTATGGTGATGGAGACTGGCGGCTACGGTGGTGGTCAGTGGTGTAGGTTCGACCGATGGGTATAAGGTCGACGTTAAAAGGTGGCAACTCTACTAGGTTGGGGTGTTGCAGATGTTAGTGATGGTAGAGGCTGGAGGTAGTGATGCAGCGGCTGGGAACAACTAATGGTGGCTCGAAGGGGCAGTGTAGAGGGGGTGGTGACTAGTGGTGGTTGGTGGTCGAAGGTAGAGGGTTGGAACTGCGGTGGTGGTGATGGTGGATGCTAGGGTGGAAAAGGGTAGGTGGTAGGAAGGTTGGCTCAATGGGTTGGTTGTGCTGGAGATGGCAAGGCATAGGGAGGGGTGGGCTGGTGATCGATCAATGCTAAGGAAGAAAAAAATGTAGAGGGAGGAGGAAGGAGTTGGGTAGATAGTCGGGGTTGTTTGGTGATGGTGAAGGAGAAAGGTGATGGTGTTGCTGGACGAGGATGGGGAGATGGTGCTCGAAGTGGGAGGGAGGTGCGGGATGGTTGGTTGGTGCTGGGAGATGGCTTGGTGGGGAGTGCAGAGGGAGAAGGGAAAGGTTTTTGGTTTTGGTGGTACATGTGGTTGAAGGTTGGGGTGCTAGGTGTTGGTGTAGATGACTGGCTTAGGGGCTATTTAGTGAGGAGGTTGGTTGAAGAAAAAAAGAACGGGGTAGAGAAGGGGAGTAGGGGATGTTTGGTTGGTGATGGAGTGTGCCGTGTGTATGTGTATGTATAAAAATGTAGAGGGGGTGGCATGTGTGTGTATGTTTACGTATATAGATATAGGTGTAGATAAGTTGAGTGTAGTGAGTTAATGAGGGAGACATGAAGGGTAGTAGGATTGTAATACCCCCAAAATTCACTACTGAAAAATTTTCGTTTAATTAAAAGAAAATTAGCGGAAGCAATTTAATAAACCGTGAACTTTGGGAGTATTACCGCCACACTTAGTACCAGACCGGTTTACTCATACCGTTCCAATACCAAGTGCTGAGGCTAAAAGAGTAAAATACAATTTTACAAGAAACTTCAGCATTTGAAAATCAGAGTAGCACAATAAATAATTTACGAGAGTAAAATCCACCAATAGTGGTTAAAAAATACAAATACATAGAATTTAGAAGAGACAAATTAAAATCCTAGAATTTACCGGACAGTACCTTACGCTCTTTCCCAAAAGCCCACTTGAATAGCACTTGAACACAACCTGCAAGGGGTACTGCCCATTGAATAGGCAGGGGCCCCACGAAGGGAACCCTTCAGTACTACGGTACTGAGTAACCCTTTAAAAACGCGCTTAAAAATAGGCACGCAATGTCACACATGATATACTAGGATATCCGTACATAATGACACGTGTAAGGATAACAATCAGGTCCATACATTCACGTATTCAACAGGTCAATCAAATATTAATGGTGTATACATAGCATTCACCTTTGTCCATTCGCATACTTTACAAGTTAACCGAATACTAATAGGCCATAGCATTTAGGGCCTTAAGGCCATTAGTCCATCATTAATCAATCATCTCGGATTATATAAGTCCTTGTGAGTGCGAGAACCCCACTATTATAGCCGGTGGAATGGTCGCGAGGGCACATGCCCTGCCACTATTATAGCCGGTGGAATGGTCGCGAGGGCACATGCCCTGCCACTATTTTAGCCGGTGGAACGGTCGCGAGGGTAATATACCCTGCCACTATTATTTGCCGGTGGACCGGTCTGGCCCCGACTCACAAGGTGTTCCACTGTAAATATTAGTATTTTTCCCATGTCTTATCACTTTTACGTTTGGTTTGTTGAGCACGGAATCCCCCACTATTATAGTCGGTGGAACGGTCACGAGGGCACATGCCCTGCCACTATTATTGCCGGTGGAACGGTCGCGAGGGTAAAATACCCTGCCACTATTATAGTCGGTGGACCGGTCTAGGTCCGGCTCAACATATTCCTCTTTAAGTGATTAGTGTCTTAACGTATCTTATTCGAAAATATTTCATCTCTGACATGCATGGCTAAAGGGCCTCATCACAACACCTCGTAACTTATAACGTATCTATACTATCACATACTAAATGAGGACACATATACACGTCTCGATTTCAAGCCACGCTACACATGAAACAGTTAAGATAATAGCATGTAAAACACGGCACATAAATTATATAGGACATCCAAGGCATGTAGAACACATGGCACACATTCGGCCTTAGCTATACCCTTACTCGGTTTAGGTTATCAAGCTATTTCCACACTTGTTAGGCCACTAGACACCCTTTATAATTATCATACTTAACACATTTCCCATTTAGTTGGTTAGATTACCAATTTTCCCTTTCTCCTTTACTATAATTAACGTATTACCCTTTAGTTGATCAAATTACCAACTTACCCATTTCTCGTTATCCTAATTACCAGATTAACCCCTTTGCTAGGTTAATTATCCAATTACCACTTCTTTTATCAATAACCAACTACCCTTCTCTATTATCAAAGCTACCAAATTATCCTCGGCTGGTTAGATTACCAAATTACCCTTTCATATGATCATAATTACCCAACTACCCTTCTCCTTCATCAAATTTACCAAATTACCCCTTGGTCATTCAAATTACCAAATTGCCCTTATTAATTGTCATGATTATCAAACTACCCTACTCCATTATTACAATTACTAAAATACCCTCTAGTCGATTAAATTACCAAATTACCCTTCACATTTATCATATTTATCATTTTACCCTTCTCCATTATTAAATTATCATATTATCCTTTTATTATTTAAATTATTGTTTTACCCTTCTCAATTATTAAAATTACCAATTTAATCCTTTTCAATTTCCTCTTTTACCCCTTGATTTACGAAATTACCGTTTCAGCCTTTTACCTTCAAATTTACCATTTTACCCCATAACTCCTAAAAATTACCACATCGCCCTTTTACTTATCAAATTTCCACTTATCCTTAATTATGAAATTACTATCTTACCTCTTTTAATTTCCAAATTACCATTCTGCCTATTAATCACAAAATTACTACCTTACCCTCTAATTATAAAATTACAATTTTACCCTTTTATTACCAATTACCGAATTACCCTTTTATTACAAAATTACCAAATTGCCCTTTTATTATAAATTACCAAATTGCCCTTTTATTATAAATTGCCAACTTGCCCCTTTTATTATAAAATTACAAAATTGCCCTTTTATTATAAATTACCAAATTGCCCTTTTGTTACAAGGTTACCAATTTATCCTCCCACTTACAAATTTACCATCTTACCCCTTATCACTCCACTTGTATTAAATTATTATTATTACTACATAAAATACTAACTTTAATCCCTCATCTTCAATTCTTATAATTAATGTAACATTATTAACACCCATATATTTCTAGGCCATAATCTTGTACAAGATACATTAATAAAATTCACTAAGGCTCACAAAATACTAATCATGCAATAAATATCACAATACCATAATAAAACATGGACAATACTTAATATTTTCATTAATAACCAACTTCTACCTTAAACAATTTCTCCAAACATGGCACATAATCTATTATACTTCCTTTTCATCAACCAACTCAAGAAAACATATATAATATACTAGACAACATAGATTAACATAATACACATTGAATATGCCTAATGTGCTTACATACGTTAATCCATATACTTAAGCAGGATTTAATGGTTACCTCGGTTTTAACAAAAACCAACCTTACCGGTATTCCTGTTAAAGGTCCAAGCTTTGGTTTATCAAAACCAATGCCTAAAAATAATTCAAGACTTACTAGATTAGAAAAGATAAAAAAAAAACAAATCATAAGGCTTATTACACTTACTTAATCAAATCATTAAACTAAAATATTATTATACCTTAAAAATTAGCAAACACTAAATTAAAGAGGGCAGCAGCTCATCCTGCTCATGCACCATGAGCTGCATGCAGAGAAAGAACAAGGAGGGGCTCGAAGGTGGTAAAAGAGGGAAATAGGCATTTTCGGGTTGGTAGTTTGGGGCTAAGAAAGGAGGGGTTTTGGGGAGGATTTGGGGCAAGGGAATGGTGCAGAAGTGGAGAGGGGGTGTAGGTGGTTGTCGGGGATGGGTTGAAGGTGGCTAAGGGTGGCGGAGGCGGCGGAAGCAAGGCTGCGAAGGCGGCGGCCGAAGTGGGGGTCGAGGTGAAAAGCTGGCGAGGAAGGAAAATGGGGAGGAAAAAAGAAGGCATTCGGGTTACAGTTTCGACCAAAGGAGGACTAGGAGTGGTAGAGGAGGTTGTAGGGATTATTATGGTGGCTTAGTTGGCGGAATTGACGGTGCAACAGTGACAGATGGGGATTGTACAGGTTGGTTGCCGAGAAGGGGTGAAAGGGAGAGAAAAGAAGAGAGGAGGAAGGATGGGGCTGCGGGGTGGCTCGATGGGGACTGTGGTGGCCCGAGGGCGACGCAGAGGGTGGAAGGAGGTGGTGGTTTAGGCGGAGGAAGCGGCGGAGCTGCGGCGGCGAAACAAAACAGGGGAGAGAAGGGAGGAGAATAATGGGAGAAAAGGAGAGGCTCGGGGCATGGGGGAGGCTTGAAAAAAAAATGCAGAAAGGGCAGGGAAGGAGTAATAAATAGAAGAGGAGAGAAGGGAAGGGATAGGGTAGCTCGAGGGGTGTCGGCAGGATGGTAGGGGAATGGGGTTGCAGGGAGAGGGAGAAAAAGAGGGGCGGCAGGGAGAGGGAGAAGAGAGGGAGACAAGGGTGGTGGGACCGGTATGGCCGGAAAACGACAAGAAGGAGAGGGAGGGAGACAGGGGAGGTCAACGGGGAAGGGGGAGCAGCAGGTCGAGCGGCGAAAATCTCGCCGGTGATGGAGGAAAAAGACGAAGGAAGAAGGAAGGGAGTCGGGCGGACCGGCCGAAGAAAGAAGGAGTCGGCCCGGTCGAAGAAGAAAGAAAAGGAAAAGGAGGAGGCGGTTGGGCGACGTGCAGGAAGGAAGGGAAGACTAGGCCGTAGGCCCAACGCGCCAGGGAGAGGAGGGCAGGCCACTGGCGGCCCAAGGAAAAAAAAGGAGAGAGAATGAAAAGAGAAAAGAAGAAAAGGAGAAGGAAAAGGAAAAAAAGGAAAGGAAAAAGAATAAAATAATTTAATTGATAAAATACTAAAATAGAATTATTTTTGGTAATATATTAATTTAATAATTTAATTTAATATATTTAAAATATAAGGATTTAAAAGGGAAAATTTTAGCAAAATAATAATTTGAAAAAAAAATTATCTAAATAACAAGAGTATAATAAATAACAAAATATTTATTTTAATTTATTAAAATATTTATACCAAATTTCATACACTCAAAAATCCATAAAACAATTAAATTAAAAATATTTAAAAGCTAATTTATCCAAAATAAAATCTATTTATTAAAATATAGGGTTTTAAAAATTTGGGGGATTACAAGGATAGAAAATATAAATTATTTTTATGCTTATTTTAGGTTTAGTTTGAGTAGGTTAGGGTATAGGGTAAAAATGTATAGGAAAAAAATAATTCAACCTCGGATAAGTTAAAAAAGAACGAAAAGAGTAATAAAAAGAATTTGGATAAATTTTAGAAAATTATTTTTGAGTTACAGATCAAAAGATTATTAGTAAAATAATTAGGATAAGATTTATGGGTATAACCTAGGATTAGATTTAACAACTCAATTTCTATCAAAGTTTAACCTGATTAAATTTATATCTAAATTGTCTTAATAATACACATAATAATAATATGCTTAATACTAAACCTCCTAAAATAATCATGACCACTAATCATGTATAATTATTAATTTATAATTAAATTTTCTAAAAATGGGGTATTACAATAAGTATAGCTTACCATACCATTCTTTCATTGAATACAAGACAAAATAGTTAATAACTTAAAACATGGTAAAATATAGAATGAGATAGATTTATAAATTTAAACAAATATTTGGAGGTTAACTTTGGGTACAATATCCAAAAATAGATAAAGGGATACACAAGAGCTTAGAGTCCTAAAAGGTAATCGCGCCAAATCTAAGATCCGAATAACATGACTTTATGTCCCTAAATCCTAAGCATAAAATCATAGGCACCAAAATTATCAAGGGGTCCTTAGTGACCCACACAAAATCATTTAGGTTGTCTACTTTTGGGAAAAGCAATATAAGCAACACTTATTAAAAGGATAATTAGTATGCTACTTATTGAGTAAGGTAACAATACAGTCATAGTAAGGTTACAAAGAATATGAAAGTCACATAGAAAAATATGCATACATACAAATTAAGCATGATATAATGAAAAAGGAAAAAATGAATCAAAATTCCATTATTTGTTATAGTTATAATCCATATATCTTTTTACATTGAGTTTAGGACTTCCCTAGTCTTAATCTAGTGGAATGGATTAAAGCATCTACCATGGCAAAATGCTCATAACCACTACTATTAAGCCAGTGGAACAGATTCAATACTTCTTAAGAAAATATGCTTTTGGTCACTATTCCTAACCAATGGGATGAGTTGAAGAACCTTCCAGGGCTGAACACACCCGATCACTATTATTAAACCAGTAGAACTAACTCAACATCTCAATCTTAACTCACTGATCTTTCACTTAAAGTGATTACTATCGTATTCATTGTAATATATCAATATATCATCATACAAACACATATATGGATATAAAAGGCACACAATCCAACTTAACATAGTATCCCAAAACACGTAAAACATAACCTCATACATATTGAAGCATTCCCCAAGGCAAAATGCCATATTTCCCCTATGAAAGTGTAATTTTGCAAGTTAAGTGTAAATTCTCCCATGATACACATAACCAAAATATTATTATTAAAAATTTTTGGGAATAAAATTGAATTAAGGCCAAGCACAATTAGAAAGAACCCACGACCATATCCATATATATGCCCAAGTGAAGTTCCATCCTAAAACCAATTGGCAATAAGTGGAGTAGCTCACTGAACTTATATATTGATTTAATTCCCTCTTATTTATCAATGTGGGACTTTGTTTACACCCAACAATCCTCCCATCAAACAAAGTAATACACAAACTCCCATCACCGAAAAGACAACGCTTCTAAAGCTAATTGGTAATAGGAGAAGTAGCCCACTAGACTTATATATTGGTTTAGTTCTCGCTTATCTATCAATGTGGGACTTTGTTCATAGAAATAAATATATCAAAAAATCATTGTCTAACTCCAACGTCTTATTCATGCGATAATAATCTGCCTCTAGAGTTACTATTTACTAATCCCTATAAAACCTTAATTTTACAAATTAGGCATAACTTTTTTCATAAGACTCATATAACTACCAAAATTCATAAAACTTCCTAAAATGCCAATCCCAACAACATATTTGAAAATAAAGGTCTAAATTCAACAGTTTACTTATTCAATAATGACCCTGCCTCTAGTGTTATTACTCCTAATTTAAGTTATTTTCTCATTTTATTATACTTAGGTTATTCATAATTACTCTAAATATTACACACAATATATTTAACATATTTTGAGCAAAGAAACAAATTATAATACTAGAGATTCAACATTTAACCTATATTGACCAATTTGCCTTTAAGATAGATAAAATATCCACATTTACACAAAAACCCTACGAGTCCCGATATGAATGATTTCCTACCTCCAACACATATCCTCATAAAAATACTCAACCACAAGTGTACATATATATAAATGAGTCAAACATCATATCCGAATTTAGAAAAGTGATTCATGTCAACCTTCTTTACTTGCAAAAACCCAACTTAACCAACAAAATGTATAATCACATGCTTTCACATTTTTCTTACTTTTTCATCATACAACACAAAAATTCATGCAAACATATTATCATAATGAAATTATCCACATTATAATACCAAATATGAGATTTCATAAAAATATACACAATGCACACAAAAACCTAGTTATGACGTGTATACTTACAAAAAAAGTGTTCAATTTCTAAGCATGTATAAACTAAGACTCCTCCTTTGAGGTTATCAGAAAACGAACTAAGAATCAATATTAATAAATCATTAGAACTCAAAAAAAATATAAGGTAAAGCATGGTAAAAAAAATGGAGAAAAAATAGAAGCAAACCAAGTCACAGAAGGCTTAAGCTAGCTACGATAGAAGTTAACATATGAAGAGGGTTGCAGCATGAGTGACTCACGTAGATAGGGGATGAGTGAGCTCCTAATTTTGAGGGTTTAGAGGCAACATAAAGAGTGCACATTGGTGAGGTGGAGTGGCATGAGATAGTGGTGTGTTTGGGGTAGTTGCAGCATGAAATTATGGTAAAATTAGGGGGTGATTTACGTGAGTTGTTCACACATATAGGGGGTATTGAGTGTAGGTTTTTCATGTATAAAGGCTTGATTAGCATGGGTGGCTCACACTGTGATAGGTTCATGGCGTGAGGTTAGGGAAATTTATAGAGTACCACGAAAGGAAAAATAGTGAAACTTGATAAGGGTTATGTTGAGATTGGAAAAAGGGAGTAGGCGAGAGCATCTGGGAGTTGAAAAGAATGAAGTAAGAAGGGAGATGAGGATATTTATAATAGGAATGGGATGAGGTGCATGTTGAATGGTGCAAGGTCAAGGTGAGTTTTCGACATGGATTTTATCGATAGAGGTCTGTGGAAGGAGGGTGACTAGCATGACTGGTTGTAACACCCCAAATTTTACTCCTGAAAATTTTGTTTAAAATGATAAAGCGAAAGTTAAAACACATATTCCCGCCACACCTAACACAAGATAAATGTCTACCATCTATCTCATGCTAGACGCAAGGCTAAAACTTGTCCAACAAAATTCAACCAACATCTATGCCCTGAGGACAAACTCCCACAAGAAAATATCCATAGGCAGATGGCAAGTGAACAATTTCACAGAATAAAATTATCGGTGACAGCAGAAACCTGTAAAATAATCCTGGACTTTAAAACTTAAAAAGAAAAAGGCTATAAAATCAAAATACATCTCCAACAAAATTACAGACCAACTAAATACAAATCAAGTGAATGATTTATACACCAAAATAATACATTTAAGATACAATAAAATCTGAGAAGAGAACCAAGGGGAATCCCAATAGTGGAGCCAACTTTATTCACCAAATCAAATCACTGGATAGCCTACTCTCAAAATCCATAGAAAACATTTCTCCTAACAATAAGACATTTTATACTAAACCTGCACAAATGGTCTGCTTCTCACCATCAGTGGATCATCACAGGACCCAGACAACTAAGGTAGCATTAGTACAGGTCCAGTACTGAGTAAACCAAGACTACCCTACTCATGGGAGGAAACATAATACACATAAGATACATCAATATTCAGCTTACAATACTCATGTCCAATTATACATATGATAAATGCACAATTCTACTCGTACAATAATTCATTCTCAATTATACATGCGATATATATGCCATTCTACTCATATAACAACTCATGCTCGATTATACATATAATACATACCATAGAACATGGGGTCACAAAATCATGCTCATAATATATGACCAGACATTATAATACATAAGGTTCAAGTATACAAAAAAATCACGATCACACGCTAAGAATCACATACTACCTTAGAAGGTATCATTCTACACACAAGGCCCACATGCGATTTTAATAATAGATTATATGATAATTGGGTATGGACATGCGTTACATGGCAACATTATTGTAAAGCCGACAACCAGGAAATATGCATAGGAAATAGAAATATAAAGCCCATGAGTGAGCGAGAATAATTCATTATTATATTCCTTTATTGTGATCACCACCATTTGTTTATATTATCTTGAGGACGGAGACTCGAAGAGATTGTAATGACTAACCTAGTACTTGAACGGTACTAGCCCTAGTTGGCCCACTCAGAAATGTAATCAGACCACCAATAAATAAGACACCTAATCACTTAAGTATGCATACCCCCTATAGGGCCGAAATATATCGAGACACCTAGAGAGTATAAGAGGGCCTCTCCAGACCTTATAAGGCACCCGGGATCATAAAATAGAAAAACGCCGGAATGGTACCATGTGAATACCAAACCTAACTCGTAGCTACCCCGAGTGATACAAGTCCCAACTCAAGATCTTTCACTTTAAGTGATTAATATTTTATTTAAGAATTTAACTAATCATAAATTAGGCCCACATAACAACACTTAACTCATAGCCATCAACACAATGAATTTCCATGATTATATCAATTTCAAGTGGCATTAAAGCCAAGCGACATTAAAGCCGAACCAATCCAAGCGGCATTAAAGCTGAACCAATCCAATGGCATTAAAGCCGATTCAATTTATGTGGCATTAAAATCGATCAATTTCGGGTACATTAAAGCCGATCCAATTTATGTGACATTAAAGCCGAATAATTTCAAGGGCATTAAAGCTGAATAATTCCATGGCATAAAATACAACATAAGGTATCATGCAATTTCAATCCATACTCAACTACAAATACGGTTTTCTAAACCGATTATAATTTAGGCACATTAGAACATACTCCCAAAATCACCAAATATTTTATAATTAGCCGGACATGATAACAACATAATCATACTCAGTCATTCACATACTCAAACATATACAATACTCAAGAGGCACACTAATATGCATTCGCATTGAATGTATAACTCATACATACATACAATATTCAAGCGTCATATTAACAAGCGTTTGCATTGAGGCTATAAGTTCATACATTCATACAATTACCATACAAAACATAGCTTATGCTTGACATGATTAAATAATTGATAAGCATACTCATCACCTTCCACTCCAAGCAGACAGACATTTTAGATTCCGCCATAAGTAAAGGTAAATAACGACTTACCTAAATCTGAAGCTAGGTAAGCAATGTGAGAAAGAGAGACCTATCAAGAGCTCGACAATCCATGGAAAAGTTTTCCTAGATCACCGATGGAAATCAGAACTAGGTTAAAAACTATGTTATCGATCAATAATTCAAATATTATAATAAAATCACCGATGGAAATCAAAACTAGGTTAGAAATTATGTTATCGATCAATAATTCAAATATTATAATAAAATCAAAACAAATTGACACAAACGGCCTTTCTTGAAAAACATGTCCAAAACCTATGACTACGAGCGTAGCTCTATTAAGATTTAAAATTAAATATTAACTAAATAGGATTTAACACTTATCACTTGGGACATTTCGAATTGATTTGAAAAGTCGGGGAAAGAATAATAGATTATAAGCTATTTTATTGAAAATAACTTACTCATTATATTTTACAACTAAAGAGGCAAGCCAACCATTTTTAAGGAACAAAATCCAACCCAATAAGATAAAAATATAATTCAAATAATTTAAAGTCAACGTCGGAAATCAATTAGGTGAAAGAAGCATAGCATAATCAATTTTATAAAATCATCCCCGAAAATTAGAATTTTTAATGCCAGCACTACGAACTGACTAATTAACTTTTATTATCTTAAATCGATAGCTTAAGAGTACAATTAAACTAATTTTAAATAAATATAGGTAATCAATTTCAACAAGAATGATCTTATGAAGCACCAATTTAACATAATCGATTTCTGAAATTAGGGTTTCAAAGCCCAAGACATAAACTCGAATAATTCAAATCAATTAATTACAATCAAAGGTATTAGAATGTATATAGGATCATTTCAACTATTTCTATAAATTCAATTTTAGAAAAACAACTATACAAATGACCAATTCCATAATTTCACTTGAAATATACGGTTTTAGGCCTAAAAATGCAATTCGGTTAAATTCTATAAATTTAATTAAATTGAATGTTTAGAAAGGCAATTTGACATAATTTATAAGACATCATATAATTAATCACTCAAAACCAATAAAAGAAATACCCAATTTGGCATAATTAGGATTTTTGAGTGCATAACGCAAATCCGATCAATTCTTTCTAAAATATATAAATTGACGGTTCAAAAATGTAATTAAATGTATTCTAATGTAAATTATATAATCAATTGAATAAAAAAATGGATTACACTATCCAATTTAAACCTACAAGAGTTTTGATCTAAAAATCCAATTCCGATCAATTTCACACAATTTTCCTAAATCAACACTTTCGATATAAAATTAAATACATTTCAAACGATATTATAAAATCAATTGAGTAAAATGACTTAATTATGCAATCTAATTTCATCACACACGGATTTTAACATAGAAGATCACTTCCTATTAATTCCACATAAAATTCTCAAATTGACAATTCCAACATGAAATTAGATATATTTCACAGCATGTTGTAAAATCAATTTACCCAAAATAGCTATATCGGATAAATCCAAAAATTTCGGACATAACCTGGCCAAAAATCCGATTTTCACAAATCAATCAAATACACTATAATTAACCGCTCTAAATCAATCATACAACATATATATACATAATCAAACAATCAATTTAACTTTTCATAAGCTAATTCATACACAGTTAATCAAATCAAATATTAAGGTTTTCAGAAATTTATACCAAACGAAACTAACCTACTGCAGTTGTTGTTGCCATGCACGACTGCTGCTGCATTCGCAGATGTTGTTGCAGCTGCTATTGCTGCTGATGCTGCAACACCGATGGTGGCTGGCGAGGCAGCTGGAGTGGAGGAGCAGGGAGGAGATGGAGATGAGGCTGGGTTTTGGTTGCAGAACAGGGACAAGTTGGAATAGAGAAAGAGAAGGAAAGGGAGAGAAGAAGAGAGGGAAAAAAAAGGGAAAGATGGGTCGGGTATCGATGGGTTTGTTTTTTTGTTTATTTTTTTTTTTGCAAATACACATATACAAATAAATAATAAACATCTAAAAATATTATTGGAAAATTTTATCTAAAATTTATTTAACGAAAAATTATTTTGTAAGGTTCCGAAGGCTTAAAATCGATATAAAAGCTATATAAAGAATTTTGGAAGTATTTTAAAAAGAATTTACCAACGAATGTTAAAATTTATATTATTTACCAAAATACATTATAAGACTTCGAAATAATATTTAAAAGCATTATAAGAGAATATTTAAATCAAAATTAAATAAACCGAGACTGATTTAAATAATTTATGAAACTGGCCTTGTGCAAACCAAAAATGGTAAAACGAAAGAAAATTAATTTTGAAAACAAATTCATAAATAATCTCTAAAATCGTTTTAATTTAAAACTTTCCAAAGATCTTAACAACTTCGGAACGAATAAATTCAAGATCGGTAATATTTTCTACGGATAGAATTATTAAAATAAATTTGACTATTTTAAATAGAAATTTTATAATTTAAATAACATATATATCGTTAATGAAATATAACTCCAAAACAAAGTCATAATCACACGAAAAAGTTATAATCGAAAACAAATCTAAAATATTAAAAATCAAAATACGAAAAAGAACATAAATATATATTTTTAACCGAAAATCGAAATCATATGAATATATAAAATCATGGTCGTGAACGAATTTATCTAGAATCATCTGCAACGATAACGATTAATTAAATTCAATTATGAAGTCGAAATCGTCGATAAATCCATAAAATGAATCAAAATTAAAATAATTAAATATTTACATCAAATTATGCTAATAAAATAATTAAGCTTAGTGAAATTAAATTTTAAGATATGGGGTATTACATTGGCAGTGTAGGGCAAGTGAGGCACAACAGGTAGAGGGGTAGTGACAGGATTAGGGGTAGGGGTAGGGGTCAGTGCAATGTTAGTGCTAGACTAGGAAGTGAAAAAGGAAGGGAGCCATGAGAGGTGGTGGTGCATGGCTCAAAAGGGTAAGGGTTGATCGAGACAGGGGAGAGGGAAAGAAAAAGGATAAAGGAAATGAAAGAGAGAAAGGAGAAATAAAAATAGAAAGGGAAGAATACATTTTGGGGTAGGATTTGAATAAGGGTTAGATTTATGATTAGAAAATTATAAAAAAAAATCATTTATTAATCATTTGGAGTTAGGGTTATGTGAAAATACTAGTTACTCTCTTGTCAGATCCATGGGTTTTAATTTATTTTTATAAAAAAGGTAATATTTTAGTTTTAAATAATTATTTTATTTAAAATAAAATAAAAATGTGGTAAAAATATAAATATTAATTTAAAAGTGTGTGTATATAAGCTATATTATTATATTTTACCTTTAACTTTTTTAAAGTCCTTATTATTTTATAGGTATACCTATAGATAGTTATTAATTTATAGTTATAACTTATAAAGTGATAAAATAAAACTCAAGTTAATGTATACTCATTATCATCGTCATTGTAATACCCCTAGATTGAGCAGAATATTATAATGATTGATATGGCTACTTATATCAACATGATATACCATCATTTTGGTGATTCTTTCCTAACAACTTCATAGCTAAGCATGCTTGTCATGGAGCAATTTTTAGGATGGGCAAGAAGTTTCAAATGTTCCTAAAAATATTTCCAAAATCACTTGATTGAGGACCAAGTGCGCTAAAATGGCTCAGGTTGATATATGGGGCTAGTCAATAAATTTGAAAGCACTTTAAGGAGCCCTCGTGATCTTATCGACTAGGAGTGTTAAAAATGGTATTAGATAAAAATCATGAATGTGAGTTGAACTTAAATAAGCTAGTTACCCACTTAGCAGGACAATTCTTGGGATAAACCGTATTGAGATAGTTAGTGATTGAGATGCAATGATTACGTTGTATTCTTTGAGTGAGGGTGAATGTAATACCTCTAATTGAATGGAGTTTTATAATGATTGATACAACTACTTATATCTTATGGTATACCGTCATTTTGGTAATTTCATCCTAAAACCTCTATAGTCAAGCATTCTTGTCTTGGAGTAATTTTTAGGATGGGTGACCCCCTGAGAAGTTTTAAAAATTTTCTAAAAATATATCAAAAAGATAATGAGTGAGGAAAAAATGTTTTGGAAAGACTTGTGTTAATTTGTGGAGCTAGCCAATCATTTTAAAAGCGCTCTAAAGTAGGTATTACATGGTCGTATAAACTTGGGGTGTTATAATCATCATTGTCATCATCATTATGTAAATATGTAAATAAAATAAGTACGAAAAAAATCACATTGAATTTGTGAGCCATGATTTTCCAGACATAGATTTAGAGATCACTAAGTTTCGAAAGGGTAGAACTTGGTTGCCCCATCAATGTTCTTCATGAAATTTTTTCCTCTCTTCATCTAGATTAGTTGTAATATACAAATAAAATACTTCACATTTCCAAATTATCTCTTTTGGTTCCTTCATAACTACATATCTGACTCAAGATGGTTATGAGCTTAGTAAAGAATGTGAAAGTTCTAGTGTTGAAGAAACCGAATCAACAACCATAAAATTAGAAAGTACTATACTAATTAAATTATAAAAGAAAATCAAATTACATACAAAATAAGTAACAAAAATATCAAAATGGTCATATTTTGCAAAAGTAAAATAATATATATAATTGAACAAAATATAATTACAACTGTGGTATAAAATGTGTTGATAAACTAATATAATAAATATATTGATTTCAAACTATATGGAATAACACTAAGTTAGTAAAATAATCTAAAAATTAAATAGAAGCAAATTATACATGTCAAATAATATACCCGATACTCCAATTTGATTGCCAATGACTAAATTTGCATATATGACCAAAATTACCCTTACAGTTATCCATTCAATATATCGACATATTAGATGAGTAGAATGTGCAGATATGTATCAAATCCCGGATGATGGAATGAAATTGTGTATCATATTAGAAAAAATAAATAAGTAACAAATGTTTCATAAGGGAAAAAATATCTAATTTTGCAATTGAGGATAGATTAATCACCTATAATTGTGGAATCAAAAGCCTGTCTTCTTGGTATCCAAGCTACAACAATAAAATTTCATCATTGTTTCCTCAAGAGTGACTTAGCAACACTCGTCAACATGTTGAAGAAATT
The DNA here is from genome assembly GCA_030549775.1 of Tamarix chinensis. NCBI lineage: Eukaryota > Viridiplantae > Streptophyta > Magnoliopsida > Caryophyllales > Tamaricaceae > Tamarix > Tamarix chinensis. Next base: position 102,395,475 of record CM060174.1, on the reverse strand, counting down.
CAATCAACGTCTCCTCAATGAATTCATCATATAATTGAAGAGAGTAGGGCTTCAATCGCACAATGTGGTGACTCTATTTTGATTTCTTATCTTGGACGGGATGTTCATCAAGCTAAATGCATATTAGGTTGACATGGTGCTTCATCATTGATTCCATCTTGCTGGACTTATATTTGCCCTACATATATTATGAATGGTATTGTAAATGATGCTGATTAATAACACTAATCCATAAGATTAAAAAAAACTCTAATCTTATTTCCATCAAAATATTTAGAAACGTACATTCTCCATCGTCGTTGATACTCATTTTTCAATACATTGTTGATCAGCAGTGAATTGGCACCAATCTTCATTGATTTGATCTGTCGATGTAATTTTGAGATGCTTCAGAAACTCTAGTGTGCGGTGTTTCTACATTCTTTGCATCAAATTAGAATGAAAAATAATTAAAAAAAGTGTTGTGCTATTACAGAGAGAGATTGATGAACCGTCTCTTGCTATTTTTGTGTCTTTATTTTTTTTATTTTAATTCTTATTATATATTATAGATTCTTTATTTACCTGATGTACATTTGTTAGTTTTACGAAGCACGATTTTGCTTTTGCTGAATATATCTAACCACATATCAAATTGCCAATATCCTTACTCCGATGCACATTGGCTCTCTCTTAATGTTGGTTCTTTTTTTCCTAAATGTGGTTTTACTAAACATCTTTCATTTACTATTGGTTTCTTTTCTACTTTTACAATGGTTGATTTTACTAATAATTTAATATTGAACAAACTAATGACATTAACTCTATTGTAGCTTGTGGGATAAGTTTTTATCTTTACTCTCTATTCTCTATTTCAACATCCAGTGTCACCAATATAATTACGGAAGTTAATTCAATCAATTGCATTGCATGCAGACATGAGGGCTTGGTTTAGGCAAAAATTTAGTGACTAATGGCTGTGTTACTATATAATATATAGATTAATGATGCAAAAGTAGGATTAATATTAGGATCAAATTTATGTTTATGAAATTAGGGTTAAATAAAAATATTAATTACCCAAGATTATTATTAGGCTAATATATTAATTACTTGAATTAAGATTAAATAAAAATTAGGGTATTACATCATTACCCTCTTAAAAGAAACTTCATCACGAAGTCAATTAGTCAAGGTTGTGGAAGAAGAGTAAGATAATGTAAGGAAAGGTGATCTCAGTCGTTAATTCTATAGGAGTCGACACTACACTACATGGCACTACCCTCTTAAAAGAGAGAGACCCACCAAAACTTAACACACTTATGCTTAAAATCTCGGGATGCATCTCACGCATGCCCTTCTTTGTCTCTCAAGTTGCTTCCTCTAATCCATGGAGACTCTAGATAACCTTCATGAGCAAAATTGAGCTCATATGGGTTAATCATACCTTGGTTTCGAGAATATACCAGGATCTCCTTATAAGACCATGATTCATCGAGCTCAATCTCTTTAGGTTTGATAACATGGAATGGATATAGTATGCATTCCTTTAAAACAAAAAAATAATTAGACGATTAAGGGGTTTTAAATATTATAGAAATGATTAATGATGCAAAGGTTGATAAGGGTAAATTGGAGTAAGTAGAAATCGGAGGTGGTCTCTAATGAAATACCCCAAACCCTAATCCCCGGTTTATGGCAAAATAGAGGATTATTAGAAATTTTAGTGGATAAAGTAGGGTAAATTAAGAAGAGAATAATAACGGAAATAAATTGGAAAATATTTGAGCATCCCCTAAATTAACACGGAGGTTAAGAAAATTTTCAAGATAAACTAAAATTAAGCCAAGGAGAGATTAAATAATATTTCCTAAATTTTAATGCCTTAAAATAACCAAAAAATATTCCAAATAAATTGGGCAAAAATCCAAAATCCCCAGAAGAAACCCTTTTCCCATTTCCCTTTTTCTTTTCCTTCTTTTTCCTTTTTCTTCCTCCTTCGCCAAAGTTGGGCCTCGCCCGGCCCAATCCCTTCCTTCCTTCTCCTCCCCCATGGCCCAGCATCATCCGCTGGCCGTCCCGCTGCTACAACGCGGCGTTTTAACCCCCGAAGCCGTCGAAACGTCGCGCCGCGTTAAGTGCCCTAATGATTGTTGCCAGCTAACGACGCAACACTGCGTTTTCCTCCCATAACCCCAAAAACTCTGCGTTTGGCTTACGGACTTTATAACCGTTGCCAAACTGACTAGTTTCCCCCTATTTTCTTTTCCTCCTGGACCGTCGGTCCAGATGTCGTCTTCTTCCCCCGCGTAGGCCTGCAACCTGCAGCCTACCACCTGCCGACACAACCACCTATCGTCCGGCCGTCCTCCCCCTGCCATTTCCATCTTGTTTCTTCCCCAATTCAACCTAGCACTCCCTCACGCGTTCTGCTGTCCCTTCCTTTTTCCAGAAAATGGCCAAATGTACCCTGTAAATTGCAGGGCACGTGACGCTGCCACCGCCTGCCGGCCACCTGTCGCGTCTGCCCTGCTTGCCACCCCTTCCCTTTGTCGTTTTCCTCCCCCCCATGGCCTATAAATACCCCTCCCAAACGGCCACAGCAATTCCTTCCCTCTGGACCTTGCTGAAACCCTGCCTCGCCGCCGCTAGAATGGACACCGTTTCAGCCGCCTTGCGCCACCTTCTGCCGCCTCCTCTGCGGCAACCAGACACCCTACCACCCCCCAATACAACCAGCAGGTCCCCCTACCTGCCCATACCCCCTTGCTCCCTGCCTCCTCTTCCACCAACCTCCTCCTTCTTCCACACCTACCTCCTTTTTCGGCCGCCGCGTTAACCACCACGCGCCGCTCCTTTGTCTCGCCAGACCCCTCGTTTCACCCCTTCCTCTGCTGACTCTTCCCCCCACCTCAGACTTTTATTTTCCTCCTCCCATCTAACCTCCACCTCCATCTTTCCCCCTCTTTACCTCTCTCGCCGCCGCCGCCGCCGGACCACCACCGTCCTCAGGTGGTCTTCCACTCACCCGAACCCTAAAACCATTATTTATGCCACCTATAGTAATTTTTAACTAATATTAGTATTATTATACTTATTATCATCATCATCATTATTATTATTAATTAATACCATTTTTATTATTATCCTTTATTATCCTTAATGTTATCATACTATCACCCCTTCCAACCCTAACCCCTATTATACTTAACTTAGAGTTAATGTCATTATCTTTATTATTAAAATTATTATTATTTTTGTTATTATTATTATTACTATTATTGTCATTACTATTATTATTGTCATTGTTAATTTCTCTATCATAAATGTGTTATTTTCTTACAAGGCCATCATCCCTCCAAAACCCTAGCTTTCATCATACTTAACCATTAGTGTTGGTATTATTATTATTATTACTATCATTATGGTTATTACCACTATTAGTGTTATTACTACTTAATCCAACCTTATGTGGTATTGTACTTATATTAATATTGTTTTACTATACCTAACACCTTTATCATTATTATCATTACTATTATTACTATTACCATTATTCTATTTTATTAGGGTGACAAAATATGGGAGCCCTTATACTATTTATTCAAAATATGACTTTTATCATTACTACCTCTAGGAGTGTTTTAACTTGTTGATATTACAACCATTGTATTATATTTTAGCACTAACACCATTATTAGACTTAATCTTAAAAACGCTAGGGTTCTATTACTTGAAACATAAGTGTCACTATTAGTAGTCTTATTATTATTATTATTATTATTATTATTATTATTATTATTATTATTATTATTATTATTATTATCATTATTTTACTATGACTAGCGAACATTAGTATTATAAGAATGGAACTAACGGGTCTAATAATATAAGTGTAACGATAAGTATTAAAAATAAAGATATATCGATTAGTAATACTTAGCATAATAATTTTAGAGTAAAAACCCTAGTTTTGTATAACACCCCTGTTAAGGATAAGAAACCTAATCCTAAACTAGAATAAGGGTTGATAGTATTTATAAGGGAAACTAATACTTAGCATTTTTCCCCTTTTCATAGGTGACCCCGATCCGAGCCCTAACGAGCTAGAGGAGCGTGCTCCAAGCCGGTGTCTACCTAGGTAAGGACGAAGCTATGACCTTGTGTTATGTGTGTGATGTGTTGATGGATGATGAGTATGCCATGTTAATGTGTATTATGCATGTGTTATGAATAACCTGTTTTGTGTAGCGCAGCATGGATAATGAGGTATGATGTGTGTGCCTTATATCATACGAGCAGACATGTTCCATGTTTGATGTTTGATGATGTGATGTGATATGGCCCTCTAGGACATCCATGCTAGGTTTTGGGTAGCATGAAATGATAATAAAAGAACAACGGGAAAGTGGATGTTTCGGAAGTTTACATGGGGGGGACTAGATCTTGCATGGACGTGATCCTTACGTGGGAAAAGTTGATTTGGGTTGTAAGTAAGAGTTTTGGAGAGCCTTAGAGTGATTGGAGACTTGGTATGAAAAATAGTACGTGAGTTGGTGCATAAAAGACCTGATTAGGGTTTTGCGAGTAAGTGGGTGTTGGGGAGTCTGCAGGGAGTATTTAAATTATTCATGGGGATGAATATTACGTGAGGAAAGTTGATTTAGGAGGTAAATAAGATAATGTCAAAAGTTATGGGTCCATTGGAGACTTGGGTGCAAAATTTTACGTGAGTCGATATAAGGTGTGTCTAAGGGACCCAATCAGGGTTTTGGGAGGAAAATGAGGACTTTAAAGGTTACAAGGTAAAAATGATCAAGGAAGGATGGAGTTGGGGTTGAGAGTGAGAACTCACTTATATAAAGTTGAGTATGGGTTTTCTAAATGAGAGATGAGATTTTGGGGTTGAAAGAGGGAGGTTACTTGCTGAGCAAGTAAAGTGCTAGGGTTGGCGTGATCAACTAGGGTTTTTTTGGTCACAGTGAACTTGGGAGATAAAGTAATACATTTGGAGAATATCCTAATAAAAATGAGGTGCGAGATAGAGAACAAAGTAACGTTTGGGTAAGTAGAAAGAGTTGGGCCACATAGTCCGATTAGGCTCCGGAGGAGGAACCCTAGAGGGATGAGGACATGCGGAGTCGATATCATGTGTGTTGGGATGGCCTATATTCTTGGGATTGTGCCTTACTATATGCCACTATGCCTAAGTCTACGGGGATGGATGTCGGGTGTGAGAAGAAGTACGAGTTCTCTAAATATGGGACGGTCCCTCTGGAGGGGAAAAGAAGTAGAGTATCAACTGCATGCATGTCAAGGGTGTGATGTGATTCAATAAGACACGGATAAGACATTAATTACGTAAAGCGAAAGATGTTGAGCCAGACCCAGTCCGGTTCACCGGTTTAGAATAGTGGTCAGAGGCGTTCTACCCTGAGTGTTTATTTCAGTCCACCGGCTATAATAGTGGTGAGAGGCGTTTCTGCCCTGAGTGTGTTTATTCCGTTCCACGGCTATAATAGTGGGGGATTTGGGCTCGACAGATCAAACGAATAAGTTAATCCACAGGAAGGATACTAAGTACTTACAGTGAAACACCTTGTGAGTCGAGCCAGTCCGGTCCACGGTTAGTATAGTGGCCAGAGGCGTTCCGCCCTGGGTG